>SMDT01002888.1:0-347740 GCA_005392925.1 Aquilaria sinensis | reverse complement strand
AAACTTGGTTGAAATTCGACTCCCCTGTTAACTACAACTTGCACTTGAAATTCAACTCCCCCACCAAAATTGATGAGTTCTTTGTCAAACCTGGAAATTGAGAAGAAGCGACACAAAGTCTTGACCAAGGATGAACGACAGGCAATATGTTTAGCATTAATGAAGGAGCGCAACAGCAAAGGGAAACCAAAAAGAGGATCGATTTTAAATGTTTGCAATCACTTCTCTGTCGGTCGACACACTGTTTGGCGAATTTGGAATGAGGCAAAGGAACAAATCGAGAACAATAGACCCATTGAGCTCAATACAAGGTATGCTGGAGCTACAGGTCCTAAACGAATTCAGGTTGATCTAAACCTTGTTACAACAGTCCCTTTACATCGTCGAACTACCATCCGAACCATGGCAACAGAGCTTAACATGTCGAAATCCACTTTTCACCGACGAGTTAAAGAAGGGGTATTTAGGCGCCACTCAAATTCCATCAAACCTTACTTGACAAATCAAAATAAGAAAGATCGATTGAGGTTCTGCTTATGTATGATTGAAAAGAACTCTCTTATGCATAATCCTATGTTTATTGATATGTTTGATTTTGTGCATATAGATGAGAAATGGTTTTACTTAACTAAAGGATCAGAGAAGTATTATCTTTTGCCTGATGAAGCGGAGCCAATGCGCAGCTGTAAAAGCAAGCGTTTCATCACGAAAGTCATGTTTTTGGCTGCTGTTGGTAGGCCTAGAAATGATCCAGCAAGTGGGATAGAATTTTCAGGCAAAATTGGAATATTTCCGTTTGTATATCAAGAGCCAGCAAAGAGGAAAAGCAAGAATAGAGTTGCTGGAACAATGGAAACAAAGGCCATTGTTTCTGTCACAAAAGAAGTTGTTAAAGCTTGCTTGATTGAGAAAGTTTTACCAGCAATTAAGGAAAAATGGCCTCACACAAGTCCCGGGAGAACAATATACATTCAACAAGATAATGCAAAACCACATATTAAGGCTGATGACTTTGATTTTCAGGAAGCTGCAAGAAGAACTGGGCTTAATGTTCAATTAGTGTGTCAGCCTCCTAACTCTCCGGACATGAATGTGCTAGATTTGGGTTTTTTTCGAGCCATTCAATCTCTTCAGCACCAACAATCTCTGAAAAATATTGATGAATTAGTAAGAGCTGTTGAGAAAGCATTTGATGAATTCCCATCCACAAGATTGAATCATGTCTTTGTCACTTTGCAGCTATGTATGATAGAAGTGATGAAGTTAAATGGCTGCAATGGCTACAAGATTCCACATGTGAACAAGAGTCGATTGGAGCAAGAAGGTCATCTCCCAACTCAAGTTCTTGTGGCTTCTGAAATTATCGAGGCTGTACAGGCACATTTACAGGAATAAATAGTGTGCTTTTCCTGTGGGAATGTATATAATTGTGGCCAATTGATGATGCATAACAGCTACACTCCAGCCTAGTTGTTTTGTTGCCAGTTTTTGAACTTTTGCTTTTGGTAGTTATGTAAGTAATTCAAAAATAGTCTTGGCTGGTGTAGATAGGTCATACTTTTGCCTGAAGAATGTCGTTTCAGATCTAGAAAATTAGTGCTTTGACAGAAAGTTGCATAGTAAAGGTTCTGTCAAGCACTAATCTAGTATGTTGATTTTGTAATCCAATTACTACTGCTACTATTTTCTGTACCAATGCAATACCAAATTCCCTTGTGAATGGAAGTGGATTTTTTATTCTCTATGTTAATTTGATTATTTGGTTGACATCCAGTTTTGTTGCTTCTCAAAAGTTTCTTTTTGATAAAATAAAAGTGTGTGCGAGCTTTGGTTTTCCATGGAAAATCAGAACTCATGTGGACTGTTACAACCAAAAGTGTCAGATTTGAAACTGCTGCAAATTTCGGCTTCAGATTCAAGTTTGATAGACCAAATTCCCTAACTTAGCTAATTGTATAGGTGTTTATAGGCCATGGTGTCACATATGGTATTTGAAACTTGTTAACCTCAACTTCACATAAAAAATCTCCAAAATTTGTTGAAATGAGCATTGAACCTGATTTTTCTGTAGATTTAGTGCAAATTTCTTGAGCTGAAACGTTAAAATGTGATTTTTAAGGCCAAATTTCAAATTTCACTCCTTTATCAACTTTCTTTTCATAAAATAAACTGGTTTGCAAATTTTGGCAGTTAACTTTGGCCTAAAACTCAAAATGACCAACTGTGGTTTTGCATTTGGGAAATGTGTCAGTGTTTTGCTGCAAAGCCAAGCTGTAGGTTGCATTTTTTTGTAAATACCTCAAACTTTCTGTACATAATGAACTCTTAGTATTCATATGATAGTATGCACCACTTAATAATTCACCATTTTGGATCAAACTTGTACCAATAAAACTAAAACACCTTGATATGGTACTACAAAAGAGAAAAATCATCACAGGATTGTCTATTGGAGCTATTTTGACTTTGGGTTTGACTTTGAGAAAGAAAAAGTATCTTGAACTGAATTTTTGTAGATCCATTTGTACTTATAAAGTGGACTTGTTCATGCCTTGTGAGTAGAATTTTGGGTTTTGAAAATTTGATTTTGCTCTTTGGTGTTGATTCTTCAGTTGATTCTTGCAAAAGGTTAACCCTCAATTCAGCCTTTAACAAGCTCATTTTACCAATGTAGCAATACAATAAACTGCCTAACAATTTCAGACACATTTAGGACTTTGATATCTTTGCAAGCAAGGACTTGGAAATTTCTTGTTTTCCATAAGTTTTTCATCGCCCCATATGGCCTACAAACTTTTGCTTCTTGTCATTTAACTTCTTACACAAAAAGTCAACTTATAGGTCAAACATCGCAAGTGACTTGTTAGTTCCTGTTGATCAAATTCATTGCTGTTGCCCTTTATAAACCAACTCATTGTTCCTCAACATGGGTCACTGAACACTAGTAAAACACCTTAAAAACTACTAGTTGTCCACTTTCACAGGTGTTAGAGCCTTCAACAATGCCATAACACCCTAATGTGACATCAAAGTTGACAATCTTACAAGTTTTCGTTTTAACCATGTTCTTTGCCCATGGCATGTGTAGTATAGACTTAGGATAAATTCTTAAACTGGGTCTCCACTTCTAGTTAAACCCTTATAAACATAAGTTAAAACTCATTCTACAGCAGCTAAGTAGCTCTAACTGAGACCATCAGTATTGCTCATACACCTTTATAGACCAATATTACCTTTAGCTTGCAGCCATAACCAGAATCCAATCCCTAAGCCAAAATTCTGGTTTAAGGTCATGAACAAATCCATTTTAAGGCCATAAACAGATCTAGAAAATTTCATTTCAAAGTTCTATCATCTTCCTCAAAGTCAAACTTGAGTTAAATCTACTCCAGTAAGTCTTTTATGCGGGTTTTGCAATTTTAAAGCTTCAACTTTCCAGGTTTTAAGGGGTATCTTGAGTTCTAGTGTTCCAATTAACATGAAACTTTATAGTTGCCATCTATTAGTCATAATAAACTTTTCCTAGCCCCAAAACATCAATTTATAAGTCATCTTTGAAGAGTTTAAAGAAGTTCTTTTCTACAGGTCATTTGGGTAAAATCTTTGAACTCAAAGGGTCTTATTGAGTTCCAATGCTCCAAATGATACCAAATTTTGCAGGAAACTTATCTTAATCATATAAAAGTTTTCTAAGCTCATAAATTCTTAATTTAAGGCCATTTACCCAATGTTTGAAGCAAAAGTTCCTCTGCAGGTTATCTTAGTAGCTTAACATAATCTTGGGGGAATCTTGAGATTGGCTGCCCCAAATTCAATAAAAATTTGCAGGTATCTCATTTCTGATATAGGAAGTTTGTTTCATCTGTAAAATATCAATTTAGAAGCTTACACCCCAAAGTTTGAAGCATGTCACGTTCTGCTGGTTGTCTTAGCAGAACTTTGATCCTAAAATGGCCATATTAACTTCCAGAGCTTCAAACAGCACAAAGAACTCTAGTCATCTTCCTTAGCTCATAAGAAACCTGTACCAATCTAAAAAATCCAATTTGGAAGCCTTTTTCCATGATTTTGAAGCACTTTTATTTCTGCAGGCACTCTTAGCACGAAACTAGGACTCAAAGTGTCTTCTTAGGTTCTAGTGTTTCAAATTCAGTCAAAATATCCAAAATCCTTATTTTAATCATATAAAAATTTTTCTAATCTATAAACCCCAACTTAGGACTCTTCTTCCCACAATTTGAAGCATCTTTCATTCTGTTGCCCACTATAGCAGAATTCGGGCTTAGGGGGTCATTTTCCTTTTCTAATGCTTCAAATTTAACCAAAACTTACATAAGTATTTTTTTAGGCACAAGAAACTTGCCCTAAACCCTGAGCATTAACCCTGAATCCCTTTACTTGAATTTTGAAGCATGGGTAGTTTCTGCAGGCATAAAAGTTTTCGACTTGGTTTTGTTGAGTTCACTGCCTTCCTCATTCCATAACTCAATAAAACTTTCCAGTTATGTTTCTCTATCACTATGGAGTCCTTTCAACTTCATAAACCCAAAAAAAAATGTTTTAAACAGGTTTCCACAATTCAACTCCACACTGGCCTTTCTAAAGCTGCAAATTTTTAGGTTCCAGTAACACTTGCTTCAAAATCTAAAGATTTTCCACTCAGAGGCATACATATACCTTCCATTGGTTGTTCGAAACCTTTTCCCAATCAGTGAACCTGTCATAGAACTAGTATGTCACAAACTAGCTTTTAGGTTCTTGGAAGTTAGTCATAAACCTATGGTTTTTTTTTTTTTTTTGACTTCCAGTGCACTTTCTTGGATAGCTGAGCTATCCCTTTCTTAGAAAGTAGCTATACAAGTTTCAATTCATCCATACAATCATTTTGTCTAGCCTTACAGTTGAAAACATCCTCCATCCTCAAGGTCAACTTTTAGTCAAAGGCTTTCAACTTCTTAGCCTTTAACTAAAACAAAGTTGCTCTAGTAGCGGTAGCAACTCATTGCTTTAATAGCTGCAGCAACTTGCTCCACTACCTAGATCATTTTCGTCTAGATGAGGATGTTCACAAGTCCACTTAAACTCTTGGAACATGCTAGCAAGCCTCAATCCTTAACTCCTATTCCTTTTAAAAGTCAAAGGCTAGGCTCAAGTACCAGTTAAGTCACAAACAAAATTTTAGTGACTCATATAGGATCAGTTACCTTGGTTTTAGTAAGGGTGTGTGTAATAGCTGAAGAGTTTACTACTGGAGAGTTTAGTGCATTGCTGCAATATGGAGTATTGAATGTTCAAATCCATATTACATGCACTAGTTTTTAACTAAACATTCTCCACAGTATTTCTTTACAACCTGCTGAACACACCTCACAAAAAACAAGTTTGAAAGACAAGCTGCAGGTTGTAATGATATGAGGCAACAAATACATCAAAACAATTAGATGCGATAATTGAAATTCATTTCATTAGTTGCTTAACCAATGATACATAGTTGCTGGTTACATGAAAAGTCACTTCATGTAAATCTATTTGATAGCACTAATCAGTACAAGGGTCAAGGCACTACATTCTGTAGTGCACTAGTTCTTACAAAATCAGCCTAATACTAAAGGGGAAGCAGCAGAACCATTTACACTTTTGAGCACCAAAATACTTAGCTTGTATCAAGAACACTCCTACATTGATGTACTACACTACTTTTTAAGGTTTCGCACTTGGCGACGCAACCACTTTATCCTCAGCTCTGGGCATATGGCATCACAAGATATGAATTCTCTCGCAGGCTTTGACGACTCCAGATATGTAGCAGCCTCCATCCAAAACTCATCTCCTGACACTACACCCGGGAGGTTAGAGAGTATCACCATAATGTTGCCCATGTTACTAGGTTTCAAAGTTGCTAGTGTAAATTGCTTAACCAGTGGAGTACTGGAGGAATCAGATGAGGAATGAGGCCAACAATCCCTTTGTTGTGCATTTTGCTTCGAAGGTATCGCACCCAACTCTGTTGCCTGGTTTGAAGAAATCTCAAGCACCTCTGTTACTGTATGTGGACTAAGCGATTTGTTTTGAGTATTCATATTGGCTGAGCTAGTATACCTGCAGAAACTAAAGCAACAAGATGTACCAATTGTAATAAAAACAAGTGTCAGTGAAAAAAAAACTTAAATTTGTGTGCAATTTGTGTTTGGCTTTTCTGATGGTTTCTATGTTATTTGAGCTAAACTTAAATGATAGAAACGTTTTACATCTTTAAGTGGGTTCATAACAAGAACAGGAAATGCACTCAACATGATGTCTTTATACCATTACATGTTCAGGCTTAAGCAACGAAGTCAATTAAACCCCAATACAGCTAATGAACCAAATTCAGAAAACAAGCAATGACAAATTTTCAGTCATAACAATTTTTTTGTTTATGAAACAAACTTTTGTTTATGAAACAAACAAGGAACTCATGATTTTACATCCCCAGAAGCAATCATCTATGCTCAAGCTATTTATCTCATAATTCACCATAGTGAAAACAAAAAAAACCAGCAACTCAATTTCAAAAACCAAATGCCTCTCTAATAACATGCCTGCTTAAATAACTTGCCCTCTACTCTTTAATGTCTGCAACTAAATACTAAATATAATTATGACACACCAAGTAATTGCAGGCACCAAAACAAGAACAATATCCAAAACTAGTCATTCTAAAAATCTAAGGCATCATACAAAGTGCCTAACCCTCTATTCCGTCCAATGTTAATTTTCATCCAATAGATGGAGCAGCTCCATGAGTCAATATAGTAGGACAGCAATCAGAGGAGGCACAGCAGCATGCCAACCACCTCCAGGTGCAGCAACTCCAACCCAGACATTCAAATGCAATCTCACCAACAAGACCAAAATAACTACAATGACACCGGAGAAAATATGAGAAGCATTACCGTTAGTGGAGCAGGGCAATGATGGGTCGGAGAAAATATGGGCAATCGGCAATCTTGTTGAGAAGGGGCCAGATTTTGTCGACGATGGTCGCCGCTGGCACTTGCAATGGTAATATCGGCCTACTGCCAGTCACAAAATCAAAGACATTGTCCTCACTGCCAATGGAGCACTTGGGTTGCGTAGGGGGAAGATGAATTTTAGGAATTTTGATTGTATTGGGAATGAGGTTTAACAGATTAGGAGTTTTAAGGTAAAGATAAAAATGAGGGTAATATAGTAAATTAGATGGGGAAAACTTACCAAATAAAGAAATGGTACAAAAAATATGGGACAAAAAAAAATATGGTACAAATAATATAGGACGGATGGAGTATTACATTTATATTATATTAACTTTAAAATAAAATTAATTTCAGATAAAAAATATATAAAAAATAAAAATAAGTCATTTCCTGTTAAATCGAATTATTTGAATCCCTAGAAGCTACCCCACGCCATCGCCACCTCCCCTCTCAGTCTCTATTCCTCCCTGTCCCTCCCGTTTCTCTCCCTCTCCAAATCATTCAAATCAAACCAGCAGCAAGCCACTAACACAGCCGACGCGATCTACTAGAACCCTTCATCGCCCTCCACTCTCCCGTACCCCATCTTCACCGCCTGCGCTCCGATGAGAAACGGAGAATCGGAGAGTCGGCAAGCACAGGTGTGCGATAGAGAGAATCGGCTTCTATGGGCTCGGCGGCAAGGACAGGCGCCATGGGCTAGGCGGTGATGGTTTCAGCTATCGTGGGTGGTGACGGTTCTCCTCCGTTCCACCCCAATTCACAATTCTGTATCTCCACATCAGAGGCTTCGTTGGATCCCCTTCGAATGTGGCAATCGGATCTGGCGGAGAACAAATCGGCGATACCCGATCAACAGCTATTCCGTAGCACCCATCGGCGCTAGAAGGAGAGCAACAACGCGCGAATCGGCAGAGATGGGGACCTGGTGAAGAACAAATCGAGGACGACAGCCGAGAACAACTCGAGGACGACGGGCGAGAACAAGTCGAGGATGCTGAGGCGACGGAGGCGATGTCGTCAATCGCGAACAGCTGGCGGCTGGGAATCGTGAACGACTGGGAATCGAGCCGTTCCGTGACGGGGAAGGCGATGGAATCGGAGATGCCGCAGAGAAGAAGAAAGAAGAAGAGAGGAAGAGAGAGTTTCGTTTTTCGTTAGAAGTTTGGGGCAAAGTTTTGAAGAAAGGTTAGCACGGTAAAATAACATTTTTTTTTCTTTTATATGGAGATAGTGAGTGGCGGAGTTAACACTAGAAGAGGGAAGTAGGTCGTTAATTTTGAGAGAGAATAATTATAGGTATTTGAAATAGAGAAGATGAAAATGTAGATTTCACCATACCTCAGGGGGGTCTTTGTAATTTTTTCAATTTTTGTTTTATTTATACGATAATACCGGAAAGCTTCAACAGGGGGTTGGGTTGCACAGGAAAATCCCAGTATTAATGTGTGGATACAAAACTTATATAATTATAGATTTTTTTTCATTTTCCCTTTTCAAATATAGGTCAATAAGGAATGTTGCATGTTATTAGATTTGGTGGACCTTTTCCGGGAGTCTAGGCAACCTCTGTGGAATATAAATACTGGATTTGCTGATTTAAGTAGTACTTCTTTTCAATGTTTTAAATACTGATATTGCTAAGTATACTGTATCCTTTTAAACTATAGATATATTGTAAGATATACTGTTTTACCTATCATTACTAATAAGGAAAAAAAGATATATTTTTAGATGAAAGAAAAATATTAGATATAAATTCTATACATTTTTTATATGTATTCTACTTAATTTTATCATTATATCCTTAATATAAATAAAATATTCACGAAATACAATACTATATTATGCAAAAATATATAATAATGGAATAAAAATTAAAATAAAAATATTCAACAAAAAAATAATTTATTGATACATAAGAATGTGAATCAATCATATTTTATCATTTTATATAGGGTTAATTACAATTTGCTTAGGTAATATTACATTTTGTTCCTCATGTTTCAAAAGTATACAGTTTGCCCTTACATTACACTTTACTCTCTAAAAAAATGGCAAAAGAAGTAAAATAAAATGTTGAAAGATCGTGATAACAAAATGCTAAAACAAATGCGTCGTAATTTGACAAATTACTTCATTCCAAAAATTGGAAAATAACAATACAGCCCTTAGCTTTTTTTCAAATTATAATTTGACACCTTTTTTTATAATTTTAGCTTTAGTCCCTAGATTTTTTAAAAAATTAAAAAATGACTCCTGAATTTTAATAAAATTTTTAGGTTAGTCACTAAAGTTTGAAAAGTGTCTATTTAGTAACTAGAGATTAGAGCTGAAAACGTGTCGAGCCGAGCTGAGTAGTAAGCTTATCATGTTCAGCTAGAAATATCTATTGAGCTTGATATTTTATTCATATTTGGATTGAAAATAATATGAACAAGCTTTTAAGCAATTAAGATTGAATCGAGCTCGAGCTATTTACTTAAATTAAGGGAAATGACTAAACTTGAGCTAATCTAATCCGAGTAATAAGTAAGTCAAGCTTTCTTTGAATTGTGTTTCGAGCTTGAAATTTTATTCAGATTTAGCTTAATAACAGTTTGAATAAGTTACGAGCTTGTTCTTAATCGAGCCAAACACCAATAGAGATTGAGCTGTTTATACATTTTTCATCCTACTAGAGATGGTGGCATTAAGTGTCATGTCAGCATTTTCCATCAGAAATAAAATTTTTAGGATTAACTTGCCAAAACATGAAACTTTTACGAATAACGAATTTCACGGTTTTAATCTTTTGGCTTGTTTAGCAAATCAAGGAGATGTATAACTGATTTTGCAAAATGGTAAACATTTTAGGACTTAAAGTGTGCTTTCTCCCTCAAAGAATAGTGAATTAATAGTTTTCCATTAATTTCAATGTAGTCCCCTAACAATATTTTGTAGATTTACATAATTCATGGCCCTTGAATATTTCTAAAATTGTAACTTGGTTTTGTGCTCTTTAAAAAGTTGCAAATTGACCATTGAACTTAGAAAAATTTTGCAAATAAGCTATTAAAAGTTTAAGAAGTGATAGCTTAGTCCTTAGGCAAAAAGATCACAATTAAGGCATTACTCCATTTTTCCCCTTATCTTTCATCTTTCTTGCCAAGCAACTTTTAGTTTTCCATTCACCCTACACATTTCATCATTTTATTTTTTGTCCATCATACCACATTGTAGGGGAACTATTATTTAAGGGACCAATGATGCAAGTCTTTTTTTGGTGATCAAAAAGGAAGGAAACAAACTACAAGATCAAGCAAACCTTATGACATCAAGTAGCCATATGAGCTTGATCCACAATAGTGCCTTAATTGCAATAATTGTTATTCTCTAAAATCTAGGAACCAATAAGCAAATATGATGACTCAAATTTGCTGAAAATAAATTTGGATGACAGATTTAACTATAAAAAACAATAGTTGGTAGTCCGCGCTATAGCACAAACATGGATGGATGATTTTCCCTTTGTGCCATTAGTGATATTAATTTTATCCTTTCATGAGGCCAATTTGATAGTTTGCAATTGTATATTGTTGTTAATCAATCACCAGTGCCTGACACTCACGATGTATTATCTTGTCTATGCTCTGCTTTATTTCATTTTCTCCTTCCTTGATCAACAACTTTACTAAGGAAGTGCTGGTTATTGCAGAAAATAGTATCTGTGAAAGCTATTAGATTGATCCTCGATGCATTGAGAAAAAGAAAAAGAAGTTTCCACCTACATGGATTAATGTCTGTAGCTAGTTGTAAGTTTCTGCCATTCATTTTTATTTCTTTTTTCTATTTTTCTCGCATCAAATTAAGTATCCATATTGTAATCATCTATCAAGCAATTCCAGCTATTGAACATTGGTGGATATTGATGTATTGATGAAATCAATGTAGAATTTTAGGGTTTTGTATGTGTGATTTTCTTACTTCTCGTTCATGATGTACATTAGGTTACATATAACGATAACTCTTTACTTGTAAATGATTCAAATTGCCCAAAAAAAAAAAAAGAAAAACAATATTGCTTATTGTTTTCTATTAGTTGGTCAGTTTGCTGTATAGGTCAGTTCGATATGAAGCAATGTACTCTTACAGCCAATTCGTTTCGACTTTAGCCAATTGGCTACAAAATGACTTTTTTTTTTATTTTTACATCTTTTTTACTTGAAACTAATTTTAATTAAAAGCCAATATTATGTAGTTACAATAATCAATTAAAAATATAATTTTTATAATCTTACTAATTTTTTATGAATTTTTCTAGTTTCAAGTCTTAAAAAAGAAAAATTCATAAAAATTTAACAACATCCTAAAAATTTACTTTCAAATTGATTATTGCATATACATAACATTGACTTTCAAATGAAATTGGTTTCACATAAAAAAGATGAAAAAGTTAAAAAAAGTCAGTTGACTTAAGACTAAACGAATTGGCCCTTAACTTCCCTTTCTAACGATTCCTTAGATTTTATTCTGAGTACTTATATTCTTAATAGATGAAAGTTTGTGAGCATCTCTTATTTATCAAACAATACAAAATTTGAGTTATTCATACATTGACAACCTAATTGTCTCTTCCTTTCACAGTGCCAATAGATATTTATTTCTCAAGTACAATTTCAAGTTGGGTAGTTTACTTCCTTTCACATATAGGTCCATAGATGAGCATAGATTTTGGTGTGTTGCCCATACTTTACTTACTCAGATGAAATTTTTGCGAGCATTATTATCTGCATCTTGAGGCAGTATTTTACCAGTCCCTACATTCATAATTCCCATCCTCTGTAGCTTACTCTGTTTAAACTTTGAAGGAGGATCATCTTCAGCTAGTAGTGGGCTGGTTCCTTTGCCCGTACTTTCATTTCTCTGCAACTTACTTGGCCATAATGATGGATGAGGGACATTGCTTGCATCTTGAGCCAGTAAAGGAAGAGGGGCAGTTTGACTAGAGCCACGACTATTAACAACCTTTTTGAAACTCTTTCCTTTACCTTTTGCCTGTTCAAGCCATCCCTGAAGCCCTTTTTGAGTATTTTCATCAAATATTTCCTTCTTGAACGAACTTCCCATCTAGCACACACAGCAAACTCAGATAAGTCAATTCTCAAACAATAGAAAATTAAAAGGAAAAGGTAATTGGATGTATGTCTATCCATTTAACCTGGGTGACAATCGCATAAAGTGGTAGAGTACTGTGGCTACAGGTAAACTGAACGATAGCCCTAAGAGTGAAACAAACACATAAGGCTCAGTTGTCTTGCCATATTAACAAATTAAGAAGCAAAAAAGAAATGGAAATCATTTTGATGTTACCCAATAATGATTCGAGGAATAACATAACCCACTGCTCCCATAATGCACGAATCAAACCTATACTCCAACTATAATGGGTGAAAGAAAGCAATGGATAAAAGCGAATGTAACATTATTTCCCAACACGTATGTACTTTGACAAGTATAATACGAAGACATGATATTTCATGATTTGCACCTACCAATATAAAGAACAAAAATGCCAATTCAAATGAGTTCTGAAATAGGAGAATGTGTATCAGGAAAAGAACTAATTTGGGCTTGCTAAACCAAAAGTGCTCATCTGAAGGTCGAACTACCAAGTCTCCCTCAGCTGCTATATGTTTTTGGGCAACCTCCTCAACCAACTCTGTAATTACATGCTCTAACTTGGTACCAACAGCCAATAACAACTGTGAAAAAAGGAACTTGTGAGTGCTATGCAAATCATGATCAAGAAACTTGACATTTTGGCTATCTAAAATAGGTTTTTACTTCATCCATCTTACCTAGATAGGATTGCAATAGAGCTACACAGATGTTAGGGTTAATTTTGTCTTTTTAAGCTGATATGATGAGATTAATCTACATAACATATTACATATATGTATATAACTCATCTTATCAAACTCTTTAGGACAAACTAAAGAAGTTTTCAAGTGAGGAATACCTGTACCTATGAACAGCATGTCTAGAAAAGGAAAAAAACTAAAATAAGTTAATAAATAAAATATTAAGTAAATTATGGTGTTCAAATATCTTACCGCAAAAGGAATAAAAGCGAAGTAAAAATATGCATGCCAACCTACAGAGAAATGCCAGAGTTATAATAATTCTAGCTTTAAATATGCTTGAATGAACAATTGATTAGAAGAAGAAAAAGAAGGAAAATAGTGTTTTGTTAAGGCACTGTTTTTATTTTCCATCTGGATTCGAGGAAAATAGCCAATAGCTTAATGTGGCATAAATTGCAACAGAATCAGTGACCAATGGAATGAAGAAATCCAAAAGTAGATAAATAAAGTAGCTTTAATTAAAAATTTCAAGCTAAAAATTATTTCTTACCACTAACATTCAACAACAAGAAGACAAGTACGAATAGCCAAAGATACCAACTGCATTGAAAGAATTAAGTGAGAAACCAATTGAAAAACATCAGCAACCAATGCATGTCCATGGCCTAGAAAAATTGCTAAGAAATAAAATTAGGGTAAGTAGAAAATTGTAAACTACTAATGGACTTATAGCAACTACAAAGTAAACAAAGATCTTATCAATGACCCTAACACTAACCTTATCCCAACAACTTTTTTGAAATCGGCCTCAAGGCAACGCATCATATATTTGTGAAAATCAAAGTTTGGGTTCCCAGGACAGTGATTCTGTGAACAACATTAAAATATTAAAGGAAGTGTAAGAAGTCCAAGAAAAATTGAACCATATAATTTAAATTTAACTCCAAAAGATAAAGGTTATTGAACCTACCTTGGTGAAGCCAAGTCTTAGAGTAAGGTAATCTGACTTTGTGACAGACCCAAAAAATTGCTTGAAAAATGAATGCTACAAGAGAAATGCAAGAAAATAAGAATGCAAATACATTATACTACCCGTTAAACATTAATATTTTTATCTAGAATCATGTTTTTTTTTATGAACTATTTGTAATCTTTTAATGTTTTTGGTTTCTGGTGCAAACTTAGGAAACATGTTAGAGTGCAAGTTGATCCATACACTTCTAGGAGAGAAATACTCTATTTCACATATACACACAAACGTGGCAGATCATTAACTCACCAACCAACCTAGCACAGATCCAAAACCCAAGCGGTTTTGAATGGTCTTGACATTTCTGATATTGGTTTTCAAAACTGCATTCATGAAAAATTGTATAAGTTCCCATAAACATAGATATGTGTTTGTCTATTTGTGTTTGGTTGTGAACTACACCTAGTATTATATTACCCTTATCTGATTCCATTCTTGTAGCAGATTCTTCCCAGCGTTTCCATTTACGAATCTACACAAAATGCATGTATGACCAACAAATCTATTGAGATTAAGCTTTATTCAGGAAATAGGTACAACATGAATTCAATACAAGTCATGTACATACATATACAAATATGATATGTGCCTACAAGTGCATGCTTAGGTACCACTAGGGATAACTTTTATTTATGCATCAAGTGCCCATGTATTATCATACAACACAAACAGAGGTCACCAATGTATTGATGTTCCAAGTTAAGATATCTACTTGTATATTTACATAACTTGCCTTTATGCTTCCAAAAATAATGGTGAAAGCACAAAAGACCACGTGAACAAACGCCAACACAAAAATGAATGTATGGAGATGATGCAATGTGGTTCCAGACAATAATGGAGCCTGCCCCTGTAAATAGAACCACAAAAGTGAGTAAGAATTGTCCAAAAAACTTAAAAACTGTTATTCTAAATGCAAAAGTTCCAAGAAAAAGAATTATTTTTCTAAGATTGCACATGGATATGAAGTCAAATTATAAATCAAAAAAATCCTTGAACTACCTTATATCTAGTTAATTCTTCATCCCAAAGGAAAAAAAATTTTTGAAATCTTTTTGTCTTTAAATTGTAGACATATGACCTATTCTTTTCCATTTTTTTCTAACTTTACCAATAGCAGTTAAACTATCAATAACCTATAGACTAGAAGGTAAATAGATTTTAAATATAGTAATATGACAGAACCAATATAAATTCTATGAAAAACAATTAGTGGTAATTTTTTTTGGACTAATATAAGGAGCCCCGTGAGATAAAAACCTTATGTAAGGTATTGAACTATAAATTTAAGTAGATGAAAAAATGCATATTATTTCTACCTTACTAGTACAGTAGGCAATTGTAGGGTCAGAAAGCTCGGCTTCTGTGAGAAGGTGACGGGAAGGGAAGACATGAAAAGGAGCAGCCTGCATTGCAAAATCATCATGGGCATGGCTTGTGTGGCTTTCAGAGCAAGGAAGCCATGTATTGGCCAATTTTGTCGGTAAGCAAATTTTATTAATCTTGGTTTGCAACACTGTTAGCAACAGCGATATGAAGCCCATCAACATCAATTCTGCAACCAATCATAATTTTATTAGTTATGGTCAGGAGTTTAAGAACATATTTTGGTTTATTTGTGTTACCTTCTTTTTACCTTCTTTGACTTTCTGCAGGGCTTCATATAGGGGCTTGTTTCTTTTTTTCTTAAAATACTGAAAAAAAGAACAAAAAAAAACATGACATACCATTAAACATCATTTTTGTTAAATAAAGATGATGAAAAGTTTCCATATGCTACATAGAAGAAAGAATTTATGATTGATCACCTTGCCGAGTGAATGAAGAGATCTTTCAACAAGAAGCGAGACTGCAACAATAACACTGCAAACAATTGCCACAACCCATGTTGATGTATACTCCAATGAAGTCCCTCCCCCTGACATGCCTCTCTAATGTGTTTGGCGATCAGTAATTTTTTGCACAGTTTACCAATCATAGATGAAAGCCACATCAATATCTTAGCCCTCCAACTTTTGTGGTGAAGAAAACAAAGTTGTCCCTCAAGGTAGTTTTCACACAATGTCATATTAAACTATTATGTCAATGTCCATGCTGTGGGTATGAGGGCCACTGAATTTGTTGGAAGTTATATACAATTGTCATCATTCCAGATGATCGGCATTTACAAGATTTTTGTTTGTTTGTACTGTGTTTCTTTGGTTTTCTTTTGACCTATTGCAGTTAAGCATTGGGAAAGAATGATCAACAGTTGAGCACATAACTAGACCATTCTTTGCAATGTTTTGATAACTCATAGTCTAAAACTCCTACTGGAAAAGATGGATTAGTGTTAGGTGTTCAGTAAATTTTATTCTACACATTGGTGGAATAGAAGTGAAACTCTGCCATTAAAAAAAATTTTATGCCAGATGTCAATTGATACTAACCATATTACAATTATCTATCCATATTGGTGAAGTTTTGATTCATCACTGGTACATCATTGTAAACTTTAACAATATTTTTTTATATGGGTAGAACCAAAACATATGAACTTGTATATGGTGACATCTACCCTTTCTTTTGGTTTTTCCTTTTTGCTCTAATACACCAACACAGTAGTGCACTCGTCTATAAATTGCATCATTGACCCCTAATCCTTCTATTCATTTTCTATGTTGGCCCCCATACTCTTATTGATTGGAAAAGGTTCCAGACCTTTAAGAATGTGCTATAGTAGCAAAGGAAAATAGGTGCATCTCAAAATAGGAGAAACCGAAGAACCAATAATGGCCAAACAAAAGAAATATGCATGGATGGGAATCATATCCACTTGTATCTGATATGATCGGTGTCGTTCCTAGTGACGATGACCTTTAACAATATGTGATCGCTTGCATCTTCGGGGATAAATTTAGTGACTGAAGATGTCTGTATTTCGAACGAAAACCAACACACAGTTCACCACTTGCAGCACAATGATTATTAACTAGCTTATGTCGTGGCCTAAACTGCCCCTGGCCTATTCGGGCCTGATTATTTAAAGTATGCAGCGGAAGATTTTAATTCACAGAAGGGACTTTTATTTGTTACTATGACTTATGAGCACGAACCCCAGGATACTTACTGGTACTAGCTCGTTGTGTTCTTATTAAAGGTTAAGTTTTAGTGCTCTCAGAACAAGCTAGCACATATGTGGATTTCATGTGTTCATTTCATGGTCTTTACCAAGCTTAGCCAAGATTATGCATGGCAACCAAAACACCAAGTTAAGTTTTAAAACTTATTTTCATGCATATGCTTCGCATGCTTATGTGTTTTGGTATTCACTAGTGCACATAATCACTTAAGGCCTTTAGATGCAAACTAGTGCTTAGGCATGCATTGATTCACATACCTGCACATAAATTCCTTATAAGCCATTCTTTACACAAACATCCAATTTCATGCTTCTCCAAGTTTATTTTCATGTTTTTCTTTGAGTGTGCATACAAAGCCAACATGGCATGCTTTCAACATAAACATGGGCTTATGGGCCTTTTTAGTACTTAAAATGCGTATGGCCCAAAATTAACAAAGAACATAATCAAATTTGTCCAAGTTCTTATTTAAGCCCATTACATTCATTTAAGCCCAATTTCAACATACTTCAAGTTTCATGAAAACATAACCCATAAATTCATGCATGGGCCTTGGTAAGTCCACCAAGCAATAAAACACCAAAAAATGTCCAAGTCCATAATACAAGCCCAAAAATCAAATTGGCCGAATTTTTAGCTAAGTCTATAATTTGCTCATTTAACTAATACCAACTATTACACATGCTTAAAAGCCAGCCATAAACCAAAATGGCATGGAACACAAATATCCACCTTAATAGACCTTGTTCCCACAACTCTAGACTTCAAGTCCCAACCTTTATACAACAATAAGAGTACTCAAGACTCTTAGCTCAATCTTTCGAGCACACTTTTACCTACAAAAGTAGAATAGGGCGGGTGAGTTATAAAACTCAATAAGGATTCCGTATGGCTTCCAATGCCTAACATATGGCCTTTAAGGCCTAACATATGCCAAGAATGTAATGGCAATAATTATTCCAAGTTCCTGCAAAGAAAACATAAAGACAAAGAAAACACAAAGATACATGCATAACAATAATAATCGAAATCGGGGGTTAGCATGCACAACAATTTCATAGAAACACGCAAACACACACTACTTAACACTTTGATTTCAGAAGAGCAGCAAGCATCCTTCAAGTTTTATTTCATTAATTTCACATACTTTACAATTTCGGAGATCTCACTTAGCATAGAAATTTAAGGTGGCCTACTTAAATCTTAGCCCTTAATGCTTGCTTAACTTAGCTCATGAGTGAAACAGAATTGCCGAAGCAATAATTTAACTTAAGTCCTCTTAGCACACCTAATATCACATGGTTCTTTGACCATCACCTAGGGGCCCGAATACTCAAAAGAGTATAGGAATCCTTACCCAATACCGAAAGCTCTTAAAAGCTTGTTCTCCTTCGTTTTCCTTGCTTATTGACTCTAGAAATTGTTTTCTAGCACAATAACCAAAATGGCCAAATTTTATTAGTAACCATAAAATACCAAGAACACTTGGCAATTAGTTTAAAGAATGCAAAATACCAAAAATACTTGGTGTATACTTACGGAACCTTACAAATGAGGTAAGGCCGAAACTTTGACCTTGATGTTCTTCAAATTTCCATTTGATTTCTTGTTTCCAATGAGCTTAGAAGCTCATGCACAAAAAGATCTCTTTGAGTAGAGCTCAAAACCTCCAAGAAATGAAGATGGCTGAAATTTCTTCCTTGGTTTTCTTTGAATCCTTCACTTGATTCTTGCTCCTTATGGCTTTAGAGTTTGAAATATACCAAGAACACTTGGTTTTTGTTTAAGGAAGGGTATGATATTGCTATGGCTGAATGTTTAGAGGAAGAAAAGAGTTGGAAAAGCTTATGGAATGGTAAGAACTTGTATGGCCAAATATGAGAGAGAATGAGAGAAGAGTTGAAAGTGTTTGAGTTGTTTGGAGGTGAAATAGTGTAAAATGAGTGAGAAAATGAAATGAATTGTTTTAGGGGTGTTTTGGGCATGTAATGGCCGGCCATATGGAGGGGGAGTGAGAGAAAATCATGTGATTCACATGGAGACAAAGTGGGAGACAAATTGGAAGAGTTGGCTGAATTTGTCAAAAGTGGAGGACAAGTAGGTGTAGAAAAGAATCCTAAGTGATGACTTGGATGGAGGTGGATTAAAATAATGGGGAAATGGAGGTAGGTGGCAGCCATGGCATCCAATGCCTTTAAAATTGGCTAATCCCTCCTTAGTCCCTCAATTCTTCGCATTTGGGCAATTGAGCCCAACCATAAAAAATCCCCTTTGTCCAATTGAGTCCCTCACTTTAAAATTTTTGCCACTAATTCTCTTGGCCTAAGCCAAGCTTATTTTGAAGAGTGTTCATCACTCATTTATGCCCATGCCATACTTAATTCAATGTCTCCCCAAAATAATTGAGCTAAATTCCCAAATTAGGAATTTTTTTTTATGCTCCCAATCCACTTAGCCCGGGACTTAATCATTTCAGATTGTCCGGGCATTACACTTAGCTACAGATAAAAGTTACAGATGAGCAAAAAAAATGAAAAAGAATAATTTCTTTTCTCGACAAAAGCTAAAAGGCGGTAATAAGCCCCTATGATATACATGTTGGGCCAAATGAGACCCTATGGTTATTGAGGTATTGAAGGGGTTTCTACGTGAGTAAATGCAAAAGAAAAAAAAAACACAAGCATTTACTATTACCTTTTACAAACATTTTTAGACTCAACTATTGAATTACACCAGTCGCCAGTTGGAACTTTTCTTTGTCAAAAGTTAAAAATTAGACACTCAAAAAAAGAAAAAATCAATCTAGCTTTTTCTTTCTTTTACCTCACACACTTCAGTTTGGCTGATGTTAAGAACCAAAAATCTCACTTTGTAACTTTATTTACAACCTATGTAATGAATAATGATGGGCCATCATCTGTTTTGTATGGATTTTCTTTATTTATTTATCTTTATTGCCATTAACAAATTGTCCAAGTTTTGGGTTGAAATGTCAATGCTAGACATAACTTATTCATCAAACAACGGGGAAGCTGATTTATTGATCTACCATAGACAGGCCTAACTTTGCTTCCCGCACACCTATTTTAGTGTTTGTTTATGAGGTACAATTTCAAACTTCAAACCCAGACAATTTATCTCTCTTCCCTTCTGGGTTTAGGTGGCTCACTTTTGGATGTAGATTCTTGAACAAAGTCTAGTTCCTTGCTCATACTTTCACTTCTTTGTAGCTTGCTCTGTTGCAATGTGAATGAAGGAACATCATTTGCATCCTGAGCCAACACTGGACCAACCCCCTTGCTCATATTTTTCTTTCTTGTTAGCTTAAATGGCTGAATAATTGGAGAAACGTGACATTCTGCATCTTCGGCTGGCAGTGGAACTGGGCAACTCTTGCTGAAGCCACTTATATTAGCAATCTTTCCAGAATTCTTCCCCTTACTTTTTGCCTGTAGAAACCATCCCTCAAGCCCTTTTTGAGTATTTTCGTCAAATATTTCCTTTTTGAAAAAGCTTCCCATCTAAAGCATAAGAAAATGAAAATTAGTTTATTATCAAACAAAATATCAAGTACCTAGGCATAACTTTATCCATCTCACCTGTGTGACAATTGCATAAAGTGGTAAAGTGCTATAACTACAAGTGAATCGAACGAAAGCCCTGATAATCATTCAAGTAAGACAAAACATAAGACTTGTCCATCCACATTAACAAATTAAGAGACATAAACAAAACAAAAATAATCTTGATCTCACCCAACAATCAGTCTAGGGATCATGAAACCATTTGCTCCTGTAATGCAGGAATCAGGATGATACTCCCACTGTAATGGGTGGAAATAAATAATGGACAAAAACAATTGGAATTATTAACTTTACAACAAATATGCACCTCTATACATATAATATGAAACAATATGTTATCTGGCTGTTTGTACATACCAATATGAAAAACAAAAAAGCCAATTCAAATGAGTTCTGAAAGAGGATAAAATGTATCAGGAAGAGCACAAATTTAGGCCTCCCAAACCAGAAGTGCTCATTTGAAGGTCGAACTACCAAGTCTCCTTCAACAATTACATGCTCTTGGGCAACCTCTTCAGCCAATTCTGCGATTACATGCCCCAACTTGGTACCAATAGCCAATAACAGCTGTCAAAAAGAACTTGTAAATATAATGCAAGCTACCTAGCTAGTATTAAAGCCAAAATGCCTAATTTTTTAGGTTAATTCTCTTTTTCTTGTAAATTCCATACGTAAACAATCTGGGTAATATATAGTAGCACATGTTTATGAACCATTTTTTCTAACTCCTTAGCACAATTGATAAAGATACCAAACTAGAAATTCATATGCCTAATAATAGCTCATATAAATGAATGACAAGGTAGATTGTATTTTCAAATATCTTACCCCCAAAGGAACGAAGGATAAGTAAAAATATGCATGCCAACCTGCAAAGAAAGACTGAAGTTACAGTATGTTATGTTGAAATGAACAACTGATTACACAAAACTTCAATGATGAGTTAGGTCTAAGTGGTTTCTGTTTTCTATTAAGATTCAAGAAAAATACTTATGTTAGAAACTCAAAGAAGCATGTCCATTATTGTATATACAGAGACATGTGGCAAAAATGACAACTGTAATCAATGGGTGATTAGAGGGAGAAATTCAAAAGCACAAATTAATACAACTTTGGACTTTTGCAAACAAAAAGTAAATTTCTTACCATGGACATTCACCAACAAGAAGACAAGTACAAATAGCCAAAGATACCAACTGCATAGAAGAATTAAGTTAGCAATTCTAACTAGGAGAAAGGCAACTGCTAAAAAGGTGAAAATTACTTGTAAACTTAAGAACAACTACAAAAAAAAACCTAAAAAAAAATCCCGCTAACCTTATCCCAACAACTTTTTTGAAATCGGCCTCAAGGCAACGCATCATGTACTTGTGAAAATCAAATTTTGGATTCCCAGGACAATGCTTCTGCAAATAACTTTGAAATCTTAGAGAAAGTATGTCAAGTTTAACAAAAATAGAACCATAAACTTTGAATTTAAAAGGATAAAAGTTATTGAACCAACCTTGATAAAACCAAGTCTCAGAGTCAGATAATCTGACTTGGTCACAGACCGAAAAAATTGCTTTAAAAATGAATGCTGAAATGAAGAGGCAAGAAAAGGAGAATGTGAACAAACTTTGGTACCTATTAAACATTATTTATATTAGGAATCATCTCATGATTTTGGTGCAAACATGGGAGACATGATAGACGTTGACATACCAACCAACCTAACATTGACCCAAAACCCAACCGGTTCTTAATATCTTCGACATTTGTAACGTTTGTATGTAGAACTGCATACACAAAAAAAATTGCATAAGTACCTATATATGATTATATATAAGGATTTAAATTTGTCTATGCCTTTAAATTACACCTAGAATTACCTTCATCCACTTCCATTCTTGTAGCGGACTCTTCCCATCTTTTCCATTTGTGAATCTACCCAAGATGCAAACAATGGACAACCAAAAATTCCAAAAAGATTATACATTGTTAACAAAACTGAACAACATGAAAATACATGACATGCATATGTATGTATTTCTACAAATACATAGATAGTATATATACCGAAGTAAGTGTATGTATCTATCTTTACATAACCTACCTTTGCACCTCCAAAAATAAGGGTAAGAGCACAAGAGACCACGTGCACAAACGCCAACACAAAAATAAATGTATGGAGATGATGTAAAGCAGTTGCATACAACATTGGGACCTTCCCCTATAAACAGAAGCATAAGGTTGATCAATGTCAATCTAGATAATACAGACAATCTTAGGCAAAAAATCCAGGTTATTTTAATGAATCTTCTAAAAAATCCAAAAGTTTTGGGGACAATTTTCTTTATTTTCTAGGCTTATTCACTTGTACAAGGTCTAATTATAAATAGATGGATATTTAATTGTACCTTCTTATTACAATATATAGCTGCAAGGTCAGGAAGCTCAGCCTCCAAGAGAAGGTGCTGAGAAAATGAGACATGGAATGGAGGTGATTGAGGTTCGGATTCATCATGGGCATGATCCATATGGCTTTTGGAGCAAGGTAGCAATATATTAGCTAACTTTTTAGGTATGCAAATATTATTAATCCAGGTCTGAGACACAGTTAGCAACAACGATATGAAGCCCATCAACATCAACTCTGCAATAAGTCACAATTATAATGATTGTGATTCTGAGTTCATAAAAATATTTATGTTTATGTACATTACCTTCTTTGACTTTCTGTAGGGCATCATAAAGAGGCTTGTTTCTTTTTTTCTTGAAATACTGAAAGATAAATGGAAAAGGAAACACTACATATCATTTAGCATCTTATGTTCAACATAGTATATAAAAGAAAGAATGACTATGCCTAACGAGTGATGAATGATAACCTTGCCAAGTGAGTGAAGGGATCTTTCGACTATCAGTGAGATTGCAATGATAACACCGCAAACACCTGCGACCACCCATGTTGCTGTGTACTCCAAAGTAGCCCCCCCATCATGCATTTTTCTACCAACGTGTGTGTGATCGGTAGTTCTGCGCTTGAAAGATCAAACAAAGAAAAACGCTGCATTTGCCTTTTGGATCATGCAACTCTTATGGAGTTATGGTGAAGAAACCAAAGACTATACCTTGTGACTAACATATTATGACTCAATATTTTATTAGATTATTATTTTATTGTCTCTATATTTAGCTGTGGGCGGCAGATTTCATTCAGTTAATTTACACGCATGTAACCATTTATTGATTTGATTTGATTTTCTTGTAACTTTGCAAATAAATTTCCCTTTTTCAATATGTTTTAAAAACTTTATAATGCACTACCAATAAGAAATCTTGGAACAAAAAAATTTTACCGGACGAAATAAAGTTTAGTGTAACATTTAAGATGTTATACTATAAACTAGTAATGTAGCTGTAAAACTCCACCATTGAAATTTATAAGGTTTGAGTTAGATAATAGCCACATGGTAACTATCAATCTAAATTGGTAAATTTTTCTGTCAACTATTAATACAAGACAGACTAACAATTCCGGATGGAACTGAAACATATGAACCATCGTCAATCGAGTAAGTTAATCAACAACCAATGACAAATTTTGGCGGCCGAAGGATCAAGAGATACGAATTAAGCTCACCACTACCAACCAAATTAATCTAGCAGTATCCCTCAATTTATTTTGGCTTTATTCATCAAGGGTGAGACTGAGATAAAGACAGAAAAGATATATTAATAATTCTGCTTCTGGTCACACTAGTCTATCTTGAATTAGATTCAATACATTATTTATTCTAATAATCATTTTATTTTGAAATTTTTTTCATACATGATGAGGACCTTAAACTTCATAAAAAGTAATTTTACAATTTTCTTTCTGAAAAAAAATATTTTTGTTATTTATTATTTTTTGTTATATAAGATAAAATATTTAAAATACATGCTCTTCATAAAAAAAATTAAAATTACTTTTTAAAAAAATAAATAAAATTATTTTTTAAACTTTCTAGATTGTAAGGTTTTGATAAATTAACCATTTTAATAAATAATCAATTTATATAAAAATAATAGATGCACTAAAATTAATGCAATACAAATTGCTAATATAGATTTGAGGATGGCATGAATTGCACCATTCATCCCTAATCCTTGTATAGCTTCTTTGTTTTGGTAATTGAAAATTCTCATCAACTCAAATAGGTTCAAAAATGGAAGGCAAAATAGTGCAGGCAATAGTAACGAAGGAAAATAGGTGGCCAAAATACACGTCACCCCTCGAACTCAGTTTACCAAGATACTTTCTCCCTGAACTTCAACTTAGACCAACTCAGTCCCAGAACTCACTAAGTGGGTCAATCAACCCCTTTGACTAACTTGTGCCCATCACGTGGATGAGAAGTAGCTAATGTCGTTCACTTTCATCCTCTTCTTCGCTTTCTTTGCCTTCGTTACTGTAACCACCCATCAGTGATAAGCTTAGTGGTTTATCCTCCTCCCCTATCATCGCTATGTTCTACATTACCCTGCTCTACCATCTTTCTCTATGCTTTTCTTTTTATCCATTAAACCATAATTGCACTGGAGTTCCATACAGCTACTTCAAGCAAAAAGTTGAGCATCATTTTTTATCCCCAAAGCTTAAAGGTGGTGTGGTTGTAAGGCTTTAATGGCCTCCATAACAGTTTCAAAAGTCCCAAAGCAAATCCTTCATCATCTTTAGGATTGGTTTCACATTTCCCCATAAATGTACCAAACAATCTTCATCAGACTCATTTGCAGTCCTAGTCATCTTCTGTTTCAAGTTCTGCTCCATGGCTAAATTCTTCAAGAATTGAAGCCACTTTATTTTTCCTGGAACTGAGATTTCCAATGAAGGTTTCTTGTATTGGGGGCTAGAAATTAAGGTAATTTGAGGTTTTGTTTTGAATTCAAAAGAATCAGAACTTATAGATAAAGTGCGTTTTATGGATTCATGGGTTTCAAGATCAATGATTCACAATTTTGATTCGAAATGAAAGGTTTCATTTCCTTTGTGATTGAAATTGTAAGCGAATTGGAAGAAATTTACAAATTCATGGCACTCCAAATCATCAACGGCAAAAGAAAAGCTCGAGGTGGAAAACTGTAGGGAATCTGATTGGGTTCAAGAATTTTAATGGCACTCTAAATCCATTTATTTTTTAACCCAACAAATGAAGATTCACCTAACACATGTGGGTGGGTGAAAATAAATCAAGAAAAGGCAGTGATGGTGTGACTGCGGTTTGCAATGGTGGTGAAGATTGATGATTGGATCGATTTCCACACATGTTGCATTTCTTATGGCTGGGAAAACAGAGTTGAACAATGTTAACTGCTCCTAGCTCACATGGTAGGCATGAGTCAATTAATGGGATTGACCCACTTAAGCAAGTTTGTAGCTAAGTTGCCCTGAGTTGAAGTTAAGGAGGGCAAGTGTCCTAGTCTACCAAGTTTAAGGGGTGCATGTGTATTTTGGCCAAAATAAGTTTGAATGAAAAAAAAAAGGCCAAAATAGTTTATAGGAATCATACAAGTTTGCATTGGCGGTGATCCATGTCGTTGCTGATGTCGACATCTTCCACGAACTACTGATCGGTGATATCACCGATAACAAACCCAATCACTCAGGGGGTAGCTAGTTTGAACAGAAGCCTACGCCCAATCCGGCCCCTGGATGAAGTGGAATGATTCGCACCCAGTCTAGGCTTAGCTAGGGAGGGACGTTGCAAAAGAGGCATATCAAAATTGCAGTTTGTAGGTTTCGACGGGATTGATTCTGCTAAATACATCACATTTTGTCTTCAAAACTCATAGGTTTCGGCTTTGGTTTTGTCTTCGAGACCTAGGTCAAATGGAGAAAAATTGAACAAAACCTTAGATTGTTATGACTTGTCAAGTATTTCAAAATAAAGGCCTAAGTATCTTTCTAGCTTGAAGCAATAAATCCATTAGCCTTATTGCCTTTACTACTGTTCTATTCTTCTATTTATCAATTTTGTTTCCCTACATCTGCATGGTAATCATTATCTAAGCTGCCATTCATTTAGCTATTCACTCTCGTTGGACTTCTCTTCATTCATCTTCTCTCACCCTAACTACAGGAAATGAGATGTAAATTAACCCTATCAATTATATATAAAATGCAATAACATACTTCAAACTCAAACAAATTTCTTTATCTCCATCCAAGTTCGTGTGGGTCACTTCTATATCCATACTCTTAAACAATGGCCTCTGTCGTGCTAGTACTTCACTTTCTTTCTCGCATACTTGTATTGATGGAGGGGATCATCATCTGCATTAAGACCCAGTTGATGTGCCTATACTTTCCTTTATTTACAACTTATCCAATGAAAATGTGTAGGAAGACCCTTGTCTACTTCATAAGCCAGCCGTAGGCTATTCCCCATCCCTCTCTTTTTTTGCCTTGTAGCTTACTCAGATGTTTAGGAAGATCATCTTTTGCATCTTGAGCCAATTGTGGAACTGGGCTGATCCAGCTGGAACCACTACTAGTAGCAAGCCTTTTGAAACCCTTTTCTTTAAATCCTATCTATTGAAGCCATCCTTGAGGCCTTTCCTGAGTATTTTCCTCCAATATTTCCTTCTTCACCGAACTTCCCATCTAGCATACATGGGCAACCAAGTTTAGTTTATTCTTGAACAAAATTACAGTTTATTAGATCAACATTTTATCCAACTAACCTGTGTGACAATTGCATAGAGCGGTAAAGTGCTGTAACTGCAGATAAATCGAATGAAAACCCTAACGGCCATTTAGGTGAAACAAACAACACATAAGACACATTTGTCCCTCTAAACAAAAAAAAATTAAGTCTCACAAATGAAGCAAAAATCATTTTGATCTTGACCAATAGTCATTCTAGCACTAATATAACTCACAGCTCCCAAAATGCAAGAATGGAACTCAAATTCCAACTGAATGAGTGGAAAGGAAGCAATGGATAAGATCCAAGTGGATGCATTGATTTATCAACCCATGAGCACTTCTATGCATTTAGTAACACAAAACAACTAAATGGCAATTTGCACATACCAATATAAAGAGCAAAAATGCCAAGTGAAATGAGTTTTGAAATAGGATAAAATGTATCAGGAACAGAAGAAGTTTGGGCCTGCCAAACTGAAAATAGTCATCTAAAGGTCAAATTACCAAGTCCCCTCCAATAGTTACATGTTCTTCACCAACCTCTTTAGCCAACTCACAAATTACATGTTCTAGTTTGGTACCAATAACCAATAACAGCTGAAAAAAAAATTAAATGCAATGCAATGCATATAGAAGTGAGCAATTGACATTTTGGCCATCTAACATATGTTTATACTTTTTTAATGTTACCTAGCTAGAATTAAAGAAAAGCTACATAAGTTCTAGGGTTAAGTTTTTCCTTCTTTGCTGTGAGCAACTAATCTACATAATATATCATATATAACTTTATGAGTAATCACATCCAACTCCTTGGGTTGATTGATACCAAACTAAAAATGTCTATGCCTGAGAATGACACTTTTAAACAAACATCAACTAAATGGATAATATAGTGGATTATGATGTTCCAATATCTTACCACTAAAGGAATGAATGCTAGGTAAAAATATGCATGCCAACCTGCAAACAAAAGCAAGTTACAAAAATCTGAATTATTTAAATCTAGAATAGAATAATTGGCCTAAAAAAAATTATTAATGACCAGTTGTTAAAATCTCAGAAGAGAAAAAAATTGATTTAAAAGCATTCCTAGACAGCTAGAGAATTGGTTTATGTGGAATAAATCACAAATCATATGAATGACTAAAAAATGGAAAAAACTTAAACATAGGAAAAGGATACAACTTTAGATAGTTGCTGAACTATAACTAGAAAATGCTTACCATGGATATCTATCAACAAGAAGACAGCTAAGAATGGCCAAAGATACCAACTGCATTGTTGAAATTTTGTTAGCAACTATTGCACATGCAAAGCCTAGACAAATTGCATGTCAGTGAAGCCAGATAATTGGATCAACTTGGAATGCAATGAAGATCCTATCCATATATAGCCTAATACTAACCTAACTACTTTTTTGAAATCGGCCTCAAGGCAAAGCAACAAATATTTCAGAAAATCAAAACTTGGATTCCTAGGACAGTGCTTCTGTAAATGAATTTGAAATGTCAGAGAAATTTTTTCAAGTACAAGAAATTTTTTGTTCAATTTGACCGTACATCCTAAACAAAAAAAAAATACTGAACATATCTTGATGAGATCGAGTCTAAGAGTAAGGTAATCTGACTTGGTCACCGACCCAAAAAATTGCTTAAAAAATGAATGCTGAAAGAACAAAGGCCATAAAGATGAATGTGTATATATTACGCTACCTGTAAGCATCAGCGTTTCTTCATTGATTGACCAACCAACCGAACTTAGGTAAATAACCTAAATGCTTGTGGATATCTTCAACATTTGTAACATTGGTTTTGAGAACTGCACTCATTTACAAACAACATAAGTTCCTGTATGTGTGTACGTATAAGGGTATGCATTTGTGAATGCCTGCTTAGAATTACCCTCATCTAATTCTCTTCTTGTAGTAGACTCTTCCCATCGTTTTCATTGGCGAATCTACATAAAATGCATGTGACAAAGAACTAATAAATCCTATGAGATTTAGCTTTATTACATAACTAGAATAACATGGACTATTTACACGGCATTCACAAACAGAAACTTGCCTTTACACCGCCAAATATAATGGTGATAGCACAAAAGATTATGTGCATAAAAGCCAACACAGCAAAAAACACATGATGATGATGCAATGCACCTGCATACAACATCAGCACCTTTCCCTGTAAACAGAAAGGCATAATTGACTCATCTCAATATTGAGGATACCAATTAAATAAATGGCACTTTTCCCAAACCAAAAAGTTCTAAGGATAATTTTTCTTTATCTAATATTGCATATAGATATATGGTTTGATTGATAATTAAAAGAATCCTCGGGTAAACTATTACATAGTTATTACTTTCTTTAACCTAGAAAATGAAATAAAGCACCAATGACCTATGCATGTTATGAATAAAAGGGTGTAAGATAGATGGAATGTTAATGTAACATGGCATAATGTCCTCAAACTATATGTAAATGTAACAAGTTACGACTTACTTGGGCTGGGATGGGGGGACTAGCTATTAAACATGTGAAATTACATATGGGAGATGAATGATATTTACTTGTACCTTTCTGGTACAATAGGTAGTAGAGGGTTCGAGAAGCTCATCGTCCAAGATAAGGTGCCGGGAAGGGAACACATGAAAAGGAGTGGACTGGGGTCTAGATTCATCATAGGCAAGGTCTATGTCCTTCATGGAGCAAGGCAGCCATATGTCAAACCACTTTATGGGTATACAAATTTTGCTAACCCAGCCTTGAGAAATCCTTAGTAGCAGAGATATGAAGCCCATCACCATCAACTCTGCAACCAGTCATAATTGTATTGATTATGACCATGGCTCTAAGAACATATTTCTATTTATACAAGTTACCTTATTTGATGTTCTGTAGGGCTTCATAAAAGGGCTTGTTTCCCTTTTTCTTCAACTACTGAACCAAGCCAAAAAAGAAAACATGGCATACCCATTTAGAATCAATCTTACGAATGATTAAGATGATGGAAATTTTCATACAGTACAAAGACAAGAGAACAAGTATGATTGATGGTTGATCACCTTCCCAACATAGTGAAGGGACCTCTCTAACGCGAGAGATATTACAAGAACGAAAATGCAGATAATTGCTGCCATTCATTTTGCCTCATAATGAACAATAGATGCCTCCTGAGACATGTCTTCTTCGACAGGTTTGGGACTAGTAGTTTTCTTCCCTAGTCTATGAAACAAAGATGAAAGCCATATCGGTATTTCAAACCCTCCAACTCCTACGGTGAAGAAAACAAGGACTATACCTTGAAAGATCCAATTAGATATTTTATTAAACTTTTGCATACAGCCTTCTAATGCTTGTCACATTTGAATTTTTAAATTTTAATTTAGGCCCATTTTTTCTTTATTATTGTTAGTGAAAATTAAATCAACCCTATTAGTGAATATTGATCTGCCACTGGTACCTAATTCTAGCAACTTTTTTTTATTAAATAGAATTAATTAGAAGTCATTGTTTGAGAGGAAACGAAAAACACATTTCATGTGAGGGAACTTCTTGAAAATTGCTAACAACTTTCAGAACATAATTCTTAGACTTCCCCAGTTGTATGAATTTGAAGATTTGACACTTGAGCTAAACCAGTTCCGCCTACAGGAGATAAAGTTTGGTGCCTTTTAAGATTGGTTGGTTCTCACTCTTGGAGTTCCTCATCTTGTCTTGTTTGTCCATGCAAAAAGCAAGTTTTAATAGATTGCCTTGTAGGACTCATGGCACAAAATTTTTCAGAACCATGGTAAGGTTATTGTTACAACATACAACCCTTGGAATACTAGTTTAATTATTGTCTAGCAATAATAAAACTAACAAACCTTTTTGGTTATGTAGGAGCGAAACTAACAAATTCATTTTAATTTGAGTTAACTTAGTTTAAGGTGACTTATTTTTATTTTTACATATTTTTACCAGAAACCAATTTCATTTAAAAGTTAATATTATACAGGTGTAATAATCCACTTAAAATATAATTTTATAATCTAATTAAATTTTTATAAAATTTTGTCTTTAGGCGTTAAAAAAGAAAAAAAATCATAAAAATTCAAAAACATCATAAAATTTACTTTCAAATATATTAGTACATCTACATAATATTGACTTTCAAATAAAATTAGTTCTAGGTAAAAAATATTTAAAAATAAAAAAAATTATCTTGGATTAAATTGACTTAAGTTAAAATGAATTGACTTGAGCTAATTCATTTTAACTTAAGTCAACTTAATCCAAAATAACTTATTTTTATGTTTACATCTTTTTTTACCTGAAATAAATTTTATTTGAAAGCCAATATTATTTAGGTGAAGTAATTCATTGATTGTAAAATCCTTATGATATTATTAATTTTTTATGATTTTTCTTTTTTAGGCATTAAAAAAGAAAATTTTATATAAATTTAATGACATGATAATTTTTTTTTAAAAATAAATTATTACACTTATATAATATTGGCTTTCAAATAAATTTGGTTCTATATAAAAAAGATATAAAACTAAAAATAAATCATTTTAGATTAAGTTGACTTAATCTTAAACAAATTGGCATGAAATTGAGCTGTTATGTTTTATAATGACTTAAGTGGCTAAGGGGCAAAGTATGTGAGTAAGAAAATCCTTTTTATGAGACCAATAAGAGATGGTGAAGGAAAGGTTTAAGTGACCTAAATGAAACAAGAATAAGTCTTGGGGACAAAGTGGCAAGAAAACAAAATGGTCTAAGTAGAGTAGGTGGGATATTTTAAAAATAGATGAACAGCAATATTCATCATCTTATTCACTCGATTTTTGTAGCTCTCCTCTCTCCACAGCTTCTCCTTATCAAACCTCCCAATCTACCCAAAATTTCATGAAAATTGAAGGTTTCAAAGTCATCCTAACAAGCCCCTAGCTCATCTTTGGTGTATTTGTGCATTTGAAGTTGTTCTTGCAAATTTTCAGTTCAAAATCTAAGGTAAGCTTCTATGATCCTTATGGGTTAGTTCTAGACTTGTTAAATGGTTAGAAATGGTCTCAATTTCATGCCTTTAGTGTCCAATTTAGTTGAATTCCAGCATGGAACTCAAAGGAACTTTATTGTGCTTATGTGTGCTTGTTGCCTGCTTCTTGCTTTATGGATGATTTGAGGTAAAGGATTTAAGTTATGGCATGATTCAATGATACATAAGCAGTGTTCTAACACTTAGGAGCAAGCTTGGTTTGGGTCCTAAGTGGTTTGGCCATAGTTAGAATGGTTTGGGCAAGTTTTGGGGTGAAGAATACAAGGCTCATGGGTGTAGGGGAGGCTCGGTGCTGCATCCCCAAGGCTGGGTGATGCATCACTAGGGGAGTCTCAAGCCTAAATAGGTTGCAGCTTGTCACTACGTCTTCGAGGGCAACCCCTCCCCACATTTTTAATTTGTTTCAAGTGCCCAACCGTTTCAATTTCCTTCTTAGGCCTAATTTAAGGTATTTAGCACTTTAATTCAGGATTCAAACATATTTTTAAGGCTAATATAATGCATCGTTAATGGGTAATAAGTAGGTGGTTAAGAGGGCTAAGTTTAAGTGGATAAGTTTGGATACCTTAAGGCTTAAAGACATACCAATATGGGACTAAGAGAAGCTTGATGCTCTAATGGCCAAAGAATAAGGTCGAGAACCTTCGGCATTGAAGTGGAACCCAAGGTGGGTTCAGGACACCTAATGGCCTAGGGGTAAAGGTTGGGAACCTCTAGGCATTGTGGTGGTACCAAAGAAGTCCCAAATGAGCCATGAGCTTGGTAAGTGATCCACTAAGGAGTCCGAGCCAAGTTTAAAGGAACTTGTCAAGGTTCAGCCACTAAGTCCATTATCAGCACAATAATTAAAGGAAGAGGCAGGTAAGAAGTGAGTAAGTGACAACTTACTCTAAGTAGCCTGTCAAATGCGGGCAAGATTTAAGTAGGTGATGATTTGCCTGAAGGTGATTGTAAGAGGACTTCATGAGGTTGTTTATGAGCTAGCATCAGATATGTGGGTTAGTATCCATGTACCCTAGTCGTAAGAGCTCATGGCAAGTTTAGCACCCATGGGTGTAAAGGAGCCGTAAGTGTATTTGCATGTGTATGATTCATTCATACATCTATCCATTTATTAGTTGTATTATTGGTTGTTATTTTTGTGATTATTGTGGGTTGTGTTTTTTGTTGTTATGGCATGTTTTCTATATGTTTGTATATATGCATATTACTTGCATGCTTGTAATTCGATTTCCCTTGCATGTGCCTATATTCCTGACTGAGTACTTTTGAGTACTCACCTTTTAAGTGTTGTGCAGGTATTAAGTAGGCTTGTCTATCTTTAAGGTATCTTTAAGGTCGTAAGAATTAGGTGTTAAGGCTAAGTTTGTTTAGTCTGAAGGTATTCTCTAAGTAGGAAACTTTATGTTTCCAAGCTACTTATGATATAAGTGTTTGCCTTTTCAGTTGAGGCTAAGTGAGCATAAGGAAAGTATGGCTCATTACTTAAATCTAGCTTGCTAGGTAAAGAGCTAAGAATGGATCTTAGCAAATATTGTAGCTCTATATATCACACTCCACACAAGCCCCAGCCTGTGCACTTACATTGCCACTCAACTGTGTTATCAAAGCACTAGCAACTTTATTCAACTTTTGCACTTATATGTTTTATGAGTAAGCTTAGGTCTCAGCCATACTTCATTTTCATTGTTCAAGATATATGTAATCTTAAGACCAAGGCCTGGGAGGTGCCCTAGGAGGCTAATTAGGTAGCTTTAGGTCAATACTTACATTACAAGGCAAAGCCCATAAGGTTACTTGCATCACAAGGCAAGTCTTATACACTTTTAAACTTAAGTGTTTAGGGTGTGTGCTCATCAAGTGTGGCATTCTAATGCATGTCAACCAAGAAGCCCACATCCTTCAATGTTTTGAAAACATACTTTCCATGCTTATACATATTCGGCTTAACAAGAACCATGAGAGGTTTAGCACAATATGGTCCAAAACTTTCATATAAACAAGTGCTATTAGCATAACTTGGCACTTCATTCATTCATAACATTTACATAATAGTTCCACAACTTAACTGAGGCTATATGTACACAAAATAGCCTCCATACTTAGTACTACATACTTGGAACAATACCAAGAGTGTTCAAACTACAAAATAGCCAAAGTTATGCATTACATACCCATAATCCTAGTAGTACCCGAGAGCTACTTCAAGTGTACAATACAAAACCAAGGTTTGTAGGAAGATGCCTACAACCATACCCATACCCATAAGTGTAAACCATCCTACCAAAGCCCATAAGCACACATCCATTGATCTTAAACTTGTCCTACAAATCTACACAAACCTGCAAACTCAAACACATGAGTTATGCCTTAACATAAGACTTGCACTATGTACTTATAAGCCAAGCTCTCGGTTATAATACATACCTTGGCAAACCAGGCATTAACTTAACACACAAGCAACTACACAAATCAATCAAGCTCAAAGCCTTTTCCTGAAACATATACAATAAGGGGCATGAGTTTCATAAACTCAGTAAGGATTACTACAACTCTAGGAACTTATTTAGTTAAGCCCGAGGGCTTAACCTCCCATTAGCATAGCTTCACCTGCAAAAAAGACAAGAAAACACCAAAACCATGTACACAATAGCATATACACATAATATCTACAACTATAAAAGGTTAGCAAGCACAACCAAGCAACCAAGCACACAACTCACACACCATAAACACAAGGTTCGTCTCGGCCGAAGCCAAACTAGCAAGTACAACCACAGACTTCATCAAGCTTCACCACATACCATCCATTTTACTAGAGTTCCAAGTTCAATTCTAGGTTGGCCTTCCTATAATGAACTCTAAGTACTTTCCATTAGTAACTAGCTAGTCACAATTCACACAAACCCGAAGGTAAGCCCATAAGCCCCATATAGCATTCTAAGATCATATAGCTCAATTTACCATCACGTAGAAGCCAAATCACTAACTTGAACATGGAACAATACCCAAATCAAGTAGTGAATCATAATCCTTACCAATTTCTTGCCTTGAGCTCTCGGCTATGCTTTGAATCTCTAAGAATTGGCTTGAAAATTCACTCACAAGGTTGCCCAAGGCCGAGAACACCAACGTTAAGCTTGATTCTTCAATTCAAGCTTTAATCACCAAGGATTTGGCATGAACCTGAAACTTAAATGCCAAGAACACCAAGAACACAACTTAGACTTGCAAAATGAAGGTTTGACCCGAAATTAGAGTTTTTGGCTAAGCGAAAGCATGCATTAACCCGCCATGTGCCACATGTACGCAAAATGGGCTTAATGCCCTTCACGGCCTCACACATTTTTGTATGGCATATTAAGTCCTTCTACACATTTTGGCATCATTGTTAACACCTGAAAGAAGGTTCAATTTGGCCCTTAAACTTTGTTTCTCGCCATTAACACTTAGGCCATTTTAATTGTGCATTTGAACTTGATAGTTCTCGGTTGCACATATACATCACCTCCTTCATTTTTACTTAAGTCCCTCATTTTCACTTAAGTCCCTCATTGTTTTAGTACATTCCTCTTGCATTTTTGGCATGGGCCAAGTACTGAGGTAGGGTTCTGACACCGTGTACAAGTATGATATTTTACATATTAATTGTTACCTCTAGTAATATCCATTGGTATGTATAACATTAAGGTTACATTTGAGTGCATATGAGATTAAGAAGTATGCACACAGTTATTCCTTAAAGTTAAAGCAACTAAATTTTTTTTACATTTTGGCTTGTTCTTAACTTATGTTTTATAAATAGGCATACCGCGATTTTCTTCTTAATTTTACTTCTTTTTTTACTACATATCCAGGACAATGCATGCATATTTTCTATACGAGGTAAGTTAAATAACTAGTTACATATAATGATTTAAGATACTTTGTGAATAATAGCTAGCTAATTGTAACATAAATGGGATCATAAATCCCTAAGTGCATACTAGTGGTAGTAAATTCAGGGTCCCTAGACCTTATTAAGCCACAACCCCTGTTTAAGGTTAGATTTGATTCTCGATCCCAATCTTTCTCATCCCAAACCAAATCATCAGAAAACCAAGAACCAAATTGGATCTAATTCTCAATTCATCAAATTATCCTTGACTTTTGATCTTCACAAATCCAACAACATTAGTAATCTAAGAAATCTATTCCTTTGAATGGCCGACATGACAAAATTTGACCCAATAGGTTCCTGGTAATTATCACCAATGAAGGCTTGAATCAACAAAGAACAAGGGTAATCTGATAATGTCTGACAATATTTATTTGCCCTAATAAAAAATGTAGAAGAGATGAAATCAAAGAGAGGGGATCGAATTAAAGAAAGGAAGAGGGACTAGAGGAGGAATCGAGGGAAAATGAGGAAGAATCAAAGAGAAGGAGTGGCACTGGAGGAGGAAACGGAGATGGATCAAATAGGAGGGAAATCATGAATAGAATTGAGAGCATCAGAAGAAGCCAGTTTGGGTTATATCGATGCTCAATCAATAACCGGTTTGGCTTTCATCAATGGTCAATTGACGACCCACTTAATGAAAATGAAGGATTTCATAGCCGAAGAGCTAATAGAGATGAGGGGAGGCAAAAAAGAGGGAAACGATGGAAAGGAAAAAGGAGGAGGGGGAGAGGATAGAGGAAGGACCAAAGAAGGGCCCCAGGAAGAAAATAGGGTTACTTGGGGTAGACAACTGAAGGGTAATGGAGGGAAGGTGTGGTTGATAATGAAGCTCCAACAATCGCCGGCGGATTCAGAAAGGAAGAAGATAAAGGCTTGAAGTAGAGAAGTAGAAAAAAAAATTAGGGTTTATGTTTGATCTCTTAAAAAGCAAGGAAGGCAAAGTGAAACATTTTGTTTTTAACTAACGGTCATTATTGGTGTTAATGTTTGAGGGAAGTGAATGTAGGTATTTTTTTTTAAAAAGGACAAAACTGTAAATTTGAGCAAACCCCATATATATATAAAGTAACTAATAATTTCGTAAATCTTAGAACAAGTTGGTTGACATGAATACTGTTTTGTGTTTATAGGTCCACTTAATTTTTTTTAAAATAAACAGTGGGAATATATAAATTTTTGTGTGATTTGTTATTAAAGGACAACACTATCATGATAGTTTGTGATTGTTGTGTTCATATACAACCTATTTTATCACATACCATGATATCAGTGTGCAACAATTTAATGAGTTACAGGTGATTCAGATATTATTAATTGTTAAAGTTTATAGTTTTAAAAAAACTACTATAGATGAAACTTTAAAATTGAAAAAATCATAGTATTTGGTTTCACCACGAAGCTCCTCCAAGCCATACTATAATCACCCTAAACCTTTATCCATTGAGGTTAGGTACTAATTACATTTATGTTACCCCTCATACATTTATATTTGAAACGGATAAATTGCACCCATGGCCCTAACATTTTATTATTGTCTTATTTTAAACCCCAACTTTAAAACCTTGCATATAAAGTCTTTAGCCTCAACTTTTTTGTTTCATTTTAGACCTTTTAAAGGATCAAAAGTGTTAAAATTAATGAAATTAGTCATGTGGCATGCCATTTTAGGGCGATTGACCATGTGGCATAATAAAAAAGAACCCTAACAATGATGTGGAAAATGACGAAAAAAAAGAAAGAATTAAAAAATTGAAATCCCTAACCCAACCAGACACTTTCTCTAATTCAGCCATTTGTCTCCGACAATTGTGTCGGCATCGATTACCTAGGTTAGTGTAATTGATGCTCTGCCATTGCTCTGAAGTCGATCCAAAGTAAGGGGAAATTGATGCTCTACCACTGCACTAAACAGACAAAGGTATTTTTTGTGGTGGCCAATCGGACGATCGAAGACGGTGGTGAAATCGAAGATCGGCAATTTGTACCCAAGCCCCAATGTGGAATCTTTTTACTCAATTTCCATTGATAGGCAATTTAGCATGGAATGTCGTTTGATCCCAAAATCGAAGTCATGATTTCTTGGCGATTCATGATGGGCTGAAGCAAGAGAATAATAGACACTTCCATGATTCTATCCTAGGTTGCCAAGTCTGATGAGTCCGTTCTCATCAGTTTTGCGATTTCGTGATTCCGTCCTTGGCAAGTAAGTCTAACGAGCCTGATTCCACAGCGAGCAAAGGAGGCATGTTTGACGGCAAACAAATGCCTGATTCAACAGCAAGCAAATGAGGCACTATAGATGGCGAACAGCAGTAAGGCAGATGGCAAGCAAATGAGGCACAATCTACGGCGAATGGTAGAAGAGTGAATCGTGGGAAGAGCCGCTGAGAAGAGGCGTTGGGCAGACGGTATGAGGGGCTGCCAATGATGGGCAAAGGAGCGGAATAGGCTGTGAGGGCAGCCCAAATGTTTTTTTCCCATTTTTTATACTCATTTTTATTATTTTTTCTTTTCCATATCAACTATAACTGCTGATTTATAATACCACCATGGCAAATTGTCCACATTGACATTCTACATGACAAGTTCCATCAATTTTAATGCTTTTCATCATTCAAATGCCTAAAATGAAACAAAAAAATTGAGATTGAGGACTTTTCATGTAAGGTTTTAAGGTTAGGGTCCAAAATAGGACAATAATAAAAGGTTAAGGGCTACGGGTGCAATTTACCCTATTTGAATCTGACACTTCCTTTAGGTGTTAATTACACTTAAACCCCTAAACTTGGAATTAATTGGACTGCCACCCACCAATGGATGATTAGAGCCCGTTATGTTTCCAATAGGTTAGTATTTATGTTGACAATTGCTAAATCATTGATCATGTCTTCACTAAATCACAAGCACAACCAATTACTCTTGTGACTTCAAAGACTTTGGCTAAGAAAAGGATTGGTTCAAATTTAACCCATATGTTTATATCTTCGGTAAGAAAAGGATTGGTTCATATTTACAAATATGAAAAATTAATAAATTAACTATAAGAAATATTAAACAATTTAAATTTATTAGAAATAATTACTATTTAATAAATTAAAAATTTATACGTTTATGTCAAAAAATATAAAAATATTAAGGGTAAGAGTAGGATTCTTGACTTTGGGTGTAAGTTTGTGTAATTAATTAGTGTTAAACCGTAGGGGAAAAAGTGTAAATGACCACAATAATACTTAGAAATTAGGTAAATACTTTGGGTAAATCACACATGTTAATCCTAAACTTTTAATTATGTTTCAATTCTAATCCCAACCTCCATTTTGTTCATTGCGCTTCCCTAACGTAGCTAAAACGTTTCATTTTGAACTTTTTTTTATGGAATCCGTTATCTCAGACCAAAATTGCCACATCATCGTAGTATTTTAGGAAACAATGCTTGTTTTAACCCTTGTAAAAATTTCCATTGTTGAAAAAAAGCCTTAAAACTTTCAAATCTCCCTCTCTTCCTTCCCCGACAGCCCCATCTTCAGCTTCCCTCATCTTCAGCCTCCCTCTCTAACCTCCTTTGCACGGTGAAGGTAGAAAATCGGGCCTCCTTCTCGTGAATTGGGTGTACTTGGACAAATTGGAGGCACTTAGACAAACCAGAGGTGGATGAATCAGGCAAAGTTGGACAAATCAAAGGCAAACTCTAGCTGAATAGAAGATGCCGTTATATCTCCAACCGAATCGGAGCATCAGTTGCATCTCCAACAAAATCATTTCAGGAAATGGGCATCCTTTCATCAAGCTCATGTAGATTGGATTCGACAATACTAGTGCCATTATGGATGATGGCGAAGGCGAAAGGAGGCCGATCAAGGCTGTGGGTAGTGGAGCCACTAGGTCCATGAGTAGATCAGACGATGCTTTATGCATATTTGATGGGAGATCGATGGTTGGTTGGATTAGATGTAAGAGGTGGTTGCAACATACAAGGGAGGTGGTCGTAATCATTACGTTAAATACCGCGGATATGCGGTACAAATGTTTTCGCGTTTTATCATTTTACTGCCCGATATTTTGCGGTGTACCACATATCGCTCACTTTTTGTATGCATTTTGTCAAAAAACTATGGTATGCCGCAAATACCATATGGTACATACCGCAGTATTTTATTTTTTGTAGCTATTTTTTTTCATTTTACATAAAAAATATCATAAATATATAAAATATTAAAATATAAATAATACACATATCATAAAATAAACACTTACTTTTATTTTTTTTGTTACTTTTCTTAATTAATATAAAAATTTAATAGATAGTGATAGCCGAAGGGCTATCGCCTCTCTCACTACATATTTCCTGCCAGAAACGTGGACGGGAAACCTGGCGTCATCCGAAGGAGGCGTTAACACTGACCTCGGAAAGAGCGAAGCTGAACGCCCCGAACCCATGACCTCGGCTAGAACGCCAGAAACGTTAGAGGTGTTGCCAGTTCCCTCGGGGGACGGATCGCCTTCGAGGATAAAAGACCAGCTATCGCAAGCAGAAGAGACCCTCTCCGAAGGCGGAACCCCCGAACCAGGCAAGTCCCCGAACCACGGGCATAATTCCCGAAGGAGGGCATTCGTACCGAAGGACGACTTCGTCCAAAAAACCTCGGGAGTACGGCACCAGCATTTAAGGAGCCTCTGACATGTCGCCCACAGGCGCTACACGCCGCCTCAAATGGCGGTCTGACGCGCCAACGCCGTTCGAGTCCTATCACAGCCTGTCTTAGTCCAAGGCTCAAAGAGCCTATAAGCGGCTACATGTTCCCTACGCCGGAAGGTACAAAGGACATCTGACCGAACACGTGTCATGATCTGAATGGGCTGGGCACTCCTATAAATACCAGGAAACACGCCCTGGTAAGGGATTGAACCCTCTTTCCCTGAGAAAACACGAAAAGGCAAGGCCATCTATTCCTCTTTGTCCCTCCTCTATCTCCTCTCAAGCCACTGGCTTGGGCGTCGGAGGCTCCTCCCTGGAAAAACACACCGGGGACGTCCTAACCTTTTTTCTGAGCATTTCAGGTACTCTCCCCTAGGAAACTTACACTCCAGACGCTCTCCCTCTCAGGAAGTCTCTCCCGAAGTCATAATGTCACACGACGAAGATGCAGCCGGGCATCAGATGGTAGCAGCTTAAAGGTCTTTGTAATGTTGAACAATATCCTCTAATTGGATTTCTGGTGCATGCTACCTCAACTGAATATCTTCTATTATATATAGTTTATTTATATTTGACAAATTATGATGAGAAAATTTTGAATACATATAAAATGTGTAAAAATAAATTATTAAACAAATTATTTCATCTTAAAATAATATTCTAACTTTTACTTTTTTACAAAAACAGTAACGGTATGCGGTGTGGTATACCTTAAAAATTTGGGGTGCAGTATACCTAGGAGTAACGCTATTTAACACCTTGGTTACGACGCAGGAGGCGATGGTGGAGTAGCTGAAAAGGAAGTGAACGAATGAGGCAGACCAGATAGGGCTAGGTTGGCAGAGATGGAAGTGAAGAAGAAGCGTGAGGAAGTTTTTTGCTAGATTTGAAATTTTTAAAGCTTTTTTTTTGGTAAAGAGAATTTTTACAAGGCTTAAAACAAACATTTTCCCCTGTAATCTTATGTTGACATATCATTTTCCATCCAATATAATGAATTTCATCCAAAAAAAGTTTAAAATGGAATACTTTAACCACGTTAGGGAGGCACAACGAACAAAATGGAGGTTGGGGTTAGAATTGAAACAGAATTAAAAGATTGGGATTAACATGTGCAATTTATCCTAAATACTTTACTGTTATAAGGGGGTTAGTTTTATTGCTGCAAAAATATCAAATGTGTCACTAATGTTTTGGGTTGGAAGCGGATATACCAATATTATTTTTTTTATGCCCAATCTCCCACTAATATTTTAAAATATGCCAAATATACCACTGAAATTTCAAATTAAGAGTGGATATGCCACTGGCAGTTAAAAATCTAACGAAAAATGTTAAAAATAACAAGTTTTAAAATTTTAAGGTGATAATGTAAGTTTTAACAAACTTTAAAGGCTTTTTGTAATTAGACACACACACACACACACACACTCTCTCTCTCTCTCTCTCTCTCTCTCTCTCTCTCTCTCGATCAATCGATTGAATGCCGGTGAGGAGATTAGACAGCAACGACAAAGAGAGGGTGGTGATAGGGCTGGGGCGCTGGTAATAAAAATAGCAATAAGGCTAAAGCACTGATAGCAAAAATTAAACTTTCTGTTGGTAAAAATCTCAAAGGTCCTAATATTTTTTGAAATATGCATAATAACCCTAAAATTTCAAAAAAAAAAAAAATTATCATTTTTTGTTATTTTGTAACCAGCAATGACATATCTGGGCCATTTTAAAACATTAATGGGAGATTGGCAAAAAAAAAAAACTATAGTGACATATCTACACCCTACCCAAAATATTAGTGGTAAATTTGATATTTCTACCGTTTCATTGCTGAGGTTAAAAGAAAAAAGAAAAAGAAAACGTAGTTGCGCATATTCACTCACCGTCGCATCTGATACGAAGATCGAAGGGTGGGTCTGGTGTGGTTCAAAGTTAAAACCCCAGGCAAGGCAACGTTGGCTGATCGTCTGAAATCGAAATTCCAGTCAACAACGAACGCTACCATTCGCATATCAGGTTCATTTAACTCTCACTTGCTTTCCTTTCGTCCTCTTTTTCCCCCAATTCTTATATAGACCTGAATAATGATGCTGTGGGAAACCAAACTTTGGGACTTTTCTTTCGCCCGCTGAAAGATGGCAGAAGCGAGAACGAACCAAGTTTGAGCTCGCTAGGGTTTCACTTTTTAGGGTTCGTCTATGCATGCTTCACTTGGTTTACGGATTTTGTTCCCCAATCATGTGCTGGTTTCCAGGTTTTGTTATCCCACATCACGTTTCGTATTTGTTGTTTTGGTCAGTCGATATGAGAAATGGAAGGTGGGCGGCGGGTTTTTTTTTTTTTTTTTACTGCCATGTAGAAGTTTTTCAACCCTAACTTTATTCAGTTACTTTTTTAGGTTCTTCATAATTTAGAATTGTGGAATTTCGAAGTTGAGGTGAAATTCATAATATGGTTGGAAGGGAGATGCATTTTGACTGTATTATTTATTAGTTCTTCTTATTGTCTAAAATTTTTTTTCTTAAGATATTAGTTACATTTGTTTGATTATTTTGAAAAGCAAGTTGTATGCCATGCTTGGTGTTATACTAGAGCCTTTTTTCTGCTAAATAGATGCTGGATTGATCCTGCTTTTTGGTACTTTTCATTGGAAATCCTCGTGTTTATGTTGGTTTAGTGCAAGTGTTATGTGAAGTTGGAAGTTCTACAGGCTGTAGCTTCGTGTGATGGTTACTGACTAATGTTGTCTATTTTTCGATTCTTAATCAATGTGTTTGTTTGCATCAGGTGACTGATTCCATGGAGTCTAATCTGCAATCACCTCCAGATGATAGTTCTGATGCACAAGCAACCTTTCGCAAGCCTACAAATGATGCTGCTAACAGGAAGTACAGGCGGCGTTCTCCAGCTAAGGGATCATCTTCATCTGAAGGTTAGTTGTTGAGCATTGGTTTGCTTTATTTTAGGTTTATAGTAGTTTTAATCTTCAACAAAAAATGAGCTTTTTAAATTTGTTTACAGTTCCCAGTTTAAGTTAACGCTTGCTTGCATCTATGTGTATCTTTCTAGGTTCAACGTTGGTCAAACCTTATTAGTCACTTCACCTAAGCTTAATTGAAACTTGGTTGTGCAAGCCCTTCTTTTCTATACGTCTATGTAAAAGTTTGAATCCAGGAGTTCATAAAAATGATTTTGAAAGAGCATACTGCCAAACAAACAGGAATGTGTAGTTGTTCCATGCAGTTTAGGCACTAGCCTCCATTTTCCCTTTAATTGGTATTTTTCTTGAATGTATGGATATATATATCTATAGCTATATATAAGCTGTCTGATCATTTTCTTGTGTACGCTGCTTTGATATATACATGTTTGAAACACATGCAGATGTTAGACAAATTGGTTAAAGAATTTAACTGGAACTCTATGTTGTAGCATCCTTGTTGGATATATTATTTGTGTTAGAGTTAATAGTTGTATTTATATTTGATCTTGTAAGAGGGCCTTCAGGATTCATGCCTGATTTTTCCTTTTTTTGCTAATATATCTGTTTTCTCCAACAACTATCTGTCATTCTGTTGTCCTTATGGAAAACAACAGAAAAGGTGAGACAAGGCTGCCTAAATAGCTCAGTTGCAACATAGTAAAATTGATTTCTAGATATAAACATAGGAACTTATTCCATCATCTGTATTACAAGTTAGTTCTGATATTCTTGAGACATTATGGGTATTGTGCAGTTGTATCCATTTTTGTGAACCCGTGTTCCTTTACATACTCGCCACTCATCCCTACCTTCTCTTCCTGTTCCTGTCGCTTTTGCTTTCCACTCTTTTAATCTCTCTCTCTCTCTCTCTCTCTCTCTCTCTCTCTCTCTGTGGCCCTTCATTTTCTCCTTACAATTACTTCCATCAATCCTTTCAGCTGTCACTATTCACCATGGTTTAATATGTTTTCTTTGTTCCATGGAACTGGCTATCCTTTAAAATTATAATCATAGACTCAATCAGAGGACCAAGTTTTCTAAATGTTATTGAATGTGTCATAATTGCTACTGCTGCACTTTTGTAAAGCACTGTTGTAATCATTGTCATTTTGCATTTACTTGGGAGTATGAATGTTTAGAATTTTGAACCAGCATTTCTATTTCTACTAATGGCTTTTCTATACGGCCTGTGGCACAATAAAACATCCATAGATCTTTTAATGTGTGAATTGTTTATGAATGCTGTAAGTTAATTCCTTATGCATGTGAAAGGTTTACCTTCCATTTTCCTGATGCATGTGAAAGGTTTACCTTTCATTTAACCATGATTTATTATATGATCAGGAAGTCCCCCTCAACATGAACCTGAGTCAAGTCCAGTGCATCCCAGGGATGGTGAAAAAGGTTATGAGCATCATGCAGGACGGAGGGATAATGAGAAGGAAATGGAAATTGATTCCAGTAGGAGGAAGCACAGCCGAAATGGTGATTCCTATAAATATCCTGATCGACCATCCTCCAGGAGAGATCATGGTTATTCCAGGCATGATGAATATGTTAGGTACGATAAACATGTAGATGAAGATAGACTTTCCTCCCGTTCAAATCGAGGTTCGAGGTCTGGCCCTCATTCTGATCATATTAGACAAGAAAGTGACCGTGAAAGGCCAAGAGACTATTCTTGGAAGGTGGAGAAATATTCCGATGATAGATATGATGGTTCCAGGCAAAGAGGCAGGGATAAAGTTTCATCGTTAGATCATCATAAACAAAAACACCATGATCTGTCTGATGATATGAGAGGATCAGGTAGGAGACATGGTAGCGCAAAGTATGAAAATATGGATAGAGATCGAAGACATCGGGATAGAGATGGTCGAGATGGGAAAATGGATCATCGCAGGGATTCTGGAGATAACAGAAGTGAGCGCAAGACATTTCATGAAGAATCAAGAGAGCATCTAAATGATTCATACTCTGGAAGAGATGCTAGCAAACATAGTTCTGAAGAAGCTGGTAAGGATCGGCAGAGGGGAACATATAGTGACATGCCTGCCAAGGAGGAAAGGAAGAAATATGATGATGGCAACACTGTCAAGGAAAAGGAACAATATGGTAAAACACGAGCTGCAAAGTTGGAGGACAAGTCCATGTTGGGCGACAATCAAGAATCTGCATCTAAAAAACTGAAGCTTGGTAACTTAGGCAAGGACATTGACAATAAAGATCGTAAGAAATTTCTGATCCACTTTGGAGGTTCTTATTTTAGAATTCTTTCTTTTTTTCTTTTAAGAAAATGTTTTGATATCTCACTGAAATTAAGTTTGTTTGTTTCTATAGTTGATGAAACAAATGCATATGGTGAGCAAGCTGCAGACTCTGGAAATAGATCTTCTCAAGCACAGGTTCATGGCAATAACACAGAGGTCTCAAATGATCCAATTGCTGCAAAAGTTGCAGCTCTGAAAGCTGCTGAACTCGGTATGATTGTTTTTTGTTTTTATTTTCTTTTAGCTTGTATCAGTTATAACCTGGGATCTATTTTTACTCCACTTGCAGTTGACTTTATCAGATAATTGGAAACAAACAATATTTATTGGCAGATACATTAGTATGCAGAATTCTCTTTCGCTAATGTTGTAATGACTTGTGCATTTTAGCACAAGGGTTTTGCTGCAATCCTATTTTATGTTGTCAGTGATGATTCGCTTTGACTTCTGATATTGATTATTTGAAAGTCACCTTCAAAATTTGTTTAAGCAAGATAGATGCTTTCATGTAAAGCAGATGATATGAATGTACTGTTTTCTCGTGTTTAGCAGCCAAAGCATGTCATGTGGAGTGCAAAATGACCTGGCATTGATCTGAACCTTTATTTTATTATTAACCCTTTTATGTTTACGGAGATATTATTTAATAATCTTAAAGATGACAATTCATTTATACTCTTATTTTGTTCATGTTCCTCGAAGTTGTATGCAATTCATGGAGGAATTGCACCGATGTTTAAGCCATTTTAAAAAATCCACATTTCTTAGAACATTGAACCAATAACCTTATGCACTATTTTATTTGGATTTTGTTGTGGTGTCTCCGCTATCAACTATGGTCCAGGGATTATGTATTCAAGTCCCTGACACCTCAGTGTTAGATAATAATTGATACCAAGATATATATTCCAAACATTTCCAGGTACTGGAGTCATTCAAATTCTGAACTTAGAAAGGATAATGCTAACGACTTGGATTCTGATTAGTAGAGGCATATATTTTTATAGAATTGGTACAAATGAGGGCTACCAGTATGTGATGCATATGATTGTACAGTGATTTAATTTAATTTATTTATTTGCTCTGTTTAACTTTTTCGAGTGATGCAGTTAATAGGAGCCTTGCGGGTGGGGGTTATATGACTGCTGACCAAAAGAAAAAGCTGCTATGGGGTAGCAAGAAGAGCACAAACGGAGAAGAGGTGCTTCTTTTCTTCTCTTTTACATTTCTTTCTGCAAGTTGAGTCTGTTTCTCTAGTCTTTCTCTGAACCATGTTTTTATGTATTACCCAATTTTTTCAGACTGCTCATCGGTGGGATACTGCACTCTTTGGTGATCGTGAACGACAAGAGAAATTTAACAAACTCATGGTAATTTCTTTTCCTTTCAGATGGCTTTATCCTGCTCTGCCATCTTTTTTTAAGCCCAACACAGCATTTGCCGTACTCCTATGGAATCAACCTTTTTGTAGCTGTATTTGAGATCTTCCTAGAAATTATATCCTTCTTGATTTGTTATCCCATTGAAACTTTACACCTTATTCACTTACTAACACGGTTTTAGAGTCTGAGTTTGCCTTGGTACCTATGGCCAATTGTAGGGTGTGAAGGGCGAAGTGAAGGAGCAAACACCAGATGGTCAAGGTGGCAGTGGTGTTCTGGAAGCCGAGAAGCAAAATCAACTCCAGCTGGATCTAGAGAAGCAGTACACTGCTGGATTGCGACGAAGAGATGGCCGTACTGTTGGATTAGGTCTTTAAGTGCCAGGTTTGAAGGTTCTTGTATCCTTACGGATGCTATTACCATGATTTCCTTGTCTAATGCCCGACCAGATACTGTACCTTGTGGCCTGACAGTGTGTGCTCTGTTTTCTGATATTGCAATTATGCAAAAAAGACAGTTAGTTGATGCTTTTGTGATGCCGCTAGCATGTAATTCGGCTTGCCTATTTGTTGCTGGACCACTAACATGCAGAAGCGAAAGCTCTCATACTGTGGTACTTTTTCTTGGTTCGACTAAACTGACCCTCGTTCGATCACCATGTCAAAATGGGCTCTTGAAAGAGGAGAGGAGGGGGTTAGGGTGATTCCTGTAGCAGCAAGAAGAGTGAAATTTGGTATGGGAAGCTGGTAGATGGTGGTGTGGTGCATCTATTTTAGAGGTAGGCTAGTTGCTAGTACGTAAGGTGAGGTGAGGTGAGGTGAGATGGGCAATAATCTATCATCTCGAACCTGCTGGATCAATCAACTTCCCTCTCCTGACGCAAAATTTGTCGTCAGCTGATTGATTGCTTGAAATCAGATGCTTGCTTGACATGAGGATGTTCATGTGTGTCACACTCTGGTAATAATACTGCCATTAAGAAACGTGATGTGGCGTAGAAATACAATTAATTGCCTTCTGTAACAGTTCAAGGGATGGGCATTGATGATCTGATCCGAGCCATCCGTGGGAACAAGATAAAGCCATCATCACCCAATGGCTGGATGGGGTAGGTCATGGCTGGATGGATGTATGTTGCTATGTCAAACCCGTCTCCCATTATACGCCCAGTGGTTGTAGGTCCCATGGCTATAAAGAGAACTTATTGAGTTGTGCCGGATATTGATATTGCGCGGGAGAGGACCATGAATTAGTGACTAGCTATGGCCTTTAATTATACCAAAATTCAGAGAAGACTGGTGCGTTGAAGCTGAGAAGCAAAGGCTGCAGCGGATATTACTTGCTGCTTAATGTTGATGTGAAGCCTGGCGCCCTAAATATCAACGTTTCAGAGTCGAATTCTGTTCTCAACAAATAATATGAAACAACTTCTAATACGGTTATTTTCATTGTCATGATATTTAGGGCATCAAAAAATACGGTTATTTGGAAAATAAGAAACAAATAGAAGTGCCAAAAATTGAATTATATATAGAAAGTAGCTTGTCCAGCGAAGCACGACAAGCGTCCCAATAAACAACTTCTAATTATTTTCCTCCTAGTTTCCTATTGTTCTTTATGTATGAGGGTCTTACTTTCTTGTTCTTATTCATGTGTTCTTAAGTGTTTAGTACGTAAAACGTATTTTTAGTATGTTCATTACTTTCCAAAAGAAAAAAAAATTAAATGGGAATTTTATATTAAACATATTTGAATTTCGCATACTACTTAAAGATGATAGAATGTTTGGAAAATAAAAATAGAGCGAAGCTTGAAAAAATAAGCGAAAAAAACGAAAACATAGCAAAGGAAAAAAGAAAAATCAACAATAAAAGAGTAGGTTGTCCAGCGAAGCATGACATGCGTCGACTCCGAATAAACAACTTCTAATTATTTTCCTCAGGGTCTTACTTTCTTGTTCTTATTTATGTGTTCTTTCGTGTTTAGTAGGTAAAACGTATTTTTAGTATGTTCATTGCTTTCCAAAAGAAAAAAAACACTTAAAATGTGAATTTTATATTAAACATATTTGAATTTCGCGTACTACTTAAAGATGATAGATGTTTGGAAAATAAAAACAGAACAAAGCTTGAAAAAATAAAAGGAAAAATGAAAACATAACAAAGGAAAAATAACAATCAATGATAAAAAAGTGGGTGAATTGCACAATTAGACCCTAAATTTTAATTATTATTTCAGTTTTAACCCTAATATTCAACTTACCCGTTAAGACTCTCTAACCTCATTTAAAACGTTTTATTTTGAACCTTTAAGTGATGAAACTTATTAGATTAAACCGAAGATGCCACATCGGCATACAATTGTAGTAAAAAATGCTAACAAAAATGCTAACTTTAACTCCTAAAATTTTTCTCCTTTAACAAACAATCCTTGAAACATTGAAATCTAACAAAAAACGCCCTCCTCATCTCAGCCGCCCTCTCCAACCAAACCTCTCCTCCGTCCGCCTCCCTTTCCTCCGTCCCCCTCCCTTTCCTCCTGCTGCCTCCATCCGCCTCCCTCTCCTCCGGCCGCCTCCATCTGCCTCCCACTCCTCCGTCCCCAATTCGCTCCTTCATCTGCAATCCTGTACTCCGTCCCCGATTCACTCACTCTCTCCTCCATTCGCTTCCTCTTTCCCATCTCCGACGTCAATCTGCCTAACCCGACATCAATCCATCAATTCACTTTCTTCCGTCCATCCCCGACATCAACCTCTACTAAATCTTCGTTCGCCCAGGAGCTTCGACGAGGATCTCGTCAATCCGCCAAACCCAAAGTCAATCCGTCAACTCGCCGCGTAGCAATAGGGAATTTATGTCAGGGATCCCGCTGTTCTCGGGCTCCAATTTCGATTCAAGTTATCCAAGGATCTCGTCGGCCTCTCCTCATCGTGATGGTTGAAATGGTGACAGCTGGCCGTGCGGACGGCGCCGATGTGATCACCGGTCCCCTTGTGGCGGCGCGGCAGAACTGCTGGTGGCCATGGATGCTGCTGGTGGCGCCTGCAGGAGAGGCCGAAGAGGGGGGAGGGGGGAGTTTTTTTGTTAAATTTTAATATTTTAAAGATTATTTGTTAAAGAAGAAAGTTTTCAAAGGTTAAAGTTGGCATTTTTTTCTACAATGTTATGTTGATGTGGCATTTTCCCTCCTTAGAACTAATAAGTTCTGTTGACTAGAGGTGGGACGTGGGCCGGGTTGGCCCGGACCGAACCGGGACCGCGCCCGCCGGTCAAACCCGCCCCGCCCCGCAAGAAGCCCGCAATATTATGGGCCGAGTATGGGCCCAATAGGAGGAGGGAGACGCAAAAAAGACCGGCCCGGACCAGACGAAACACGCAAAATCCGGCCCGGCCTGGACCGGACCCCCCGCCGAACCCGGACCGACCGACCCGCCGACCCGCCCAGCCCCGCCGCACCGCAACGGCTCCCTACTGCATAGTAACGTTAACCTGCAAAAATTTTTTTTTTAAAAAAGGGCTAATTACACAGCAGGCCCTCCAACAGCTTTCTGCTCCATTTCAGCCCCCAAAATTTCATTTTTGCCCCTCCCAACAACTAAATTTCAAGGACTTTTTGGTCAAACTAATTTTTCCCCTCCCCCTATAAATACCAATGCCATTTTCACTCAATCCTCACACAATCACTCAACATCTCTTCTTCATCTACTATATTCTCTCAACCATTCTCCTTATTTTCTTAATCTCTTCCAAATTTCTTACTAATCTCTCCCTAATATCTTCATAATCCTCTCTTGATTTTGCATTAATCACTACTATTAGTACGTGAGTCATGGCTTCAAAAGGAAAGGGCAAGTCAACAGATAGTTCATCTTCCCGCAACACCGGCCTCCGAGCCTTGTTCCGTCGCCGATCTCGGCCCGCCGATAAAGGCATTTCAATTCAAGAGTTTCACGACGATGATGCCGGAATCGATATGACGAATTACGATTTGGGTCTCGACGATCAATTATCCGATGATGAAGTGGAAGAGTTGGATGCGATGGCGTCCGGGAATCCGTCAACAGAACCGACGCCTACAAGTCATGAACCCGGCGTGGAGGGAACTCAAGCACAAGGTAAATCCACGAGACTAACTGCTTGGGTTTGGGAGCATTATGAGCTCATAAACGAAGGGGAGTCGAGGTACGGAAAATGCAAACATTGCGGGAAAAAATTTTGTGCATAGAAAGAATTCCGGCACTGGAACGCTGAAGCAGCATATTGAAAATCAACATGCTAACGTCCTCCCTAACACCGGGACTAGTTGTGGAGGACAAACACAACTTGGGTCTACAACCGGCGCCGGCGGACCAGGTATATTTCGTTTTAACCAACAATCTTGTAGAGAAGGTATGGTAAATTGGATGATGCTTACCGAAAAACCTTTTTCACAAGCTGAAGATGTCCACCTAGAATCTTGGATAAAATCACAAGTAAATCCTGCATTTAGAAAAGTATCTAGGAAAACTGCTAGGAAAGAAAGCTTTAGACAATTTGAAGCCGGAAAATCAGATTTGCAAGCATATTTTTCTGCTCTTGATCATTGTGTGGCATTTACTTCTGATATGTGGACATCACCTATAGGTCAATCATTCTATTGTGTTACTTCTCATTGGATTGATTCTGATTGGATAATGCAAAAACGAATTTTGTCATTTAAGGTTATTGAAACAGATCATACTGGTTTTTAAGGTTATTGAAACAGATCATATTGGTTTTCAAATATTTAATTGTATCTTAGAAACTTTACGTGATTATTTTTGTACTGATAAAGTTCTGTGCATTTCATTTGATAATGCTTCAAATAATGATGTTGCCGCTCGCCTTTTGAGTCAAAACTTAAAACCACCGCTCAACGGTGCATTTTTTCACGTTAGATGCATGTGCCATATTTTGAACATTTGTGTGCAAAAGGGTTTAGAAGTTCTCCAAAATGAGATTTTGCCTATTCGAAACTCATTAAAATATTTGATGTCCAGACCTGCTATTTTTCGTGAATTTAAAAGCTTTTGTATTGAAAATCAAAAACCATTTTCTTGGAAACGGTTTAAATTGGATTGCCCAACCTGCTGGAACTCCACATTTTTTATGTTGCAAGATGCATTACCGTATGCAAATTTGTTGTCACATTTCATGAATTTAAAAATGGGTTCTGAATTTCTTACGACTGAAATTTGGGAGAAATGTTCCAAAACCGGTGAATTGCTTAAGTTTTTTTACGAGGCAACTGAATTTTTCTCTGGTGTTTACTACCCAACAAGTCATCAAGTTTTGTTTCATTTAGTGAACATCACATATGCTTTACATCAATTTAAAATTGATGAGTTGTTAAAACCGACTGTTGAAGCCATGCGGGCTAAGTGGCTTCAATATTTCTCAAACATTCCACCTATCTTTTTAGTCGCTTCTTTACTTGACCCGTATGTAAAATTAACGGGCACAACAACACTGCTTGAAGGAATTTTTCATACTTATTTAGAAATGTCTCATATAAATGTTTTGGCTATGTCTGCTTCTGCTTCCGAGTACTTGCATTCTTTATACAAGTTATATTGTGAGCGGCATTCGGATAAGGTAAGATCCGAAGCTTCTCAAACTGAGCCTCCAAGGAGATCAATCTCCTCAAGATTCAACCCAGCGCTCCAAATGCTCAAACGCCCTCGACCGATGACATCGGGATTAGCTGAGGTCGATGACTATCTTAACACATCATTCGAGACAAGCGACCTCGACATCTTGGAGTGGTGGAAACAAAAGAGATCAAGATTTCCGATCTTGTCGATAATCGCACAAGAAATTCTTGCCGTTCCAGTATCGACCGTCTCATCTGAGGCAACGTTTAGTGCCGGAAAACGGGTGATAACAGAAAAACGGTCAAGATTGACACCCGACGCGGTAGAAGTATGCGTGTGCAACCGAGATTGGGGCCTCGCAGCACTCCGGCATCAAGACCAAAAGAGTTCGGATGATGAGGTAATATCCGATACCGAGAGTTAAATTTTTTTCTTTCAATCATACATGTAGTTTGTATTTGATCTGATTATGCTGTTCAGCACAGATCATAGGTTTCAATTATTTATCATTTTCGGAACGTTTTTGCCATTTTAAAATGTGAGGCACGTTCCGACTATTTGTAAGTGCCGTTTAACTTTTTAACTTAATAAAACTTACACCGGAGGTGGTGTTTTTTCTTAAAAATATTTATGACTTATATAATTAATAATTGTTCTATTTTATATATATTTTTTTTTTAACAAAAAAAAATGAAACCCGCCCCGACCCGCCCCGCCCCGAGACCGCCCCGCCTAGAGCCGGTCCGTGCCCGGGCCTCAGAACCCAGGCCCAGGACCGGCCGGTCCGACCCAGTTCCCACCTCTGGTTGACTAAGATCTAAAAAGAAATATTTAAACAAAATTATTAGATAAGGGAGTCTAAACGTGTAAGTTAGAAGTTGGGGTTATAAAACTGTAACAATAATTAAAGATTATAGTCTAATCATTCCATTTACCCATAAAACAGTGAAAAAAGAAAAAAAGACAATAGAAGGAATGAAACAATGTTAGATCATGTGCACTGGTGCACTGTAACCTCTCACCTCCGCCATGTTTAAAGACGATGCTGGGTGGATGATAGGTGAGAATAGGTTGGGTTGGAGCAAGTTTCTAATGAAATCGAATCAAATTAAAATAGTTATGATTTAAAAAAAAAATCAACTCAACCTCAAAATTAAGAACTAAATAAAACTAGAATCATGAGCCTTGGTTTTTAGCTCTGGTTCTCTTTTTTTTTTTTTTTTCCAGTTCTTTCCATCCCAAAACATGTTACTCCGGCAAATTAAAGCATTTAGAATCTCAAAAGCCAATCACCTCAACCTCTTACCTTCATCATCCAGTTAGTCGCTAGCCACCCAGTGCATTTACATCCTAGTCTTCAAATCTGGTAATAATTCATTAGTTCCACCACTCATTAAATTCATATTCCATGTCACTCTCCCCTGCATGATCATCATTGCCATAAATACATGAGTAGTTCATTAATGTCATGATCTTATAACATATATATATACATACACTTTTGGGTTTGATTCCAATTCAGGTTGATTTCATAAAGAACCAAAACTAATAAAAAAAACTATTGATTTTTTAGCTATAGAACCAACTTGCAACCTATGGTCCATCCTCATCCACTTCAACCAATCAAGCAAGGCTTATTGAAGCTAAAATTTGAGTTTACTCGATCCATACTCACATTTAATAGCGAGTTCGACTGTAATTAATGTGTGACATTAGCACATTTTGAGTAGATGGTGTACTGACTGAGAGTGAGGTCATCCTGTCCTTTAGAAATCTGCCCCCAAGTTGTTTAGAATCACTTATCTATTTGCATGCAATTTTTTGGGCACAGGATTCCTAATCATTGCTTACACAAAATGTGGTAATTTCTTAGTACAATTAGGGGCAAATAATGCTAGGGCCCATAGCTCATTTGACCACAAATTAAAAAAAATGCATTAATATATATATAAAGCAGTAACATCTAAGCATGATATTGTTAGCATTTCCCATAACATGTGTATTCTAGAGATGATATGTGGCAAATTTTTCATTTTTAGTAAGTTAATTGCATACTTTTGCATGTGATCTACCATATATACCCTTGCCCATTTGATGCAATACGAATGTGACATATGGCAGTTAAAACCGCAATATTTGACTTACATAGGAATTTCAAATTAAAGACTAAAAAAAAGAGAATAAATTTAGATTAATTTATAATTCAAATAAATACAATTTAAAAATGAAATAATCTCATATAAACAACAAAACTCGTAACTGCTTTGCTCCCATTACAAAAACGTGAGTAATTGGTGAAATTCAAAATTTAATAGCTAAAACTAATTGTGGTAATCCGCTTCAGTTTAGTTTTGGCAACATCTTCATTCAAAACTCGAAAATAAAACAATTTTATCTTTTTTAAACTGATAACTTAAAATTCATAATTTGTGTTATTAATTGGTAAGAGTTCAATTCTAATTATGATAACCTTTATAAGGATATAATCTTTACTTTCTATAATAAAAGGTCATCTTTAAAAAGTAAATTAAAATAATCTTTACTTTTTAAATTCAAAATTCCGATAACTATGGTATAAATTTTAACTTTGATAATTTTTTAGGATATTAGTTTCCATTAAAATATAACTTTCTAAAGATATAATCTTAATTTTAATTACCAACTACTATCAATAAATTAATTTTGATAATTAAAACTTTTTTTTTTATGTCATTAACTCAAAACATAAAACTGATAAAAATATAAATTACTACTGTAGTTTATTCAAAATTTTTGACTTAAGAAATCTTCAACTAGATGATTTTAACACTAATCATCCTTGCTATAGTTTCTGAAGATAGCTTTCAAAATAATAGAAATTTTTGGAAGCATTTAAAAATAAATTAAATATGATTAAATATGAATCAAGGTTTAACTGTTTAAGTAGGAAATAAATAGCATTAATGAGGAAAGCAATACTACCAGCCCCATGGCTAATATGATGATTTGACCAATTATTCTACTACATTTTTTTTCGTTTATGATTAATTTTATTAATTGTAAATGATTCATTACTGGAGATTTTGACCAATTATTGACCAATTATTGAGTTTACTTGCATTAATCGAATTTATCTCCATTTTTTCCTGATATAGATTTCTACAAGAGAAAAAAATCCAAGTCAGCTTTTATCTGATTTAAGAAGTGAGAGCAGGTGTTGCTTTGTTGTTTGAAGGTTAATTAAGTATAAGATACCTACGTAAATGGGTGAATTTAGGAAGGACAAAATAAATGAGACATCAGTGTGGGAGTCAATTAAAGAAAAATTTGGTTAGAATATTATGTAAATCTTAATCTATGAGAGAACGATAGCCAATTTTTATTTTTTTTTATACTTAACTTTTACATTTTTATTCTTATCTTAAATGTTCAAATAAATGCTTTGGTTATGTGCATTTTTAGTATATTTCTCATTTTATTAATTCATCAAACCAAAGAAGCAATTAAGATTTTTTATGCCTATATACGTCCACATACAAATTGAAAGTTAGAAACTCTTATTACGTCCTAAAATCAGTTACTTCATATTTTGTGTCTTCTTCAGTGTTTGTGCAAAAATTAGAAATTTAAGGTTTATTAGTTCCTAAAATCATCATTTGCCTACTTTTGTACTTTTTTAATACATTAAATCAAATAGTCTTAAATTGTATCAATAGTTTTAGAAAGGGTAAACAACACAAAATAATCCCCAAACTATTGCCTATGTCGCATTTATCGTCTAACTATAAAATATTGTACCATCGCCCTAGAACTATTTACATCATTATAGTATTCATCCTCTATTATTAAGCTGAATATTTAAGTCACCTTGAAACTATTTATATCGTTGTAGTATTCATCCTCTATTATTAAGCTAAATATTTAAACTAAATTAAAAGTCTAAGAAAGTGATTCATCCAAAAATATAAAATTTATACTATTTGATAACTGTCTCTTAGTAAATTTAAACTGTTAAATAATTTTTTTATAATTAACAAATACTTTAATTTACCAATTTATTTTTGCTCTGCATGAATGCAAGACAGTCTATATTGTGAGAATAAATCAAGTAATTTCTATCCATTTTAATTTTATATTTATGCTTGACTTACTTTCTTAGACCTTAAACTTGGTTTAAATATTTAATTTAATCATAGATGACGAATATTGCAACATTATTAATAGTTTTAGGATGATTATGCACCATTTTTTAGTTCGATGATGAATATGCAACACATGTGATAGTTTGGGGATGATTTGATTCATTTACCCTTTCAGAAATCATGGCTTCCTATTTATATTATTTTATATATTGGTAGCCTACATACAGGCTAGGTATTCAATTTTTTTAGTTTTTTTTTCATCTCAGTAGTTTAAATCTAATATATGTTATTGGTGTTAATAATATTTAAATATCATTTAATGTATATTTATTTTTTAAAAATATATATAAAAAAAACTCGAAATAATGCTAGACATATAAACTAGTTCCCTTCGGTTTACGTTTCCCGAACTGGCTCCAAAAGTTAATAGCACGCAACCGGTTGGGAGTTGTTGGGCATGGCTTGAGTAAAGTCAAACTCGGACCGAATGGGTGCACCTAGAAAATTGCAAGCCCTCTAACTATTTCTTGTAACCGTGCAACGGTAAAATAATTTCTGGCAGGATGTAGTTTATAATTTTTTTTTTCATTTTTTCCCCTAAAACTAAAATTAAGGGAATCATTTTTTAATTTTGTGTAATAAGAGTTAAAATGATGATTTAAAAAAAAATATTTTTAAGTTTTATGTAATAAGAGTTTTAATGAAGAGTAAAAAAAATTTGGAATTTATGTGGTAAAAGTTTGAATTGTGATTGTAAGGTAACTTGAATGTTAAATTTTTTTTTAAAAAAATACTTCAAATTTTTTGAGACCTCCAAAAAAGAAATACGTATCAATAACCATTCTGAAACGGGGGAAGTGATATAATATCACGCAAGTCACTGAACTGCATATCAAATACTCCTACCATCTAAAAAATGTTGAAATATATTTCTTTTTTGCCGTCTCAAAAAAGATAAAACATTTTTTAAAAAAAAAAATTTAGCATCCAATTTACCGTATTACCCTAATTTAAACTCTCACTACATAAAACTAAAAAAGAAAATTTTCTTTTTTAATATTCATTAAAACTCTCACTACACAAAACTATAAAAGAAGTTTTTTTAATCATCATTTAAACTCCCACTATACACAAGAACAAAAGAGAAAAAAAAAAAAAGAATTACTTTTTTTTTTACTTTTAGTCTCAAGGGCAAAAATAAAAAATATATATCATAGACTATATACACCTTAATTTCTGTATCCAGATAAATGCATCATTCTTTATGTAATGAAAGAAGTATTAACATGGGTAACAATAGATACTACATTTAATCTTATAAAAAAAAAGGAACTTTCTAAAGGTCATAATTAAACATGCATAAGATAGCATGTTAAAACTGAACCTAGGCAGAAAGATGGGTGTGTGCATGGCAGGCATGTTGAAGGGGTCGGCCCGGGGAAATCAAAGAGGCCCGTTTGATCAGAGTCAGAGTCAGGCATGTGATTTGCGAAGAATGCAAACAAGCCAGGCGAAGCACGCAGACACAAACAAAGATTTATTTATCTGTAATGTATGTAACCCATCATATCATCCATTATGTGAATGGATGTATGTATCCCGGCCGTTTTCCAGTCTTGATACATAAGGAAACCCCTCAAGACGGCTAGATTCATTCCACAATAGCCGCCTCGCCCCATTACAAATTAAAGAACAAGTAAGTAGCTAGTGTAAGTCAAACATGCATCCTACTCATGTATCTATATATCTATATCTTAATAACTCACCCTTCCTGTTATAAGACATGCATAAATATGTTAAATCTCATTTTGTGTCTCAATTATGAATATGTAAAAATTAGATTATAGATACCTACAGTGGCGAATCCAGAATTTTTGGTTCGGGGGGGCAAGCCCGGAGGAGAGTCGGCGAAGCCCGGAGGAGAGAGACGATGTCGCGGTTAGGTAAAACTATAAATTGGGACTAATTCACACTAATTCAAAGATCAATGAGCAAATCATACGAGTTGGAAACGTTTGAGGACTAATAGTGCATTTAGGCCATGTTAGAATACCCCTTTAATGTAAAGGGAATAACTACTCACTGGGTCCCTACTTTCTTCATAGCCTACCTTATTGCCCCCCATCTTTATATTTTTCCACAATATTTGGGGGGGCAAAATGCACACACAATCCTTAACTTTTGACAAAATCATCAAATTAATACCCCATATTTACGTTTTTTCAAAATTCCCGGGGGGGCAACAGCCCCCCCCCCAGCATAACGTAGCTACGCCCCTGGATACCTATAACCTTAATATACAAAAAAATGGGGATTATATACAAATCATATGAGACATATATACAGACAAAATCGCATAATTAGAGTTAATATATTTAATTGTATATATAAGTTCAGTCATTCATTTTAAAAATATGTGTGAATAATTGTATATACAGCCGTTCGAACACGTTTTCTCCTAAAACTAGAAATATGTATGTCAATTTGGATGATTGATATGTATAAATCTAATAGAGAGAGAGAGAGAGAGAGAGAGAGAGAGAGATGCAATTAAAAACAGTGAGGGACGTGCATAAATCTTAGGAGATCCATGCATAAAAGAAAACCTAAGAATTATTGTCGATATATTTAATTATATGTATAATTTCAATCCTTTATATGTTTTTTAGTATGCACTATTTCATAACTTATGCATTTGAGCTGTCTTATATGTACAAATCTATATTATATTCACATAATCTACATCCTTCTCTTTATGTATATATATTAGCATTGGGTATTTTAAAAAATCTGGACAAATTCAAATATCAGAGGAGAGGGAGAAAAAAAGTGGGAATGCGAATAAAATGATAGACATCAGAAGGTGATGTGAAAAGATTGGATTGAGTGATTATATATTAGATTTCTATGGTTTTATTGTTTTTTGGGTCTTGGTCCGGCTATGTTTGTTGGTGTTAAAGGTTGTATTTTTCTTGGTATTAGTAGGGTTTGTTGAGTGTATTCAATTTTTGAAGTTTTAGTCAGGGCCTTCGGGTTATTTTATAATTTGAGGATTTTCATGTACTTTTATGCTTTATTGGAGGTCTTGAGGTAATTGTTCCAATACTTTTATAGAATTGGAAGTTGTATTTTCTATTTTATTAATAATATTTTCTTATTGCCGTTAAAAAAAAAATTAAATTCCAGTGTTATCCTCCATGCCATAAATAATGAAAAATGACAAAAAAAAAATGTATAAACACATCAAAATGTGTTCCTGCAGAAAAAATGTACTATAATTCAAATAACATTTATGTACGAACTTAATATATCCCATACGGATAGTATGAGATATATATGTGTGTGTGTGAGAGAGATCATATAACTGTTACTAATGTATTCATTATGTGTGTGTGTGTGTGTGTGTGTGTGATCATATAGCTGTTACTAATATATTCATTCATTTCCTTTTTAATATTTTTCACTCTTCTATTGAGGCGAAGTTTGTTTTTTTTTTAGAAAATATACATAGATATGAAGATTATATATGTACAAACATATAGTTTTGGGTGTACAAGAAATCAATTTTCGTACATAAATAATAATGCGTGTGATACTATTTATGAAAATAAGTTTAATTTTAGTCTTTAAAAATGTAATTATTTGTTTATATGATTATTTTTAATATATTTATACACATTACAATGCATATTAAAATTGTCCCTAATTTGCACGTTATCACCAGAGCCATGGGTGAATTGGTGATGACCGCCTCCATCTTTGGCTGGATGATTAGCCGAAAAACCATCCAGACGCCAAATATCATGCTTCCAATTGCATTCTTCCCTCGTCTTACACAAGGTTTATGATCCTGGTACGTGGCATTGTTACACAGCCAGACCCTCCACAGAGATTTCCGAGGAATTGCTCTGTGGTAGGTTTTACCGTGGCACGAGACAGTTTCCAGTCCAATACCACATCTCTGTAAAAACATGTCCTAATCCCAGAGAATCTCTCTGTGTCTTTTATGTATTTTTTTTTTTTTGGTAAATTAGGTAATATATAGAAAAACAAAAGATCAGCCGATAGGATGATTACACGATCCAGAATTACAAAAGCTGTAAGCTCTCAAGGCTAAGCTACTAGTGTCTTTTATGTATATATAATAATTTACTACTTAATTTCTAATTATGGCATAAAAATAATCACAATTGCTTCTTTTTTTTTTTTTTTGCTACACAAACGCTTTTAGATAATTAGAATAAATATGCTGAAGTGGAAAATTTGAAGGAAAAAAAAATGAACGCACCTTCGAATTCGATGCAAATTAAATCAGTGTTTAATATTCACTGTTTACATTCATTTTTTTTTTTTTTCTAGAATTAATGTTATCTGAAGGCCAATATTATATTTATTTAATAATCACTTGAATTATATTTTTTAAAAAAAAATTATAAAATTTTTTCTTGCCCGATCTTAAAAGGAAAATTAATAAAAATACTTATTTTTTCTAAAAAAATATTTTAAATTTAGTTTTCAGATTTATTAAAATTTAGGTTTGAATAATTATAATATAAGTTAGCAAATAATTAAAATATTATAATATTATACTTTCTGTAACTCTGTTGCCCATTAAGCATTGAGAGAAGCTTCCATTTTGTTGGAACTTTAACTGATGGAGAGAGACAAGTGGTAAAATTTGGGATCGGAGGTGATTTTGGTGGGGAGATAGAGAAACCAAATTAACGCTTCCTGCCACAGCCAAAATCAGCTTAAAACAAGGTTTTGCCGCCAATTAACACGCGTTCTTTTAATTTTGAGTAAATTACAAAATCCACCCTTGTGGTTTGATCTAACCTATACTTTGCTCCTCTATTTGAAAAACTCTACACTTTACCCCCTACTTCCTTTATAATGTCCAACAACAACGTCTAAAACCCTAAATAAAACTGTCTTATAACCATATTATAGTAATTTTAAGATTTTTTTAATATTTTTTTCATACCTAACTGACCATTAAAAAATACTGATATGTATTTATAAGAATAAAAATGTTTATACAGAAAGGAAAAACCAATAATTTAAAATGTCTATTAAATATAAAAAAAATGTTGAAGAGTTCGAATTTACGAGAAGATGACTATTGTACAATTTAAATTACAGTTTTAGAAATTGTTATCGGACAATATAAAGGAAAAAGGGGCAAAGTGTAGGTTTTTAAAAATAAAGTGGACAAATTGTATGTTAAGGTAAACCTCAAGGGTGCAATTGTAACTTTCCCTTTAATTTTTCATTTTAAGGGTATTTTTGTAAATAAATATATCATTTTATTTTTTAAGTTCCGTACCAATCACAAATGATGCAAACATTATAGAATGGATAAAGTACTATATTATTTTAATTTTATGCATCAGCATACATCATTTCAAATTCAAATATATATAATATTTTCTAAACACCTTTTACAGAAAGAAAAATTAAATAAGAAATTTGAGGAAAAATATAGCAATATCTAATGGCATCTGAAAGGAATGTAATATGGGACATATCTGCCATGGTTAACGGCTTTCCAATAAATATCATGACTATAAATTTAGAACGGATGGAGTTTTAATCATTCAGCCTTTTATGGTTTGAAGTTAATGGGAAACTTAGCTTGTAAAAAAATTATTTGTTATTGAACAATAGAAAAGGTGGATCGAATTAACTATTAGTTGAGTTGAGTTTTTTCAACCATGTTGACAAAAAACAGGGTACTAAAAAGGGGGGGAAGGGAAGGTAAGCGCAAGAACTTAAACTGCATAAAGTTGCAAAAGATGGGAAACAAACAACATAAGAGATACTACTAGATTCCAACAAAAAAAAAAGGGGGGGGGGGGGGGGGGGGGGATGCAGTCGAAGAAGACTTTCTTCCAAAATACAACCACCATAACCAAATTAAAAGAAGACCAAGCAGAAGAAGAAAGAAAGAATTTTCTTTTCTCTTCACAAATAATTTCACGCGTAAAAGAAAGACCAATTCATATATATACACATGAAAACATCTTCAACTTGAACAGGCCTTGATGTTGAGGTAACAGAGTTCTTACAATTCTTAGCCATGGCAGCCGTCAGAATCAGCAAGAAGCACCACAAACACCTCAACAACCCCTTCCCTCGCCCACCAAGAACCCTCCCTCTGATTCAGGCCAATCTTGTAGCCCCTTCCCAATCCCTCCCAGCTTCCCAAATCTTCCCCATTGGAAAAGATTTTCAGCTTCTCTCCAGCACCAGCGCAAATGGCGGCTTCTTCCTCTCCCTTCTCCACCTCTCGCAGCCTGCCAGACCACTCTGGTCCACCGTTCCTGGCCAGGCCTTCATCTCGGCTGCGGTTTCGGACACGGAGGTGGAAGAAAGCAGAGGCTCGTTTGTTGTCCATGATGGCCATCTTCATCAGCTTTTTGATCAGCAGAGTGTTGAAGAGATAAGGGTGATGGCTAATGGCGCTCTGACGGTCACAGGGTCCATCTCCAGTACCAGAACCAAGGCCTCGGTTAGGTACTGGCTTCTGTTTGATCAGAAAAACAGCAACCAGCTTGGTTTCCATGTCGAAATCGAGGCCACGGAAGGTGTCAACAGGATCTGTTTCACATACGCTAGTGAAGTGGATGAAAAATTTTTCGGGTTTGGAGAGCAGTTCTCTTTTATGGATTTCAAAGGCAAACGAGTGCCCATTTTTGTTCAAGAACAAGGCATTGGAAGAGGCGATCAACCTGCCACTTTTGCTGCTAATTTGGTCAGCTACAGGTACAGACATAAAAAAAACGGCTTGCTAGATACGATTAATCATCTAAATTAACCAGTTAGGTAATGAACTTGTTTTATGTTGCAGGGCTGGGGGTGATTGGAGCACAACTTATGCTCCTTCGCCATTCTATATGACCTCGAAGATGAGGTCTCTTTACCTGGAAGGACACAGCTATTCTGTCTTCGATCTGACACAGAAAGATAGAGTTCAAATACAGGTCTGCTTCTGCCTTCTATAAGACTAAGGCGGGACTGTGAAGATAACCATTAACTAAGACGGTACCAATTAAGGTTCTTTCATATTTAAAACTTTTGCATTTCCCTGCTTTCAATTGCAGATACATGGAGACAGCATCCAAGGAAGAATCTTGCATGGGAATTCACCGTGTGAGATCATTGAACACTTCACAGAAACCATTGGTAGGCCTCCCGAGCTTCCGGAATGGATTCTGTCCGGTGCAGTGGTTGGAATGCAGGGTGGAACAGAAGCCGTTCGACGAATGTGGGATGTCTTGACAAAGCATAAGGTTCCCATTTCAGCCTTCTGGTTGCAGGTGTGAACAGAAAACCATGGTTCATATGAGTTTCTTGTTTATATCTTGGAAATCAGTTTTTCCTATACGTACTCGTAGGATTGGGTTGGTCAAAGGGAAACGATAATCGGATCCCAGTTATGGTGGAACTGGGAAGTTGACACCACAAGGTACGAGGGATGGAAACAGCTGCTTATAGATCTCAATGGCCACTTCATCAAAGTGATGACATACTGCAATCCTTGCCTAGCTCCGGTACTTACTCTGCCCATTGGCTCTCAGAAAATATAGAGCTATTTGAATTCTGATTCTTGCAACTTCAACTTTGATTTCACAGACTAATGAGAAGCTAAACAAGAGGAGGAATCTTTTTGAGGAAGCAAGGGAGCTCGATATCTTAGTGAAAGACAAGCAAGGACAGCCATACATGGTTCCCAACACCGCTTTTGACGTGGGAATGATAGACCTAACACATCCACTTACTGCAACTTGGTTTAAACAGATTCTAGGGGAAATGGTCAATGATGGAGTCAGGGGATGGATGGCGGATTTCGGTGAAGGCCTGCCAGTAGATGCTATTCTTTATTCAGGTTCTAATAATCTTGCTGTCTTCTTGAAGTATTATTGTACAGTATTATGGAAAGATCATTTGAACTTGGAGAACAATTTTTACAAGCTCTCTATTGCCTGAAGTTCATTTCCAACTTCCCCATACCATGTCAATTGCCAAAAAACACAATATTTCAGGTGAAGATCCTATTTCAGCCCATAACAGGTATCCAGAGCTATGGGCACAGCTAAACCGCGAATTCGTGGATGAGTGGAAAAAAGGGTGTACTGGTAAAGAGAAGGAAGACCCTGAAGAGAGTCTAGTCTTCTTCATGAGGGCTGGTTTCCGGGGTAGTCCTAGATGGGGAATGCTATTCTGGGAAGGGGACCAAATGGTAAGCTGGCAGGCAAATGATGGTATTAAGAGTGCTGTTGTTGGCCTATTAAGCAGTGGTCTCTCTGGATATGCTTTTAACCACAGTGATACTGGTGGTTATTGCACCATAAACTTGCCGATAATCAAGTATCAACGAAGCCAAGAGTTGCTAATGCGATGGATGGAGTTAAGCGCATTCACTGTGGTTTTCCGGACCCATGAGGTGAGCCAGTAACCTAGTACCTGATGTGTGCTTTTGACTAACAGAAAGTACATTAGTTCTCAAACTTCTTCTACGGAAATACTTATGCAACTAGAGATGAGATTTACCTGTTCTTCTGTGGACAGGGGAACAAGCCATCCTTCAACACCCAGTTTTACTCCAGTGAGCAAACTCTGTCGCATTTTGCACGTTTAGCGAAAATCTACAAAGCATGGAAGTTCTACAGAATCCAACTTGTGAAGGTAACGCTAGAAGTATGAGCTAGTTCTGATATCGAAAAACACAGTCTCTTTCTCCCTCTCTAGCTCATTTGCTCTACGCGTGTAATCAGGAAGCTAATCAAAGAGGGCTACCTATCTGCCGGCACCTATTTCTTCACTACCCGAATGACAAACGAGTACATAGAATGACTTATGAACAGTTCTTAGTAGGTTCACAGATCCTAGTTGTTCCTGTCCTTGACAAAGGCTGCAAGACAGTTAAGGCTTATTTCCCGCAGGGAGAAGGAACACAAATTTGTTCTTGGAAACACATCTGGACCGGGAAAGAATACCAAAATCCTGGTACTGAAGCTTGTGTCGATGCCCCAATCGGTTATCCTGCTGTATTTGTTAAGGCTGGTTCTGATGTAGGGCAAACCTTTCTAACAAACCTGAAGAATCTCAACATTCTTTAGTCAAGCGCTAGATCAAAGTTCCGTAACATGTTGGTGTAATTTTTCAATTCATCAAAATTCTGTATTCCTTGTTATTAACTTCAACCTCACCAAATGTTCATTCCTTATTTTGACCACCTATTTGCTAGGGTTACTTGCAAGCCTCTTCGACAAGTGAAAAGTGACATCAGGACATCTGAAATCCTCTGTGAATCTATGATCCACCCACCCATAGTCGAGTACAAGAAAAGGGAATCAACTGGTACAAAAGAAAGAAAAACTGAAATATTTGAATTGCCTCGTTCCCAAATTTGATGATCCTGCTACCAAATTAGTTAGGAACTGCCGAGTTTGGTTTGCTTGGACCTTTTGTTTTTCTCAAGAAAAACAAAAAATATACTAGTATCATTTTGTCACTCAGTCTAATGGGGTTTATTGTCATCCATTAAAAAATTGGGGCGCAATGTGAAAAACCAAGAAACTACAAGGCTTTTTTTTTTTTTTTTGTGCCAGAGCCTTTATTTCGAGGATCAACTGTAAATCACAAGGTTTAGAAACAATAAGCAACAGCACCAACTCGTTCTTTTCTGTATTCATTATCACAAGACAGAGCCCGAAAGCCACAAAGGCAGGGATGATACACTTGCACGCAAAGAAGGCTGGCTCTTTGCTAATTAACCAGAACCAGCCACAAATACAAATGAACAAATCAATCAATATCAGCAAACTTGTTAGAACCAACGATTAGGCAAAACTAAAAACACAATGCCTAAACGATGCAACAAAATTAGTGGAACCAAATCCCATGCACACTCCAAACAAATTCTTCCACGCCATACGAACAAACTCACAGCACGAAAGCCTTGTTCATAATCTAGTATAGCATCTTGGTTAGTTAGTTCTATGCTCGCTCATCTGGGCCGGCAAGCATGACCTGCCAAATAGAGGGTTCAAGTTTCAAACTTGCTAGTCAGAAAAAACTACACCTAGAAACATAAGCCTACGTTCTTTTCTGTTCTTTTTTTTTTTTTTTTGGGGGGGGGGGGGGGGGGGGGGGGGGGGGGGGGGGTTTTTTTTTTTGTTTTTTTTTTTGCAAGATTGCCCATATTAAAAAGTTAAAACTAGTACTGCAGAAGCACAGCAGCAACAAATCAAATGATACGTACGTTGCAGTCAAGAGCATGTTTTCTTGCAACCATAATGGCTGCATTCCTTTCCTTCTCCGATTCAAATGTCAATACATACGAAAGTCCCTTCCTTGGTTGCCAGAACAAAGATTTGGGTGCAGCATCGCCATCAACTCTAGCTCCATATAGCTTTCAATCAGAAACATGAGGAACAAGTAAGAGATGTGTAGCTAGAGTAAAAAGCCTTCAATCAAGTTGAAGAGAAAAGTTCAAATACCTGCATGGATGGGGAATAAATTTCTCTAGATTTTGTTATCCATCCTCTACATAGCTTTATCCGCATCTTTCCAACATTAAATGAATGAACCGAACGTGATGGATTATCTTGTCCATTTATCTTCGAGATGGTTACCTGGAAAACATCGAACGGGTACCATAAGCCATAACTTTCAATGAGATGATACAGGCTACAGGCTATCCTACTTTCTGCTTTGTAGCTTTCATGATATTTCTACTTTCTTACCACATGAAAGCTGTTCTTGCACATTGTCATCAGATACATCATACTCACATGGAATGTATTTCATAATTCTAAGGCATGCATGTTTCTCGACTGAGATGAGAGAGCCTGCCTTTCTCAGCAAGTAGATTTCAAGAAGCAAAGCCAACATGACTACTCTCTCTGACAAGACAATTAGGCGTAACATACTATTACCAGTGCTCTTCCCTTTATTATCAATCTCACTAGAGTTCAATTTTTGTTCTTCCGTGATGACAATTTCAGAATGCAGTCTAAAGGGAAAAAAAGGATTAAAGTGGAAGAAATCAAAAGGAAAGACAACATACACTGAATTCACTGCTAGATTTCCGCAAAAGCGTATCCACATAGCTGCCTAATCCTGCAGCTGTAAACCAACTTATCAGTATCCTATCAGCTCTAAGGCTGTTTTGGGCAGAAAACAAAAATAAGTACGAGGTCTAATCTAGAGAACTCCTTTTGCTAAGCAATCAAATAGTTCGCAAAACAATAAATAGAAGTAATGGAAAAACAAAAGATGTCACTCAAACCACATTGTACATCAGCATCATCACTTACCAGGTTTGATAGGGCAAGTAGTTGATAGTGTTACTTTCTGGCCACTAACAAGAATATCAACCTCCAAAATCTGACCAACATCAAGTGGTTCTGGAGCATACACTGCTTTGTCAGCACCTGGTAATGTAAGAATATACAATGTTATCATTCTTAGAATCCAATCAGCCAGGATCTTCATAACAAGGTCCAAAAGCAGGAAGTCTAGCATATACCTATAATTATGTCCCTCTGGTCGCCATCAGATGAAACACGATACCATTGAATTGAACATTTAGAAAGTTGTGGAGCAGAGTCTGAGCAAGGCTGTAACCTCAGACATGAACCTAAAGTTTCTGAACCATGGAAACTGTACAATTGAGATTTATCCTCAGCTCTTTTGGTTCTTTCTAGCTGGAGTGTCAGGTTAAAGAAAAGGGTTAAATGAGTGAACAGAACATTCGATAAAGTATGTCCACTAAATTGACAGAGCAGACTGCCAAAAAACTAAAGAAAACAGGAGACCCCCAAGCTTCCGCACTAAAAAAGTATTTTCCAGTCAAATTGAAGAAAACTGCAGTGGTGGACCTAAAGATGAAAGCTTCTCAACCGTGAAACAAGAGCTTCAAATAATTGACTTTAAGCAAATTCAAGAAAGAAAGTCCAAACTCATGCGAGTGACCTGAGTTCAAACGAGGAATATTCAACCTTAACTGGCCTGATTAGCACACCTACTTTGCACCATGATGTCCCTCATAAATGACAAAATCAGTTTCCATTAAACCTTGAACAATTTATAAAAAAAACATTTGGAACACAACTCTTTTTTTTCTAAAGGATTAAAAGTTTCATATATTAACCATCTACAAGCAAAATGTACAAAGAACTGTAAAAACAGTTGCCTATGAAGTATATTAGATTAATATCATTAGACAACTCCATCAACCAACCAGCAAGGAAAAATACGTGTTATGCAGTCTCAGAAGTATAAGAAGGATAACACACCTGTTTCTGAACCTTAACAGAATATATGGATTTCTCTCGGATTTGAGTTCGGAGAGCATAAAGTTCATGTTCCATATCCATGACCTGGAAACACAATGGACTTTGAGATAGGGTAACAAACTATTCTATTCTTCCACGTGGGTGCCATCAATCCCTAATTTTGCATGCAATTTTTTATTTATATACACGATAAAAAAGCAAAGGAAGAGAATAAAAAAGCACCAGAAAACTGATTGAAACTGTTATGGAGTAAGTTATACCATAGACAAATGTTATGTATGATGATGAAGATGATGAAACCATAGCTGCATCCAACTCAAAATCAATTGGCAGTGAGTGGAGACATCCAACCAAATTAAAAGGTTAAAATACGTGGGAAGCTGTCCCCAAATCCCAGCTCTGTCATATGTGCTGCATCTGACCTGCTCAAGCGATTTGCCAGTTCCACTGGTATATATCTCTCAAGCCTAGTGCTCACACGCCTATCACAAGGCACATATTTAATGTGCATGGATATCTTTAGCCTCATCATAGAATACCAAGAGCAATGGAGTGTTGGCTAGCTGTTGTTAAATTATATGCTTTGATAAACTGTTAGGAACTTAATAATTTGTCAGGAAACTCAGCTCTCCATCACAACCAAGGTGGAGTTCCCTTTGTAGCCAACATTGTCACTGAGGCTCTTCATGCAACAAATACCACCAATCTGGACCAACTGTCCATGCTCTAAGAATCTTGAAAGAGTGCAGATGGTTAAGATATGAGAACCATGCTCACATAACAGTTTATGGCTAGAGAAAATGCATCTTAGGCGAGCGCAACTGTTTACTAAAATTTAGTAAAGAAGCCACCAAAATATAGTTTCCACTTTCCCACATAATGATGTCCAATTTTTACTCACTCGTGGTGTTATAGAACAGTTGCCCATTCCTAAAATATTCATACAAAACAAAGACTAGGATCATATTATGGCACACCTTGGTTGGCTGATGCAACTGTTTGATTTGTCGAGCCTCTTGAACCTCCTGTATGAGCCCCTCAACCTCCTGAAATTAGATTTTGAAGTTCTATCTTCAACTTCAAAGCTTAAGTAAGAAAAATGAGAATCTATTCAACTCTATCGTATCAACTTTATTAGAGTATGCATGAATGCTGGAGAAGATGTACAATATCGTACATCAATAAGATTTGCATAAATACATATCATGTAACTGGACCAGTGCTTCAGCATGTGCACATCAACATGTTTGATATGTATTCAGCTAGTCATTGGAGTCCTTACACAGATGCAAGGAGGGATTAACGATCTGATGGTTCTTTCATAGAAAGGTTGAAAAATATGAACAAGGTCAAAATACTTATCAAATATTTTTATCCAGAACACAAAAATATATTGAGGGATTACTAAGGGTTCAGATCCAAAAAATATTTATTCAGTACAGAAACATATCTTGGTGAATGATTACAAACCCAGTTTTCATCATTGAGACATTTTTTTCCTATGATAGACATCCCTTAAGCTACATAGATACAGATAATGATGCCCGCATTTTGCATGCATATGCACATAGGTTGTTGGTAAATATCACACATACGCTTATGTAATCTTATAGAAGGTGGAAGCAAAACTACTACCCCCACAGTCTCTCGAAATAAATAATCAGATAGGGTGACTGAAGGATACACTAATACCAGATAAAAGGATGAAGCCATCTGCACCTGACATTTTCAGTGTTATAAAAAACACAAATAACAAATTCAAATCTCCCACTCTTACCTGAGCTTTAGTATTATCTTCATTCCTTTCTTGTTCCTCGAGAACCTCACCAAAACGCTGCACTACAGCCCTAGCACTTTCAAGTTCAGCACAAGCAAAGGACTTCTCCTGATTCACTAGCTTCTTGGCATCTTCTGAAGCCTGTGTATCAGTTTGATGTTAAACAGGAGGGAATACAATAGAATAGATGAATTGAACAGTATCAACTGGTAAAGCAATTCGAAAAAGAAACTCCCATAGAGGTGCAAATATCATGCAAAGAGATAGAAAATGTTGAATGCCAGAAAAAGTTAACATAATTGTCGAAGTGTATTTGTCAATGAATAGCTTCCTATACTAGAATAAATAGAATCTATGAATATTAAGATTATTTATTTATTTATTATTATTATTATTATTATTATTATTATTATTATTATTATTTCAACCAAGAATCTATGACTAGTTAAGCTCAATAGTCAATAAGGACATGCAAAATCTACCTGCTTCAGAAAGCTTGCCAGTTTTTTCACTTCAAACTTTTCTTGAATTAATTCTCCCTCATTCTGAGTCAACTTAACTGCCAAGGCCTCCACCTGAAAATTTGCAAGGGACAACAAGAAAAGTAGAGAGAAAACTTGTAACATTTGCTAAGTTACATATTGTAAGGAATAGCAGTCCTAGAGAGAAAACTAACCATAGATATGGCCTTCTCTACATCTTCCTTGTTTTTACCAGCCATACGACCTCGTAAAGATTCCAAGGCATCTCTAAGCTTCTTCAAAAGAACATGCCCCTCCAAAGAAGCCCCCTCTCCAAGTTTTGCCTGATCTCAAAGAGAACCACATAGTTTATCTGAGCTTTCTGTCAATGAAAAACTGCTGATTAAGTAAGAAAAGAGTGCCTTTTTCTGATCTTCTAAAATGGACTAATGCCTTTTATTCTTTTTCACAAGAGACCAAGCAAAGTTCAATGGCATAGCATTGCATAACAGTGTAATCAGGTTCATTCAAGTTTAGACCAGATCACCAGGTTTTCATCCTTGGTCTGAAGAAAGCAAGAACCCAAAAAAAAAAAAAATCAATGGCCATATATGTAAAAGAAATGTTAAGACCTCTGCAGTCATTTTGGCAGCTGCAGCCAAGTTCTTATCAAATTTGCTAGCAATATCACGAACTGATAGCCGCTTGTGCTGCTCAGATAATTCATTAGTTTCCTTCTCAACGACTTCCTTTAGAGTTGGACGGCTGTTGTCCTCCTTAGGCACCTCCAAAATCTGATTATCAGGTCCTAACTTGTACTTGGGAAATTGATCAGAAGTAAAGCTGACATCAGCTGAAACAGCCAGAATTGTATCTAGCTGTTCAGTTTCTTCAACTTCAGGACTTACCCTTGTCATGTTTTAAGATCAGCAGTCTGCTCAACAGCATAAAACCAGAAAGTGAGAAAATAATCAGACATCAAATTGGCAACAAAGCGATACATATTAAATCTTCTGCGTACACGCAATTGAAACAAATGAAATATAAACAATTTGTGTATCAATTTGTATATAACTCAAAGATGCACCTTCCAAAGCCCTAAGAACGATTAGCCTCCCTATGAAGGTCTTTCTTGAAGAGACCACAAAATCAAATAAGATGAGACACTGGAACTGTTAATGGTTCGTGCCGTTGTAACCAAAAGGCAGATAGCAACAGGGAATATAAATAAGGAACACAAATGTAAAAGCAAATTACAGATGAACAGAAATGCGAAATCTAATTCATGGGGAAGAAAAGCCTCTTGATGGTGGGGAAAGTATCTTCCTCTAGCTGGAAGTACTACAATTCCAGTCGAAATCTAAAGATTTCGACCCACATTACCAGTAAGGTTTCTTCACTGACCCATTAAAATTCTAGACATTGAGCAAGAACCTACCAGAGTGAACAGCATTGTAAGAAAGGAAATTGATACCAGCAAAGGGAGTAGGATGCTGACCCAGGAGCAGAGGGGAAAGAGAGAGACAGAAGCCACCAAGACTGGAACAAGGTGAAGGAGAAAAGGAAGAATCTTTTCTATTCTAAGAAGAAGAGTTTGTCTGGCAACTCTGATTGTTGGGGGTGGGATGGAGCAATGGGGCATGCTTTTGCTTTCCAAAAGGCTGAAACAAAGGGATGAAAAACCGAAGACAGAGAAAAACAAGGCATAATGTGTGTGTTTTCCTGGCCAGGCAGGCCAGCCAGCTAATCTATCTGCCAAGCCGGTCTTTGTCGTTTTCCTTTTTCCTGCTTTCTTTCTCTTTATCTTAGATTCCCTACGTCTAGACTGGACTTGACATTTAAGCCCCTCATGCACTCTACCCCTATGAGTCATGTGGTGTAATAACCGAGTGAGTATTTCTTTTCAGGGAAATTTACAAAATGCTCCATTAATGTTTAGTCTAACCTAAACTTGCATGCATCCTTTTTTTGGGAAACCTACAATTTACCTCCCAAAGGTCAACTCAGTTGATGCCCATTAAGCCAAAAAAGAGGCAAGCCTCAGCTTTTGCATTGGCCTTCTTCGCTTAGAAACTTTGCCCTCTAAACTTTGACATCTAATGAATGAGCCACCACCCTCACTTGACTAATCCTATTGCACCTTTGTCCGTCTCTACCAAAGAATGAATGAGTCTCGCCTCAAGCTTCAATCATTTTCTTAACTCATCAAAGATAATTACAAGCTTCTAACAAGCATATCTAGGCCTCTGATTACTCGGGAACAATAAAAAAAAGGTCCAATTTGATAATGGTGTTATGCTCCTGGAAATCTCTGACGAGCTTTTTAGTTCAGCCTGAATGGCAAGGCTTCCTACAAATAGTGAATCAGCCAACAACCTATGTTGTCGAGCTACTAATGTCACAATAACCTTTTTCACCTCATTGCGACTAACTGTACCCATGCCAAACTTATTGTTCTCATCAATTAACCCAGCTTAATGGCAAAAAAATCCCTATATATTCAAACCAAAAGGAACAAATTTATCATCTGAACTACTTCATTTTTCTCTTATTTGCCAAAGGCCTAAATGTCTATTATTCTCTTGAACTATAATGACTTGGACAGTTAACTCACTTGAACTACAAACCACATCAACTTGAATCCCGAACTTTGAAAAAATGGTCATGTTAGTCCTTTAACTCAATAGTATGCCACGTGATAGCATGTGACCCAACATCTGTCCATTGATGAAAAGTAAAAAATATGTAATAGTCACTCAAAATTATATTTGTTCTCTTTTTCATCATAATATTTTAGCTCCAACACCCAAACTATCATCTCCAACTTGTCTTCCTCAATCTACTAGAAATCTACCATATCTACCACTCTAATGAGAACCTCCACCCTCGCACAATTCTTTCATTTTTATTTCTAGGAATTCCTTGACCAAAGTGACCCCTAAACACTCCTTACAAAGCCTCCACCGGCAATACCATGTTTGACGAAAGTCCTCATGGCATAGCCAGCCAAATTATCGTTGCCAAACCATAACAATCCTACCCATAAAACAAGTGAACAACTTAAAGTCCCATTAAAACAAAAAGAAGAAAAAGAACCTAGTTTAGACAAGAAGGGAATCTTGTATTTACTAACTCCCGGTTCTCATTGCCAAGCACAAATGACACAACCTTGAATTGAAGTGAATGGGACAAGCCTGCCATCGCTTTGCTGTTTTTTTTACTCTGCTCAGTAGCGGAACCAGAATTTTTTTACTTGGAGGCGAGGGCTGGCGGCAATAGTGGAGGCTAGGTCGAGTGCAAGCAATGCAAGTGTAGATTATATAAGTAATTGACGTTATGTGGATGATAGATATACTATACATAGAAAAAGTAGATATTGTTAGAACTTATACAATGCTTCGAAATTTAATACTTAGTGGAATATAAATAAAATAATAACTCGGGCCAATTAGTGATATGTTATAAGTTAGAGGGTTGATCTGCGCACTTCGAAAAACTTAAATGTCAATTAGAACTCTTGGACCGAACAATGACTGACGGTGTCCACGTTTTAGGAGGAAATGTGCAGCTTTCCCAGAAGAAAAGATGCGAGTGTAGATTAGTGTAAACTTCAAGGGGGTCTTCGTGACTTTTCCCTTTTTTGTAGGGTTAGGGCATATGCTAGCGTACAGTCCTTTAACATAAGTTTCACCGATGTTTAATGTCCTTTCGATCATAAGGAGGAAACTTCATTGAAACGTATGGGATACAGTTGCTAGCGAGTTTTTATTTTGTAGAAATTTTTAGGGGAAAGACACTTTTGTTCCTATTTATATGTTTTTTCTTTTTTATTTTGTTGCTTTTTGGTCATCGTGCATGAATATATGCATAAATACAAGGAGGAGTTAGAAGAAAAGTCTGGGGTAAGTTGTCCATCTTATGAAAATTGGTGGCATTGAGTTGCATTTAAACAACTGGTTTTTCTATTTTAATCCTATTTTTTAATAAATCGTCAAACTTTCTTTGAACCATCAGGCAGTGCCAAACCTGTTCGTTTTTCTACATTAATTTTTTTAATTCTAATTTAATTTATTTGGTAAATATTTTATCATAAATTTAAAATGTGTAATAATTTTTTTAATAATTAATGAAATATTTAAGTTAGCAATTTTATCTCTGTAAATCATGTTTCTGTTTACAAACTATCTTTCACTAAATTTGAGATTAAGTGTTAACACTTAACAAAATTTTAGAACTGATTTAAACAAATAAAAAGTTTTATGACTGCAACAAAAAGAAAAAGTAAAAGAAGTTCTATGACTAAAGGAAACCTTTCAAGTGTGACATATATTTGCTCATGTGTTTGCCCCACCTAAACCAAAAAGGTCAGTACCACTTATTTAATTTTTCTTCTTTTGTTTTTTTTTTCTAAAATTGATATCATTTGAAATTTGATACTTTTCTTATTAAATGATTAATTGAATTATATTTTTAATAAAGAAAAATTTCATGAATTTTTTAATCTACCTAGCTTAAAAAATACGTCAAAATACTTATTTTTGCATAATAATAATAATAATTTGTTGAATTTTTAAATACACACTTCCAATTGATATATTTGAACAAATAATGAAAAATAATTATTAACAATCACTTATCAATAATCTCTGATAAATACACCTACATTTTTGCAGAGTACAATACGTATTTTCAGGTATGCAAGCCCATTGAACTAATCTATGTGGATTGGTATACATGCTACCAAAAACCCCACCAAAGAACATTTCTGACCTCAGACGACGTAGAGCATGAGAGCACGCACTGGGTACTACTCTGATACTGTGACCTCAAAAACTATGAGAATACAAATTTTAAGGTTTGGTGACCGATTTGGAACGACTCGCAAAGGTTCGGTACCACTTGCAAAATTTACTCATCAAAGTTCAAACACGTCCGTAATTCCAAAATATCATTAAACAAATTCATATCCACAGGGTCAGTTATATATATATATATATATATATACACTTAAGAAACTCTGAAAGTTGAACAAATTAATACTTATATTGTACATCATGGAGGAGCCAACAAATTTCTGGTATTAATTATAGTATCTTATGTATATGTAATATATGCATTGGTTAGTGGTTTGTTGAACAATTGAAATAATGAAACTGTTAAACCACACATGAAATGATAGTTTCATTTCAACAACTACCCTTAGCTAGCTTGGACAAGGACAATATGTTTGTGTGTGTGTGTGTGTTTCTACTTATTAATTTATAGGCTTAAGCCGCAAGCTACATATAGCAAGTTAATCAAGGTTCCCCATTACTAATCAATGTCCATGTCCAGCCATCGCCCCCGTCTGTAATTTAATTAATTAATTTTATGGATAGCCCAACCGATTCTTATATATTCCCAATTATTTTAACCTTCTTGTAACCAAAGCATCTTACATTTGTACATGTCAGCTTCTAAATGTTGTCTTGCTTCATGCAAGCCAAACTTTATCCTTTCTTTCTATTCATGCATCCAAAAAATTTAATACATTTCTACATATTGAAAGTAAAGTTTATGCTCACATTTACTTTAGTGATGTATGTATACATTCATGCCAAAATGGGCTTCATTTAGGAACAACTTTTTTAATTATTATTATTAGTAGTATTAAAATAATGTTAACGGAAAACGCCACTGTAGCACAATGAATCGACTATAGTGATGATGTGGAAAAAGTAACAACAAAAGAAAAAAAGAAAAAAAACTTCAAGTCCTCCCTTGGCCTCACCCCTTTGGCTTCGTCAACCACGTTGACCTCACCCGGAACCCTCCGCTACGCTGCCCCCTGCCACATCACCCATCCTCCTGTCGTCACACCCTCCTGTCGGCTCCGACCTCTAGCCCAACCATGGTTTCCATGTCCGGCTCTCTGACTCCCTCAACTCCACCTATGTCTCCCTCTCTAATCGTGACACCGATCTCATTCTACCCAACAACATCTAGCTAGGCCAATTTGTCTATGTCAACCATTTCCACTTCGACTCCCCAGTGCCCCACGTCTCTGGCATTCGGCGTTCGCCCGATCGTTGGCCACCACCCTTTCCTTTGATCCCCTGACCCCTTAATCGGAATACTCTGTTAACCCGATTACGGCTTATTTGTCCAACAAAAAACTCGATCAATTCAACCCCGAGGAGAAGCCTAAAGCGAGGTGTCCCCTGTGCCCTCCAAATGCGTGGTTCCGAGCTTGGTGGCCTCACAGTCCAATTCATCACCTAGTTGATCGAGCGTGCTGGACGATGGAGAAGACACCGGCTTCCACAGGAATGAATCTCGAGGCAGCCTTGGCAATTGAGCGGTCTTTTCCGGGCGGTGCAGGGGTAGAGTACCGAAGGCAACACGATGGCAGACGTGGTGGAGCCGAAGGTTGAGGGTTTAAAGTTTTTTTATCTTTTTTTTTTTTTTATTTCCTTTTCCATGCTATCATTAGAGTTGATTCATTGCGTCACTACGGCAAATTATACATGCTAGCGTGTCATGGTGATGTCTTCAATCAATATTAACGATTATGGTCTACAAAAGGTCTAAAATGGTACACTTAAAGGAGATTAGGGATGTATTATGTGAAAAATATAAGTTAGGGTCCAAAACAGTATAATAATAAAAGATTAGGAGCCACAGTTACAGTTTAATATGTGTGATGAATATATCATACGGGTAATTATAATTTGCCCATGAGGTTCAAGTGATATTACACTTTGACCTATTTTGTTTCAAAATTAGACACTTTGCTTATACTTTTTTATATTGTCCGACAACAATTTTTAAAATTTTAATTTAAACTATAAGGCAACCATATCTTAATGAATTCAGTTTGTATGATATTTTTTTATAGTTTATAGATATTTTAAATTATTAATTTTTTTTTGTAAAAGTAAAATAAGTTTTTGTAAAGGAGTAAAATGTAAGATATAAGGTAAAATGTATATCTCTTAAGTAGGATGGAAAAATTGTAAAAATATCTAAATCTCATGGGATAAATTATAATTAATCATATATCATGTAAATAAGTTTTTTATTTTTATTTTTATGGGAACTTAATTATGTCTGTTTCTTAAATATTTTTAGAGCGGTGGACTTTACGAGGAGAGTGATGGAAGGGAATAATAAGGATTAGGCAGGGTTGAAATGATGGTCATTTGGAAAAGCGGGCAAAGAAAGGTTTCTTTAAAAGTTGGGAGGTAGGTTGGAGTGCAGGGATATTAATAAATAATAATAATATAGAAAAGAATCGTGGGTGGGGCACTAAAACTGAATGAACAAACTTGACTGTCGCCGTTCCCTAATCATGATTTTGACGCTGGAGTTGATGGTGATGGATGGAGTGGCTTGGCTTAATGGAACATGATTTGCGCTAACAACAGTTTGGTTGTCTCCCCCCCTACCCCATCACCTATCCCCGCCAACTTATTGGAGCTCCGAATCCGACCCACCAACTTATCTGGTTAGTTTCAACTTTCAAGTTATCTTCACCCCAATTAGTAGATTGATGATCAAGCTTTGTTTAAAATATTTTTAATTCTATAGTTTTTTCAATTTTCCCAAGCTTGCTAACATTTCAAGACTCATTTGATAACTTGAGTAATTTTAGGATTCACTTGATAAAATTAAAAAAATTATAGCATTGAAAATGCCCTTTTTCCCTATATGAATGGTTGTGATAGTTTCAAGGTACAAACCTCTAGTGTTAAAAATTAGTGTTAGATAGATTTTCTCCCTCTAATACTAAATATTGACAGATGTTCTTAAACAGGGCCCAATAATAAGATCTTGGTTCAGCATGGTACTTAAAAATTATGTATCAGAGCAAACGATTGGACATGGTACTTGAAAAACAGGGCAAACGATATAGGCCGTAGCATGGAACCTTTTACGCGATTTACAGCTTTTCTTGGTCTGGAATCTGGATAACTCCAGCCCTTTTTGGGCCAGGCTGAAGAAAACGGGCTGAGGCCAGATAACGCAGCTACTACTTAGTAAGAAAAACTGTAATTTCATAATCCTCCTCCTGTACTCCCTCCATAAAAAGAAAAAAAAAAGGTTAGAACATTTTTTTTAGTAAATATTGACGTATTATATCATATAAAACAAAATACTACTATATTTTTTTTTCGTGATCAGATTTGATTAAAATACACAATTGCAGTAAAAAGTCATTTTAAATTGGGTATATGGCTTAGTAGCATGCGTAAAAAAGACAAAACTGTATAAATATGAGAGAGTATGGGTGGAGTATTGTGTGTTTCTTTATGTTGTTTTTTTATAAAATTTAGACTGATTTATAGTTATGATTTATTTAATTTTTCAGGTACTCCGTCAGAATTTGTTCTGGCATATTTTATGTAAATAAGCACTCAAGAAGAAATATTAGAAATATATATATATATACACACACACACACTCCCTTTGTCTCATTATATTCTTTATTTTATAATTTTTTATAAAAATTATGAATATTGCGCCAGCTTATCTATTATCCTTCAACGACCCAAGGTTACCCCTTACGAAATAGTATAATTAGAACAAGAAAAACATTTAAGGTTTTGAGTGAAGGAAATACACAAGTCGAAGAAGATATATAGATACAGAGAAGTAACATATATTTTAGAATAAAAAAATATCTAAAAGATGACATGTATATAAAAGGTTACCATTTAGGAAATAGTATAGTTAGAACAAGAAAAACATTTAAGGTTTTGCAGCAATGGTAATACTCATGTCGAAGAAGATACATGGATACAGAGAAGTGACGTATATTTTAGAATAAAAAATATTTAAAAGGTGACATATATATATAATTGAAGAATATCAAGGAATCTAATATTTTTCATATGCATTTGATATATCTTTTTATATAAAATACCAAGTTTGGGAATAACTTTTATGATCAACATTAGAGTTTTGGATAATTTATTAACGATGGAAAAGAATTTGTTGAAGTTAAAAGTTAAAAGTTATCCCTGAATATATTTTTCAAAACTCTAATGTTAATCACTAATGCTAATGTTAAATGAGACCAAATTCTAATATTATTTTTATAAGCGTCCATACACTTTTTTTTTTCAAATAAAAACAAAATTTTATTAAACAAAAACTTTAGCATACATACACCCATGCATACTCAGGGAAATTAAAAATAAAACAAAAAACAACCTCATAAACCTAACAATTATTTGCACCAGCTAGAAGCAAGCAGACCAGACAAAGGCATCATTATGACTCTCATACACAAATAAATTTGAACACGCTTAACAATATCATCAAACTCTCTGAGTCTTTCTACCATGGTAACCCATGTTTCTGTTCTTCCAAATGTGATACAACATTGTAAGGAAACTTGCTTTCTTGATCCTTCTAATAACGTACTTACCTTTGAAAGTATTGCACAGAAATCTCTAGTTCCAAATAATGTCACATCTATATGTCATATGCAATCATCTTGCCATTTCACTCTATACTTGGTTGGACAAAGGATGAAGAAAAATAAGTGCTCCAACGTCTCTTCAACAAAAAAGTGAACGTGGCCCAACTAGGAACCAACCCGAGTCAAACCTAGAATCGGCATAGTCAAAGCCTGGCGCACACCAACATAGAAGAGGCTTATAGGAAAGTGGGTCGTGTATGGGCCTAGCTAGGAGGTGTCCAAAACAAGCCCAAGCACGACTTAAGCTCGGGACCAGGCATGGATTAAGACAGATACGTCTGGTTCAGGTTGGGCTGGGCCTAACATTGCAGCCGCCCTCCAATGGTAACCTGCATTAAAAAAATGCGTTAGTTACAGCAAAAGGACATCCGATGCCCCCCAGCGCTCTAAGGGCCCAAAACCAATTTTAACCTCATTTAACCCTTATAAATGACTAGTTTTTTAGGGTAGTTTTGTCCAAACAATTTTTTGCCTCTCTTATAAGTAGAGTGCCTCATTTCCTCTGTTTCTTACACCAACTCCTAAACTCTCCTCTTTACATCTACTACTTTATCAACAATTCTTTTCAATCTCTCCACCATTTTTTTCAATCTTTTACTAATTTCTTCTTAATTTCTCATTAATCCTTATATCAATTTTCATCAACTCAATGGCTTCAAGGAAGAGTACTAGCTCTACCCCTACCAAGAGCCTCTCCTCCCACACCAGCTTAGGGTCATTCTTCTGTTGCAAGAGTTTAGCCTGAAAAAAGATTGACATCCAAGATGTCCCTGAGCCCGTCAACATAGATATGACGAATATTGATGTGGAATTTGACAAGTAAGTGTTCGATGATGACGTTGAAGTCCAAGAGACCCCCACTCAACCCGTTGATCCATAAGGAGAAGATGGTTCACAACCGACACCCCTAAATCTCATTTCAAATTCTTTATGTAGGAGCATTTTGAGATGGTTTAAGAGAAGGACAATCGGTTCACCAAGTGCAAGCACTGTGGTAAGAAGTTGGAACACAAGGTGAATTTCAAGATTGGGACACTTAAACAACAAATAATGAACTAACATCTAATGCATTATTTGAACACTGAAGGGAGTTCTACTGGATAGACACAACTTGAATCTATGACCAGTGGTTTAGGTATCTTTAGATTTAACTACCAAGAATGTAGAAGGTACAAATAACCGGATGATGTTTATGGAAAAACCTTTTTGGCAAGTTGAAATGTGCATTTAGAAAATTGAATTAGGTATAATTTAAATCCACCCCTTTGAAAGACATCTAGGACAACTACTAAAAGATAAGCATTCAGAATGTATAAATTAGGTAAATTTAATCTACAAGCATGTTTTTGTTCACTTGATCATTGCATTGCTTTCACTAGCGATATGTGGACATCTTTTATAGGGCATGATTATTTTTATGTTACCACACATTGGATAGACAATAAGTGGGCAATTCAAAAACATATTATTGCATTCAAATACATAGAATCAAACCAAACTGGTTATAATATCTATCAAAGCATTTTAGATATACTTTGTAAATTTTTCTGTGTTGACAAAGTTTTCTATATTAGTTTTGACAATACCTCTAATAATAATTAGGCGACTTGAGAATTTTGTAATGCATTAAAACCCCTTCAGAATGGTCTTTTTTTCCATGTTAGATACATGTGTCATATTTTGAATTTACGTGTACAAAAGGTGCTTGAGGTTTTGCAGACAAAAATCCATATAATTCGAATTACATTATTATATTTAAAGTTATGGCCCAAAATTAGTCATGAATTCAAAGAATATTGTCTTCAAAACAACCAACTGTTTTCATGGAAATGTTTTATACTTGATTGTCTTACTTGTTGGAACTCAACATATGAGATGTTGATGGATACATATCCATATGCAGCTCTGTTGACTATTTTTTTTAACCTGAAATCAAACTTGAAACTAATAATGGCTGAGTTATAGACCAAGTGCTACAAACTTTATCAATTTTTATGGTATTTTTATGAGACAACTGTTTTTTTCTCCGGTGTTTACTATTTCACTGCCCACAAAGTTTTGAAGTATTTGGTAAACATTATTTATGGTTTGAATAAATACAAGACAAATGCATTTCTAAAGGACACCGTAAAAGCAATGAAGGAGAAATAGGTTTTATAGTTTAAAAACATCCCTCCCTTAATCATTTTACTTGCATCTTTATTTGACCTGACCGTGAAAATTTCAAATACATTATCTTTACTAAAGGGATAATGTAATTTTTTTGGATGTGCAACATATTAGTTATTTAGATATAATGACTTAAATAGATGAGCACTTGAGGGAGCCCTACAAGGAGTATTCATCCCACCACAAAGACATGGCAAGACCCACTTAATCCTTCACCAGGCACTAGTGGCACCTCATCCTCCCCATCATCAGCACCATTCAGCCCCATGAAATAGCCGCTTAAGTGCTTTCACCCCATATCCTCTGGCTTACCGAAAGTAAATGATTAGCTATACACATTGTTTGAGACAAGTGAAGATAACATATTTGAGTGGTAAAAAGTGAAAATTAACAGATTTCTGATTCTATCAATCCTGGCAAAGAAAGTTCTTATGGTTCTGGTTTTCATTATTGTTTCAGAGTCCTCTTTTAGTGCCGACAAGTGAGTTATTTAAGAGAAACGAGCTAGGTTGACTTTAGAAATAGGTAAGGTATGCATGTGCAACCGTGACTGAGATCTTGCTACCTTAAAAAAGCAAGAAAAAAAAAGTTCTAAAAATGAAATGCAAGATAATGATGGTACTTCCACATCCTAAGTTTTCCTTTTCATTTCTTAGTATATATTTGATTTAATTATGCTATGTAGTGCATAACATATATAGGTTTTTTTTAACTTTTTTTTAGCGTTTTGCCATTTGTTATATAAGGCACATTCTAACTTGTTTGTAAGTATCACTTAGCTTTGTTATTAATAAAAATTACACTAGTGATGGTGTTTTTTCAAAAAATTTAAAAATAAGTAAATATTTTCAAAAAATAACTAAATATTTTCCAAAAAAATTTAAAGATGTAAAAAAGGAAAAAAGAAAAAAAGAAAAAGCCCCTCCTCAGGCCCAGCTTAGAGGTTGAAGCTCAGCCCAGGCCCAACATGTTTTATACATGCTATGCTCGGGCTTGACTTAACCAAGCCCTGGCCGGACTGGTTAGGCTCACCGTTCACCACCATTTCAGCATGCTTATAAAGGAAGCATTGCTAGCAAGAGAGAAACCCCAAGTTTTTAGATTAGCCTAAGTAGGAAGGCCTCTGTGCATGATTTTTCAAAAGAGCATATTAAATTTAAGAGCTCAAATTGAATCCTATCAGAGCTTATACCAACCATTACAAGGTTGCTTCAATTTAAAAAACTCATAACTAAGCTTTTGCACTCCCATAAGGCTAGCAACTGCATCCATTATAGTTTTAGCTATAACAATCAGGCCTGCCTTCAAGCAAATGCATGCCTTACTTTTAATAAATTGTGCCAAACAAAGGAGTCCATAGATATCTTTTTAATCCCCCAAAATTCTTTGCCCTTTAAATGATAACCACACGACCACTATACCCAAAGAACATCCTTTTTCTTGTGAATAGCTCATAGCAGTTGTAACAACAAAGATTGATTCCAAACTAATAATTATTTAGCCCCTAATCCACCTTCTGTTTTTGGCATAGAAAATTTACTCCAGGCAATTTGTGGCCTAGAATTAGCAGCAGTTGTACCTTTTCAGATTAAGCTTCTGCACTTGGCTTCCACCATGTTAATGACCTCTTTTGGCAACATAAACAATGACATATAAAACATAGTTAAACTTTGAAGAACAGATTGCTCCAATCACCATCTACAAGCATATGAGAGATGTTTGGCCCCCCAAGCATCAATTCTGCTAGTGATCCTATCAATCAAGTAATCGTAATCCTATCAATCAACTAATCAAAACTCTCAAAAATCTAAAGGGAGTATGACATTCTTGAAATTTTAGCCTATTCAAAATTTATTGTTTTGGATTTTCCTCTATTCCTCTAAAATATCTTTTTCATCTTCTTTTAGCTCAGACTTAAACCGAACATATCAGTTATGTTCAGTACATATTTCCACAAAATTCCAATCGATTTTACATCCCCCCTGCACATCAACAAAAGATTATCTCTAAATGCAAGATGAGATATTCTTTGCTGATAACATTTCAAATGATTGTAGAATCCCTTCTCTTTTTGGATGTTTTTCATGTATCTAAAAAATATCTTGATACAAATCATAAATAGATATAAGGATAATGGATCCTCTTGGCAAAGTCCTTTCTTGCCTTTAAAAAACCCTTCAACATAACCATTGACACAAATAGAAAACATAGGGAAGGACGCACATCATAATTCAAGCAAAAAATTCCTGAGGGAACTTGAAAACAATTAATACATCTTTAAAAAACTGCCAATGAACAGAGTCATATGTTGTTTTAATGTTCAATTAGACCATACACCTGAAAGAAATATTCTTTATTGAATAATGTTTCAACAATTTACTATCCAACAAAATATTTTCATAAATAAAATGGTCAGGAATAAAAGCTACTTGCACTAGACTAATGATCAAATCCAAGACTTTCATCATTCAGTTAGCCAAGACTTTAGTTAGGCATTTATAAATCACATTGAAGCAGGTAATTGGTCTAAAATCAACAACTCTATAAGTATTGCTATTCTTCAGAATAAGCACCAGGGTAGTAGAATTGATAGATTTTAGAAGCTTACCTGATAATAAGAACTTAGTCACAATGTCATAAAAAAAAAGGGGTCTATCTTATGCCAAATAGCTTTGAAAAATTTAGTTGTAAAGCCATCAGGACCAGCAGCATTGTCTGGAGGAATTGACCACATTGCCTTCTTAACTTCTTCAGCTAAAACAGGCTTGAGCAAGTCCCAGTGTTGATCTTTTAATAAGCACTTGCTTTCTTGAATTAGATTAGCATTCAGTTTCTTCACAATCAAGTCTTGAGTCTCCAATAGTTACTGATATTAAACTAGAAAACTTCTAACACTTATGTATGACTAAAATTAGAAATACCAACAACATCCTCCATTTCCCAAATTCTAGTCTTAGCTCTTTTTTGCAGCATTTTGGCATGGAAGTATTTAGTGTTCACATGAGCTTCTCTCATCCAACTTAATTTAGCCTTCTGCCTATAATAACTATTCTCTGTTCTTCATCATTTCCAAAATGCTGGGTGGGCCTTTTTCTTAGTTTGAAACAAAACTTGATTATGTCTATTTTGCTTCTATTTTCCATATTAGACAGATGACCATAAGCTTTTTGGACCTTGACTTGAATGTTGGCATATTTCTCCATGTGAAAGTTCTTCAATTCTTGCTTATCCTATTGCAATTTCTAAGTCAATTGGTACATTTTAACCACTGATTTCTAAATTCCACACCTGCTTAACACAGTGAACAAACTAGTCATCCTCAAGCCACATATTCAAGAATCTAAATTACCCTCTCTGAGCACATCATTCCTCATGAATAAAGACAATCGTATGAGCATGATTTGATAGTAAAGTATTCAAAAATTTCATCTAAGTGTTTGGACAGTATTGCAGCCACTCAATTCAATTTACTCTAAACTGCACTACAAGGGTCTTGTTGATTATACCAAGTAAATAACTTGCGAGAAAAAGGTAGATCTTCCAAACCAAACTCGTTGAAGCAACTATTAATATCAACAATTTTAGAGTCCTAAATCGGATTAGAACTTTCCCTTTTATCCTTTTTCTTGACTACATTGAAATTTCCTATTATTATCCATGATCCCTGAATATTTTTTATGGTTTAGCTTATTTCATAGAGGCTTCTTCTTTTGCTCAGAATTAAAAGCATACACAAAGGTACAAGTGAAGTCTAGAGATGGATATATCCTGAATCTAACAATAACCCAATGAGATGCAAAGTCCACCACTTTCAACATTATATCAGGTTTTAAAAGCACAATAATCTTGTCATTAGTGTGCGAAGCATGATCACTGAAGAACTACCACTTCCCTTGCCAACATCTAGCCAACTTAACAATGTTGTATCTTTAATTCCACTTTCTAATAGAGCAAAAATTTGTATCTTATTTATAACTAAAAATTTTAAACTCATAAAGTTTGAGAGGGTTACTACAACTTCTTACATTCCACGTTGCCATAATCATATTTTGGAGTTAGAGGAAATACCACCCCTATTCATCAACATCTTATTCATCGTTCCAACATTCGCAACTAAACCTGAAGTATAGCTCACTTGTTTGCTCACAACCCTTTTACCATTAGTATTGTGCCCCGAGGCCTGAAACCTATTAGATAGATTTACCATCATCTTTTTAGTCTCAGGCTTACTCAAATAAATTCTTGGTACACTTTTGGTTGTGAGCTGAGTGTAAGGACCACCATATTCTTTTGCTTCATTCTTATTTAGTTGCTACTCTCTAGTGGAAATCTGCTTCTCAATGACCTATCTTTGTTGTTTGGGCACTCATACTTGTTTAATGTCCACAAGTTTAAGCTCACCACCGTTCTTTCTATAGTTCTCCAAATTATGACCAACCATACTATAATCCAAACAAAATTTTGGAAGCTTTATTAGAAAAAATGTACATTAACCTATGAGAATCATTAGGCAGATTCACTTTGGTATATTGCACAATTGGCTTTGCTAAATTAACTTTCACCAAAGCACGAACATCCAAAATACCATTTTTAGTTGTAAAAAGCTTATCTGTGGACCGCTGGTTTCCCTACTCTACTAGTAATCTTACTTAAAGCTTTAAAGTTCAAAAAGACCATTGGGTACTCAATCTAAACCCAAACTAGAACCTTTGAGGCATCCTGTTTTTGAAAATTAAAATCAATTAACCAATGTTTAACAACCCGTGGTCGGACTTTCATAGACCAAACTCCTTTGCATAAAATAATATCATAATTCACTAGATGAGGAAATCAGAAAATAAACCAACCTAAAGGATGAGAAAATATTTATAGTTTCTAATATCCATCGAGACCCAATTTTCATCCACAAATTTCCTAACTTGAGTGAAGCTTGATGGGCCACCAAGAATGTATCCTACAAGGCTGTTCTCCTATCGTTTAATCTCCTATTCAATGTCACTGGCTTTAATTTCCACCAAGTCTTCATTACTTTGCCTTGGGAGAAATTGCAGCTTTAAACCATTGTTAAGGCATCGATTATCTGCCAAAATTCAGCTGAGCAATCTTCTTTGTTGGATGACCTTGTTTCCTCGCCATCAACTATACTCCAGTTTAGCTCTCTATCATAATGGCGGTGCACAACCCTAGCACACATGAGAGCTCTAAGCATCCATACACTTTCATAAGCTAACAAAGTACATAGACTCAAGACTATTATGTATTACTTTTATAACTTTAATGTATTTTAGCCATCGTGATTATTTTTTTGTTAAAGTTCAAATATCCACTGTCCTTCAAGTCCATATATACCAACCAAATTACTACTATATTATAACCTCGATGTTAATGAAAAATGCAAATCATTGTTCATGAACAATGTTATTTTTTTATTGTTTTTTTTTTCACATGCAATTGGTTTGAAGTTTGATCCCTTTTATTGCAAGATGGTTACCTTTTTGATAGCTTATGTTGCCATTTCCAATTTTAGTTTGTTTCACATTTTATTTTGGTTAAAATATGTTTTCGATTCCTAAATTTCTACTCTTTCTCATTTCATTCCCTAAGTTCCATGTGACATTTTGGTTCCCAAAATTAATAGTAACTACTTGAGTTTTTCAACTTGCTCTCTTGGTTCCCAAACTCTTTTTTTTGTTGTTGTTTTACGTACCATATTCTAAAGCAAACCATCATTATGATATGTTTATTTTTTAGGTAAACCATTTTTTTTTTACTTTTGTTAACTTAATTATTAAAACTTTGATACCTAAAATTTTTCTATTTCCTCTTTTGGTGCCCAAACTTATTGGCTATTTTTTAACCATTATTAAATTAATGGTTAAACCATAAATTGATTAACATAAAGTAAATAAAATTTTGTGTCTCAATCACATCTTTTTGTTATTTACGATTGAGTTTTGTAGCATGAATTATTTATTTCAAAGGCTCTATGGTTTCATAAAATTGGTTTGACAATAATTACTAAAATTAAAAATGATTTTTTCTAAATAAATTTCTTATCAATATTAAAGATTGAAATTTTTGAGTTTATAAGAGATGATTTTCTTTAGTGAATTATTTTTTAATAACAAATCAAATAAAGCTTCTAACCCTTTGTCACTTTTAGAAACTGGCTGCTCATTCGGTATTGTTTACAATGAGAGGTTGGAAGTTGTTTTTTTTAAATCCCATGACTTTAGATTGATCCAACACATGAATTGTATAACTAGGAATCGAAACATATGTCGTGAAATGAAACAAGGCATTTTATTACACTAATAACTTCAAATGTGCATTGTATGTGAAAAAAATACATAGCTACCTTTTTACTCAAATAATTACTCCATCTGTTTCACATTAATTGACATTTTACCTTTTTTAACTAAAATTCGACCTGAACATATTCAGATTAATATGTATTGAAAAAAATTATTAAAAATGATATATAGAAACTATAATCCTTAAAGTTTCATTTTCATATAAAATATTTATATTTTGATAATAAATTTTGAAAAAAAAATAAAACCATAAATTAATTGTTGTGAATAGTAAAATACTCTGTTTTGTGAAACAGAAATAGTATAATTTTAATTATCTTGTTTAAAATAAATAGCAGTGACAATGATTTTACTTTTACTTTAAATATGTTTATAACTAGTTTCATTTTTTCTATTTCTTATATAGTTTTTATTATAATATTTTATCAAAACTATCTTCATTTACACTATCTATTATAACAGAATGTTCATTGTATTAGATTTCTGTTATTACATGGTAGTAGTAATAATAATAATATGTAGAATATGCTACATGTGATACTGATCACAAAAAACTGATAGAATATTTTTTTTTATTTGTGATTGTAGAGTACTTATAAAAATCAATTCCTCATACTTTAATTTAATATCTTACCAAATATATTAAAATTCATTCTTAATGTAAAATTTAAAATTAAAAGTATGAGATTCGTTAAGAAAATATCTTAATTTAATGAACTTAATGACACTATATATTCAGAAATTTTATTAAAATTTAAGTTACTAAATTTTATCTTAAGTTCTATACTTTAGATTAAAAAGGCTAGTGGTTGAAATGAAGAGCTTACGTTAGTTGGCTTAGCAATTATTGATTTATCATTAATGTATTATCATAATTTTAACTTTTTAAAGATATATAAGCTAAGAGCCAATTTGTTTTAAGTTTACTTAATCTAGGATGACTTATTTTTATTTTTACATTTTTTCCTAGAACCAATTTAATTTAAAATCCAATATTAAATAGGTGTCATAATTCATTAAAAAATAAAATTTTTATAACCTTATTAAATTTTTATGATTTTTTTGTAATTCGCTAAAAAGAAAAAAATTGATAAAAATTTAATAAGAAAAATTTTACAATCAATTGATTATTATACCTAAATAATATTAAATTTCAAATAAAATTGATTTTCAGGTAAAAAAATATGTAAAAATAAAAATGAGATATTTTGAACTAAGTTAACTTAAGTTAAAATGAATTGTGCATATGTTTTTAGTAAATTTTTTGAGGTCCTGTTCAAAATTGAAAAGACATAAGTTAAGTCCACAAGTTGAACATTTAATAAGAAACTCAAGCAAAAATAAATGGGTAAGTCAAACCTATGCCATATCCCTTATGTCCACATATAGTTACATTCTAATACTATCATTCATAGCATAAAAATAAGTGTAAACACATCAAATCTCATGTTCCCTCAAAATTGGAAATGTATACAAATCAGATACCGGATATGTACAAATTTGATGTATAAAGAAAGTGAAAGATATGTAAATAATATGTAATATATATACAAATAAGATCACAGATATATTACGGATTCAACTTCTCATAAAAATATGTGCGAATGCGTTAAATCTCATTTCCTGCCAAAATTGGAGATATATATAAATTATATGTCAGATATGTATAAACTCTATGTACAAAGAAACTGAAAAATCTGTACAAATAATTTGTAACATATGTACAGATGAGATCACATATATGATACTGATATATTTACTAGTATATATGGGGTCAATCTCCCATAAAAAAAAAAAGAAAGTATAAACGTGTCAAATCTCATATCGTGCCAAAATTAGAAATATGAATAAATGAGATGACAGATATATATGAAACTCAATATATGAAATAAGTAATGGATATTTACAAAATATGGGAAACATGAAACAAATGTATAGATGAGATATTTATTTGCATTTCATTTATTCATTTTTTTTTAGTTTCTTTCTCTTGCTTCTATTAAGCCATGTTCCTTTTTTCGTAATACATGCAACTATGAATAAATTTGTATATGCATTATATTGATAAATACATACACGCATATGTAAAAATCTATAAGCTTGCATGTACAAGTGAATAAATTTTTTTATATGAATAATGCAAGTGATATTACTCGTACACATGGATCTATGTTTTATACGTATGTGATTATAAGTTAATACAATTGTATTTATGCATTTGTACATGTTATAGTTTTTCATGTACGTCTGGTTTTTCTTATGCAAAAATACGACTTGCATAAAAATATGCTATCCTATCTCCAAAAGAAACATAAGGGACTACTTTGCAAACAAGAGAAAACTCAAGCAAAAAATACGTGGTTTAACCCAAAAAAGGTTGAAACCAATCGTCCTCCTCGCAAATCGCCGCAGATTGGTTTTCGGCCGCTGGATGGCGACCTTGCTACACCTCCAGTTTAGCCGTCTCCATCTCTGCAGTTCACCAACGATGAAATCCAGTCCCGAATCACGATGGAGTTCTCATTTCGCACTTCGTCTTCGGCCAAATCTGCCGCCGTCCCAGATCCGATTAAGTTTTGTCATCCGTTGGGCGTCTCTTGGGGGTTCGTCCAGAGAATGGTACTGGACGGAGGAGGTGTTGCCACCGGTTTGGTGGAGAATCTAGCGCAGTACTGACGGTGAGGAGGAACGAACAAGTCTATGCCAACAACTTTAGGGACGACTACCTACTACACAACAAAACTTCCTAGTTCCTTCTTTCTCAAACTGCTGCCCTTGCACTGGGCAAAGCATTTTGCTCAAAAAGAGCAAAATATATATATTAGGCACTATTCTAGGGAAGCATCAACAAAATCATCTCTATTGTACTGGGACTCGTAATTTGCATCAAGATTTTCATACTGCTCATCTCTAAAACTCCTCAAATGAACTATGAAGTTTCTGCAGAACCTGAATAAATCCTCATTCACTGCATCCAATTATCCGGATCCTCCGTGTTGGATTAGTTATGCAAGAACTCTCCCTACAAGTGAGTTACCATCAAATGCTTGTAGCACACCTAACCATGGAATAGTATTGTTCAAATCGACAACAACACTATCTATAGCAGTTTGATATTGACGAAATCTGTCATGTCTCCCAACCAGAAAGGCACTTTTCTCGTCATTATAAATTCGATAAAACTTCACAAAAAATTCCAATCTTTTGGAAGAGTTCCATAGAGATGGATGATCCATGACGAAATTTTTATACTGCATAACCTGGCTATAATAAAAAAGATCTTTAAGCAAATCCAACTCCCCTGGAAACCTTTCTCGATTTCTTATCCCCAGAATATTACCAAAAATCAAGGTTTTAAGTTCACCCAAATTACATGCTGTCCTGCCTCAACATCATCTGCATAGACCGCAATAATTACATAGTGGTGGATTCAAAATTTTTACAAAGAGGATCTGTATACATATAACTATTAATTTTGACATTAAATAATAACCAAAAGTACTTTTTAGAATAAAATTTTAAAATTACTCTAATTTTAACATATTTTTTCTTTCATTCGTTGAACAACTAAAAAAATATATAAACTATGAAGCAGATGAATGAGATATTCATGTTATATAAAATGTCAAAGACAAAATCTCATTATAGCCCTTATATACATCTTCCACTTAACTTATTAACTTCATCTTGTATCATATTAGTTTAATAAATTTTCCTATATTTGAATTAGAAAAAAATGGCAAAAAAAAAAAGTTTAACGCCTAAATAGAAAAATGTATGAAAGTTAAAGGGCCAAGATAAGATTTTTTCCATTATTCTAATTATTAACTGAGAGAAGAGATTGATCCATTTTCCAATTTTCTTAAGTTAAAGAGGAGGCATATTGTTTTATTTGAATAGATATTATTAAAATTATGGGAGTTTATTAAAAAATTTAAAGGGATCTAGTTATTTAATTATACATCTTTTATGAACATTTTTCTAGAAAAATGGGGTTCATGGACCCCCATATTATCTATGTCCATCCACCACTAAATCTCACATTCATATTTGATCACTTCATCACCACGCTCTGTTAAATCTTGCTGTAGTTAGTACAAATATTTTATTAGTATTCATCAAGTTCCCAAAAACTTCTCTCATTCCGAACCCCATAATAATTTGCTTGAGTATTAAGACTATGAGGGCCAACCACTTTTTGCTAAACTGAAGACATTTCTAATAATTGATGTACATGACACCATTTTTTATCTTGAATGAGTTTGCTTCAGATAGTAGTATCATTCTTATATCAAGGACATCCGTTAGTGCCTTTTAAGTGCATGAGTCACCGAGTACTTATCAACCTACTTTGTTCTTTAAAACTCGTTTAATGTTTTCTCAATACTTGGTCAGACTTTGTAGTTATAAAGCCGAGCTACTAACCAAACTGAAAAGGCTTTAGGTTCACGATTATTGATGTGCAGGACACCATTTTTTTTTTTTGTCTTGAATCAGTTTTTGCTCTAGTTAGCAATATCATTCTTATACCAAGGGAATGAACCCACAAGGACATCCGTTAGTGCCTTCATTGAAGGGGCAACCATTAATAATGACTCGGAATTTTGACCACAAGATGAGGATTTAAAATCTAAATGCCTTGTGCATTTTAGACTGGGTAGTGCTGCTATCTCTCATTGGTATTGCTTCCAATAGAAGTTGACAAATGATGGGCACAACGAGACAAACAATTCCATTGTGCCCACTGTTGAGCTTAGGAAAGAAGCATAGGAAATCTTCTTCAACAATTTGGAAGAACAAGAACCAACTCACCCACTATTGAGCCATAATCTAAAATTTGGAAGCAATCGTTGAATACTGATGTGTTGACAATATAAACAAGGTTTGACCCAAAAATTCTTAAAGATATCCTAAGCTTTTTTTCTCATATCTTTTTGGCTTTTTGCACAAAATTGCTTGTCTCATTGTACTCACCGTTTGCCAACCTCTATTGGAATTAATACCAATAATAGATGACATCACTATCCAGTCTACAATGCACAGGGCACTCAAATCTTAAAAGCTCATCTGATGGTCAAAATTTCAGTCATTGTTAATGGTTGCCCCTTCAATAAGGACACTGGCAGTTGTATTTTGCGAGTTCATTTCCTTGGTATAAGAATGATACTACGAACTAGAGCAAAAACTCATTCAAGACCAAAAATGGTGTCCTACACATCAATAATTGGAAAGGTCTTCGGTTTAACGATTATTAGTTGGCCCTTGTAATCTCAATACTCAGGTGAGTTATTATGGGATACAGAAGGGGAGAAGTTTTGGGAACTTGATGGATACCAAAAAATTATTTGTGTGGCTACAGAAAGATTTTTGGATAAAGAAAATTTGTTAGGTTTTTGCACAAAATTGCTTGCTACTTAGCAATGACCAAATTTATCTTTATAATCTATAATATTTTTTAAGTAACAAAAAGGTTACTACAAAATCACGAAACAAAAAAATGAATGTGGCTTTGACTCAACAATTAAATTGGTTGAACTACTTTAACCATAAACTTGAAGTCTTTTCAGTTTGGTGAGCAACTTGACTTTATAACCACTGAATCTGACCAAGTATTGAGAAAACATTAAACAAATTTTAAAAAAACAAGGTTGGTTGATAAGCACTCAATGACACATGCACTAAGTTACAATACTTGTAAGGATGAAAGAAAGAGAAAAAAGGGACGAAAGAGTAGATCCTAAGAAATACAGAGAAATATACTTCTTTCTTACCCACACATCCTAAGAAATTGAAGTTGAATCAATTTGTGTTTGATGGGGGAGGAAAAAACCTAAAGATAAGAATAGAGACATAGGGGCCAAAAAATTTCCCCCAAAAATTCATATTTGCAATGATACATCAATTAAAACTGGGAAGAACTGAAAATGATGAAATCAAACTACACAGATTAAGAGAGAAATAGAGTAAAGGCTAAGAATGGAAAATTTGTAGCTGTAAAGTCTACTATGGTCCAAATGGTGTTCCTACTTAAGGACGAGAACAGGGCAGATTGAGTGAGGGTATCCCTACCCATTGCTCGTGCTTGCAAGTTTTTTCTTACCCGTCACTTCGTGGGAATCCGCTAACGGGTGAGAAATCTCAACTGCCCTATAACCTGCAAGCAATCCATACCCGTGGGTATACTCGTGTATGGAAATTAAACATTCATATTTCCTATATTACATAGAAATTAAACATCCAATACAAATCAAACATCACAAAATTCACAATAAAGTAGTCATCACGTGTTGAAAACTAGAAAAGCAAGTCTTGGTAAATGGATGCAAAACAAATGACAACTGGAGAATGTAGGCCCGGCCACAATTTCCTTCATCTACAATATCTAAAAGGGCATTGGACCAAATATATATATATATATATATATATATATATACAGTTCATTTTGTATTGGCTCACCTCATTTAGTATGATCAATTGGGGAGCTAAATGAGGTGAGCTAATACAAAATGAGCTGTTACCGACATCACAATTTGAAGAGAACAATACATTTGTCAAAGGAAGCAAAATCCCATCAAATAAAAAGTATGAGAAATCTCATTCTACCTTATCAGTTCTGTCACTTGTTGCACCATACCATCATTAAACCAGCATGTCCACTATGATACAGTATTAGGCTAAAAAGGAAGACCTTTGCATTTATAGAAGCCCATCTATATAAAATAATTCTCACTTTAGGTTCTCATCACAGTCATTCTAGCTCTACTTGAATTCTAGTTCAGTTTCATGATTGCTTTTATTTTATCAGTAAGAAAATAATAGAGATCTTGGGCCTAGATTCTGTGTATCTAATCTTTCAGCTTGTCTTACATGAGATTGTAATTAGGTACTTCTCAATTTTGAGTGTACAATGTTATGCTTATGTCAAGATGCACCTAGAATAACCCTGTTCAAACCTTTCTAGTTTAGCTCTAAGAGCAGTTAGTCCATATCAAAACAGCATATACAAGCTTCATCACTATAGGATCAATCATACAAATTCAAATTGCGATTTATGAGTTGATAGTTACTGTCAATGTGCTGGCTGAGATAAACTGGCCGATTTCAAAAATTCCTACTGAGCTTCAGTTGTCATCAAGTCCAAAAAGCAGACACAAACTTTATGAAAACCATAACAAAACTTCAAGAAACGAAGGCAAAACTAGGATGAGTGACAATAATATATGCTCTAAAACTAGATAGATCAATGCTAACAATTGACAAGCAAAAAGACAAAACTCCATACCATTGGCTTCAGCTAAACCTAAAGGAACCCAAAAAAACACAACTGAACAAAAGCTAAATTGCTAAAGACCCATAAAACACAACTGAACAAAAGCTAAATTGCTAAAGACCCATAAAACAAAAGCAAATGAAAAGGGAACGCCATTCTTCTGGCTTCGGCTTAACCTTCGGAAAATGATGGTTCAAACAAACAAACAGTGGTTTGATCTTCAGGATCTGGAACTCTAGATGTTGTCCATGCAGTCTAGTTTGCTCTTCAGGAACTCATTGTTGATGCAGTAGTGGGTGAAATGACAGTGGATCGGATAGTGATTCGGGCAGGCCGATGTAGTTTCAAGCCACGAGTGAAATTTAATGAGAAAGACGGCTGGGGTTTTAACGAGACACAAGTGAAATTTGAAATTTTGAAACATCTATGAGGACATTGGGGTTGACACTATTGATCTCTAAGGGCATAATAGGGATTTTCTATTAGGTGGGTTTAAAGGACAGGTGGAGCGGATTTATCCGTGACAGATACCTTTTATCTGCCACCCACCCATACAGATCTGACAGATGCACTTTGTTACCTATGTTTGACTCATCACAGGTATTTTTACCCTTTTACTCGTTCGTCATGAATGGATACTTATGGCTTATGGATTTCATACACTCATCTACCATTTTTGTTCCTACTTTCAACACGCATCTAGGGGGAAAGGAATGAAATAGGGGAGAAAAAAAAATGGAAAATGAAATTACGTAAAAAATATTTTATTTTTTTTTATTATTGTCCTATTTTATACCCTAGCCTCAAAATCTCAAATAAGAAATTTTTAACCTTAAATTTTTCTTCTATTTTAGGCATTTAGATGATAAAAAATGTTAAAATCAATAAAACAGATCACATAGAATGCTAGCTTGGGGTCATTTGCCAACTGTAGCCTAATTCATCAGCTCCAGCATGATGTGAAAAAGGAAAAAGAAAAGATTAAATAAAGTTGGAACCTTCCCCTAAGCCAACTCACTCATTTGGCTCCCTTCCAATGCCGATCTTACCCTCAAGCCGGCCTCCACCATGCCCGCCTCTCCTTTGTCGAACTTTCCTCCTCCGAATCACTTTCGCCGCCTCCTCTTCCTTCCCCACTTGACGCCCTCACACCAACATCACATCTCGAGCGGCTGAGGCCAAAGGTGAGGAAGCCAACAAAAGAAGGGATCTGGGAATAAGAAATTGAATATCCAGAACAAGAAACCGAATCTGTCAAGGATTATTGATGGGAGGCCGAAGAAATTCCTAATTACCCTTCTAAACTACTTTCTGGCCTCGTCAAACCAAAATTGAATGAATGCTTGAGGAAGATGGAGAAGGGGATGAGCGAGAAAAAGGAGAATTCTGGGAAGGGAAGGAGGATCCCCATGAAGGGAAGACGATTCTAGTGGAGGCACAAGACACCATTGTGGCTGTCGGGCTGGGCGTGGAAGGCGGATTTTCACCTGAGGTGCTGTTGGGCTTGGCGATGACAGTGGATCGGCAATGAGAATGATTTTGGTTGGGCGTCATGTGTGCTTGTGATGAGAATGATTTTGGTTAGGTGTCAGGTTGGGTACAGGGCTTCTCTTTTTCTCCTCCACCTCCCAGCACCGCTCTGAAAGCCATTGCCCTGTACGCACGATTTGTCCCGATTTGATTGGCGAAAGGCAGAGGAGATTCACGGACGGTGGAAGGGCAAACGCTAGGAGGGCCACCGGGAAAAGACGGCGAAGAAGCATTGGGCGTACGGCGAGATGGGCTACCGGTGATGTGGATATTATATTGTAAACATATATCTAATTAGACATACTAATCTAGCTCTAATTATCTATATATAACTCACATTCAATAAATAAGTTGACTAATTTGCCTTTTGACCAAAACTCACCATCACTCTTGAAAATTTACCTCTGTTGCCACTTTTGCCATCACTGTCGCCGTCGTCATCTCTTTTCCGATGAACCGTCATCACCTCCAGATCTTATAATAATCATCCACCTCTAGATCTCGTAGCTGCTCGGCTCCAGATCTCATCGGATCTTGTCGTCACCTGCCAGATCTTGTCGATCACATGCTGGATCTCGTCGTCACCGCCAGATCTTGTCGTCACCCGCCGAATTCCATCGATCGGCTGCTGGATCTCGTCATCACCTGTCAGATCTCGTTGATCACCCGTTGGATCTTATCATCACCCGCCGGATCTTGTTGTCACCCATCGGATCTCGTTGATCACTCGCCGAATCTTGCTTCTGATCGTTTCCTCCATGAGCATCCTTGTTGCTTCCGAACAGTAAAAGTGTCTACAATAAAATATAAATGTGTCTAATATAGTATGTGAAAGTGTCTACAAAGTAATATAAAACAAATTATTATAAGGTTAAATTAAAATATCTAAAGCTATGAGAATAAGTGTCTAATTAAATATTATAAAATGTCTAAATAAACATGTAAAAGTGTCTGAACAAAAAATAACAGAATTGCTGAACAAAAAATGACAGAATCACTTGTGAACAATTTATTATATTTAAAATATAATAAAAAAAGTGTCTAAATCAATAAGTAAAATTGTCTAATTGAATATTGAAAAATGTCTAAACAAATATATAAAAGTGTTTGACTAAATAACTTCCAAAAAATTTGTTACCTTTAGAAAATAAATGTCTGAAATAATTAAAATAAGTGTCTAATAAAATATATAAAAGTATTCAAATCAACATGTAAAAGTGTCTAAATATTTAAAGAAATGTTCAAATAAAGGTATATGATTCAATGTCTAAAAAAATGTTTAAACAAAATTTTAAAAATGTCTAAAGTACAATAGAAAAGTGTCTAAACAATAGTCTAAATAAAGTACACCGCAACTCTCGTTCCACAACCCCCAGCCACCATAGACCACCCTCCCTCTCGTTCAAACTCCAGCTCATCGCCCGCGCTACCATGCCTCACCTTGCACCGCTGCGCCTCTGCCTTTCGCCTTGCACCGCCACACCTCAGCCCTCACCTTTCCTTGGGCTTAGCTTCGCCTCACCCTATTGCGCCGATCTGCCTCATTGCACCACCGCGCCTTGGCCCTCGTCTCTCCTCACACCTGGCTGTGCCTCTAAATCGGAGTCATCATCGTCAATGAAGATTAGCGAGCCGACAAAGAACAGAGATTGGAGTAACTCAAAGCGAATCAGAGATTGACGAGCTAGTGGAGAATAGAGATCGGAGATTGGAGAGCCGGCGAGAGAGATCGAAGAGCAGGGAAGAGAGATCGAAGAGCAACGAGAAAGATCGAAGAGCAGGGGAGAGAGATCAAAGAATGACGAGAGAGATCGAAGAGAAAGACCGAAAAACAGCGATGAGAGAAAGAGAACTGCTTTAAATTTAGAGGTAAAATTGTAAAATTAACTACTATGTCTAATTAGACATATTCCATGATACCCATTATACTGGTGATGGGCAAGGAGCAAAAAAGTCTTCAATTTCACCCAGACGTTTTTTTCCCCCTTTTTTCATACCTTTTTTTTTTCTTATTATTTTTATTTTTCACATCATAGTTGGTAATTTACAGTGCCACGGTGGTAAATTGTCCACACTAGCGTGCCATGTGGTCAGCTTTGTCTATTCTAAAGGTTTCTGTCCTCAAAGATCTAAAATGGAATAAAAAAATTGAGGTTGAGGACTACCAATGCAAGGTTTTGAGGCTAGGGTTCAAAATAGAACAATAATAAAAGATTAGGACCACGAATGCAATTAACTCAAAATTAATCAGCTGAAAATCTATGTAGAAGAAATTAGAGTAAAATACACTTTTAGCCATTAAACTCAGCTGATCAGGAAACTTATCCCTTGAACTTGAATTTGGATAAACTAAGCCCCTTGGCTGTTGACTTAGTAAAGTGGGTGAGTTAACTCATTTGGCTTGTATATGCCATCATCACGTGTTTTAAAAAAAGAGTAATGAGGCTCAGTGACAAATAAAGACGTCCCCTCAGATTATAGCCGAGCGATACAGTATCAAAACTTCTTCATTCATGAATATCCTTCTTTACGCGACTATTTCAAGAGGTTGGAATTCTTGGTAGAGTTCTATATATATAGAATCTATGATGATGAAAGAATGTCCATTTGGCTGGAAGCCTCATCAGATTTAACTACTATCAAACTACCGTTGATAGTGTTTTTATTAGGTTAAACAATGCTAATCTGTAACTTCGTGTGTTACATGGATTTAATTGTAATTCACCTGCAGTGAAAATTCTTGCACACCCAGTTTGATAAGGAGGATCTGAATACTCAGCCACAGTGGATGAACACTTGTTTAAGTTCGGCAAAAAATTTAAAGTACACGATGAGGAATTTTAGGAATGATCAACATCAAAATCTTGATGAAAGTTAGGTCCTCCAGTACAACAATGATGACTTTGTCAATGTTTTGTTAGCTGGGTGATTTCATGGGCTGTGGCCTAATAAGGAAGAGCTTGAGAAAGAAGGGAATAGCTTGAGGACGAAAAGGTGAGAAGCCAAGTGTTACCTCATAGGGTTTAGTTGTTTGCTTGAGAACTAGAAAGTATTGTAGAGTAGTGGTAGCCGTCTCTTACGTGGTTATTGCAAGTATAGACTCGTTTGCTTTCATATAATAAAATGACTTGTTATATTCAAAGATTTGTTGTTTGTTGAGAATTAGAAGATACTGTTATGTATTAGATAGTCTTGTGTGACGTGGTTGTTTGCTTTCATGTAATAAAATGTCTAGTTTCAATTTCACGGTATAGGCTTTTGATTCCTAATTAATTCATGATGTGCTAGATAAACCTAAAGTCATGAGATCTCAAAGAAACAAAATTTAAGCTCTTCTTGCTAACAATAACAAATGTGCAGCCATTTTTTAGAAGTGACAAAGTTAGAAGCTTAACTTGACAGAGACCTTTGTTTGAGGGCACTACTTTCATTTTCTAAGGAATTTAATACCTTCAACTTCACTAATAATTGAAATTAACAACTTTGGCATGTTTAATCAATATCATATCTTTATGCATCTGCGGATGATTCTCTAGCAAAAAATTCTCAATCATTTGGATAGTATTGCTAGCGAGCAGATGATGTACTTGAGTATTAAGATGTATTGCTTACTCTTGAAGTTATTTTAAAAGGAAGTGTTAATAGATAACCAAGTTACAAGTATTCACCTCGAATTAAAGTGTACCATACAGCGAAAGGAGAAGGAAACCAGGTGGTTGATATCAGCTTTGCACCTCTCGAGCTCTCAAAAGTGCTTGGCATAATTCTTTTGTTTGGGTCTAACAAAGAACTATCTTGTTCTGTATCAAAGAGCGCAAGTTTTGGATTCAGTGTACTTGTTGGAATGAGAATCGATTAGACAGTAGTATTAGTTTTACATAACAGAGTAGGATACGCTGGGGTGATTATTCGGTTTAAATCAAACTGAATTATCCAATATATTCAGTTTTCAATCTTAGATGGTCGGAAGCCAATAGACTGAATTGGTCGCAAGAACTGAATTCAAACCGAAACAAAATAATTTGGTTTAATTGGGTTTTAAATTGAAATAATAGAAAAAAGTCTTCTAAATAATCCAAATATTCTAAATATACAAGCCCATAATCACAAGTAATCAAACATTAAAATCTCACAAGTTTATAAGTAAAGATTCCTGAATTTCTGACAAACCACAAATTTGTACCCATTAAGAGTCATCCGACTGACACAAGATGGGGCCACAGAGCAAGTAGAAACCTCACCTACACATGCTTCAACTTGGATTCTTGTACAGTCAATTACCCACTACAAATCATATCAAGATTAAGAGTGAAAAGCCAACTACTAATGAGACCCCTAAAATGATTTCCCAAGGTTAAGAAGTAAACTGGAAATAAAAAATTAAGAAACACTTTCAAGCCTCATATGATATCAGGAGTACTGGAGAAACAAAACAGCAAAATCAGGTTCTGTTACTATTAATTCTACCTCTTATTCAACAAGGAAGCCTAATAAATTGAAGCAATTTTTAGCAGATAACCAACAGATTTTTTATGCATCCACTTCAGAATTACAAATGACCAAAGGTGACCATACATTAAAAATTATAATATTAAGTGATGGCAAGATAAAACATACTCCCAGCATCGCAAACTTTGCCGCAACAAAGCAAGTCCATACTATTTTTTCCATCAATATCAGTTACAAACTCTTGGGCCTTTTTGTTTTTCAGCTTCTACACATCGCAGATTACCTTCGTATTTCCATTATTAAGGAAAGGACAGGAGGCAAGCAACAAAATGAAGTTGAAATTGGGGAGATAAATCCAATCATAAGTAGGATAGCAGTTGCTATACTGGCCAAAATGAGCTACAATTACTAGTTAAACCCAAACTTTCCTAAAAAATCACTTAGGAAACTTCAATCTGTCTCTTAAGGTGAGAAAGTTGGCAATCATGTGCTATCTTCCTCATGCCCACGAGGACCCAAAAAAAAATTAACGAATAAGAAGACAGGATCTGCCAAAGATGTTAAAGTAATCAGAACTTTGTTCCATTGCCACTAATCAGAACTTCGTACCTTGTTCGTCGAAATTAAGGGTAACTCAACTTTTTGGGGGTTACGAGAGCTAATGGGCTAGGAGTAAACTTATGGCCCAAAGGCCCCAAACTTCTTACAAACCTACATAAGCCCAAATAGAATAAATACAATTTAGTTTATTTAGTTAACAAATTAATCAATAGCCGAAACCAAAACCGAATCGAAACTGAATTTTAACCAATTCAGTTCCAGCCAGAACTGAATTTTCAACTATTTAGTTTCAATTAATATCAAACCAAAATTTAAAATTATTTTAATTTTTTCAGTTTTTTTTTGTTTAATCCAAATATTGATCGATCCTAAATATTTACGCACTCAGTGACTCACGCATCGATTGATAATACTAATGTAGGAAACAAGGACGAAGGAAAGGGAAGAAATTCGTGCGAAACTATACTTAGAAAAGGTAAAGACTGAAAATTCTACTAGTATGAAACATAGAAATTAAGGGTAACTTCCACCCTTCAACCTCGCAGACGTAGCGACAAGTTCTGCCAAAAATCCTCACGTCCGGTTGTGTTCAGCAATTCGTGTCATAATATGTTGTTGCAAGTCGGCAGAATTCCATTGCAAAAACTCTATCAGTAACAATAGTCAAAATCCGGAATAAAGAGCTCTTGGAATTGATTCAAGGAGGAGGAGAGAAAAAAAAAATGGATGAGCGTTGAGCTTGAGAAAGGCAGACACAGTCACCACGTGGCCAAAGAAATTAAGAGAGGTAGATGCGAGGGGTTTAGGGTTAGGGATTAAGCAAATATATAATTACAAACTTAGTAGGTATAAACGGTAGATGGGTGGAATTATCAACTGTAGATACCTTAAACTTGTTACTCGCCCATACTTAGGAGATGGATATACTTTGTTACTCATCTCTATCCTATTGTTGGTATTTTTACTTGCCCATTGCATACTGATATCTGTAATTAACAAATTTTGCCCGTCCTCCTGCTTTCTTTATCAACCTTTAGCAAAACATTTTCAAAGTTTTTGAATTTAAAGTAAAAATTTATAAATTATAGAACTTTAATAGAAATGTTAAAAACTGTATAGATGACTGAATTCAATTTTGAGAAAATTACAAAAATTCTCACGTAATTTGACTTAACCTACACTTTATCCATTTATTTTTAAAAACTTATATTTTACCTTTTATTTCTTTTACACTATTTAATAACAATTTTTAAAATCATAATTTAAGTTGTTTGGTAATCATGCTCCAATAATTTTAAAATTTTTGACATTTTTATAGTTAATTGATATTTAAAAAAAATATTGATTTTCATTTATGGGGAGGGAAATGAATTTACAGAGAAAAAAAATTAATACGTTAAAATACCTATTAGCCATAAAAAATATTAAAAATTTTAAAATTACTGAAAAATGACCATTATAAAATTTAAATTAATATTTTAAAAATTATCATTAGACTATATTAAAAAAAAATAAAGAGTAAAATATAAATTTTTAAAAATAATGATGGTAAAATGCTGGTTATGCCACACCCAAATATTGTAGTAACTTGTAAGTTTTCCTTTCATTTTTGCTCTAGTTAAATATAAAACTTTCATTATCCATTCAAAAGTTAGCAAATGGTTTGTCATCATCACACTGATCGCACACTCTGGCTGACGGTTGGCTGAAAAGAGGCCATTTCAGCCAAAGGAAAGAAGAAAAGATAGGTTTGACGCGTTTAATAAATTAACATTAGAGTTTTAAATAATTTATTTAATAATATAAATAATTATAATTTTTTATAATTTTAATATTAATTGCTGATATTAACACTAAATAAATCTTTTTAAAAACTACAACTAAATTCTAATTGATCCCCGAAAAAAAATCAGCTTTTATAATAGCTTCTCCAACATTCAAGTTTCGAATTAATCATCTGTCTCCATCTCAATAGGTCTGCCTCCTCTCCGCCCCCCTCCCCAGCGTCCAATGTTCTGTCTCTCGATCTCTATTGACTGCAAAAACAGGCGTTGTTGGCCAAGTATTTCCTGCTCGTTTATCTTTTTCTTCTAAAACTTTTTTTTTTCTTTTAGAAAAGAACGAGGTGGTACTCGCACTTACGCCGGATCAGTTCATGTTAACGTTAAACACAAATATAATTAATACCAATTATTGATCATGAAATAATTTTCATGAAAATGACAAAAAAACAAAAAGAATCGGGTGAAAATTCAAGGTAAAGTTTGGGACCAAGCAAATAGAAAGACTCTAAGTACATATAAAGTGTTTAATCATTGGCTTAATAAATGTTAAAAATAAAAAGGGCAATTAGACGAAGATTTATCAACCTAGATCATGCCAAAACGTAGAGTAACCGTAGGATGAAAGTTTTGTTTTAGAATAGAGAAATAATATGGAAAATTAATAAAATAATTAAAAAATTAAGATTTTAGCAATAAAAAGTTGAGTTTAACAATTAACACATAAAAAAACAACAAAAAATGATTCTAAAATCAAGAGAACAAATAGAAAGACTTCAGGTATTAACGATCATTTAACTATTAATTTAATAATGAGAAAAGTAAGAAAATAAAAAAAAATTGGTTTAAATCGAATCAACCTGACCATACTCAAACCAAACAACACATGACAACTAAACTTTTCTTTTAAAAAAATAATAAAGGAAAACAATAAAAAAATGTTAAACAAAGTCACTATTGTGATTGAAAAGAAAAAAAATACTATGCTACCAGTGCTTTGTTTTGTAAGATAATAAAAAAACATTAAACGTGAAATAGACTGAAACGAAAAAATAGACTGAAAATGGCATAGGAATATAACTTAGGGACTGAAAATGTTTTTTTAACTAAAAAAAAACGTGAAATAGACTGAAACGAAAAAATAGTTACAAACCGATGACGTCTACAGAAAGCATGAAAAACCTAAAAAAAAAAATCCCCCACTGTTGATGATCAGTAATTCTCACGGTAAATAAATAATGAAAACACCCACACCTTTTAAAAATAGTAATAATTCTCTGGTATTTTTAATTAGGTACGCCTAGCTGATTGTAAGAACAAAAAAGGTAGGATTCGGTTATTTAAGAAAGAAGGAAAAAACTCAAACAAGGACTTGCAAAAAGACTAAATATGAGCATTTTTGCTCTAGTTGAACGATGCACTTGTTGTGGTTGGTTTGGCACATTGTTGGAGACTTGCATGCCAACAATTTTTTGGCAAAAATTACCTTGTAATATTTAAAACTGAACTTTTGTAACACTAACAATTATGTCACTTAACAGTAAGGATGGCAAAATTGAACCCGACCCGATGACCTTGCCTAACTCAACTGAATCCAAGCCCAACCTGACCCAATTTCACTAAAAAAGTCAACGACCTGAACCCAAACTCAATTAAAGGGAAACCCGAATCCAAATGACTAAAACCTGAAATGACCTAAGCCTGAATTGACCCGAACCCGAAATGACCCAAACCCGAGACTGACCTGACCTGAACTCGAGATGACCTGATAACTAAACCCGACAATACCCAATTTTAACCCTTACCCTAAACCTTAACTTTCCTTTTTCATTATTTTCCATATTAAGTCAGTCTTAAATATAAAAGTTTCTATGTTTAGTAACTTCCATTTTTTGATACTTTTATATTCAGTATGCCTTATATTTAGGAATGATGACTTCTGTTATTAGTAACTTCCATTTTTTTGTACTTCTATATTTAGTAAGTCTCATATTTGGAGATGAAACTTTCATATTTAGTAGTTTCATTTCTTTTTTTAAGATATTCATGTTTAATAATTTTCATATTTTGAGAAAGGATTTCCATATTTAGTAACTTCTATTTTTTTAGGACTTCTATATATTACAAGTATCTTATTTGGGGAAAAACATCCATATTTAGTGAATCCCATATTTGGATTTTTCCAACAGAAGTAATTTTTATATTTATCAAGTTTAATAATCTTAATACGTAATTATTAAAATTACAACATTTATCCCTATACTTTTAAGTATAGTGCAATAAAGTACCTAAATTTTAAAAAATTTTATTTTAGTCACCCATAATAATTACAACATGGATCCTAAAATTTTTAAAATCTTTGCGCTTTCACCCAAAAATTTTTAAAATTTTCAATTTAGTCATTGATAATGAACTTGATTTGCATTTCGTTGTAATTTCAAAGAAAATTTATTGAAACATAAGCATAATAAAATTGTCATTGTATATGTTTAAGTGATAGCTGAGTGAAGATCTGAATAATCTGTACAATGATAGTGAAAGGGTATGGGTTTAGAAAAATAATTAAATATTACTAAGAATGTTAAATTACTTAAATATGTACTAAACTATAATGAAAAAAAAAACTATGAATATTTTAATTAAATATACTAAAAAATTTAATTTAATTTAATTTAAATTAAATCACACAAAAAATCAAATTATTTGATTTAAAAATTGAATAGATTCAATCGTTTTGACTTCACACCAGTAACCCACGTGAATACAAAGGTTGACCCGAATTTGACCCCAAAAGTTGGCCTGAAGTTACCCGAGACTAAAATTAACCCGACCTGAAGTGAACCCAAACCAAAATAAACCTGGCCCAACCCAACCTGAACCCGAAATCAACTCAACCTGAAATCAACCCGAACCCAAATGACCTGACCTGAACCCGACCTGAACCCGAATTCATGTTAACCCGACTAGACCCGAACTTGAATGACCTAACCCAAACCTGACCCGACCCACCCAATTGCCATCCTTACTTAACAGGCACTATGAATCCATGATGCATATATGAAGGACCAAATGATATATCAACTTAATCGAAATAACTTTGGTAGTCAAAAAGGGACTTTAAAGTTCTTTATTCTTATTTATTATTTTCTTTGTTTTTATTTGTTTTTTAACTCTAATTAAACATCATCAATTAGAAGACAGAGTTTGAAATATTGGCGTAAAACCTCTTTTATCCCCTAAACCTTGCTAACTCGGGCCTTTTATCTTTTGAACTTTGACTCAAATTCATTGGTCCATCAAACTTTAGAAATTTGTACTTTTTTACCTCATCGGTCCACTTAAATGAATATTTAAATTATATGAGAACTGAAACAAATATAAAATAAAAGATGAACTACTACCTAGCCATTTTTCTCACATAACATCTAATTATGTGGAATGAGTTGGATGCTAAAATTAAATGAATCATATTTCAGTGCAGAATAGTTATTGGATTGTGTAGACTATGCTTTTCATCCATAGATGTTAGTTGATCATCAAAATGCAATGAATGAATAAAAAGAGGCTAAAAATCACTTATTATTATTATTGTTGTTGTTGTTGCCACAACATATCAACAATGATATTAATTCAATTATGTAGGCAAAGGGAATACTATCACATCGTATTTTACTGTAATAATTAAAACTAGTTTTATATACTTGGTGTTGTATTGGAATTCAAATGTTTTTTAGTTTTAAAAATAATATATATTTAACTGACATATAAATATATTATGATAAATATTATTATTAAACCAACAAAAATTAAAAATACAAAATTATGCTAACATCATATTGAGTATCTCCAATATATCTATCCATTAAAATGAAACATTTTTGTTATAAATAACAACGATTCATGTACATGTTAAAAACAAATACCCTTCTAGAAAAATTTTGGGTGACAAGAAAAAATTATGTAAGTTATAAAGGGAGATTTGCTCAAATTGGCCCTTAATAATAAACCTATTAATTTTAAAATAAATAATTAAAGGAAAAGTTTTTGGGTACATGACTACATGGAAGCATTGCAAAAGGAAGCTTGTGCAATTAGTCTAAAATAATAAACATATTAATTTTAAAATCAGATATGTTTTAAAAGAAAAAGTTTTGGGCTCCATGAAAAAATCGTTAAAGTAAGTTGGCCAAATTGGTCCAAATAATTAACATATTAAAATTTAAAAAAATATTTTTTTAAAAAAAAATTGGATACATGGAAAAATTGTATAATGTAGTTACTCAATTTAGCCTGAAATAATAATCCAATTAATTTAGAAAATATATTTTACAAACAAAAAAGTTTTGGGATGATGAAAATTTGAAAATTTTGATTTAAAAATGTAAAATGGACTTGGCCCAAAATAGACCTAAATAATTAACATAATACATTAAAATTGAACAAATAGTAAGATACTTTTAGCAACTTAAGCGGGAAAAGAACACCGAAACAAAAACTTTTATCATGAAAATAAATCAAAAATTGACCCAAAAAAATTACAAAGGTAGCTAAATTAAAACCTCACAATACACGATCTAAGTAGCCAAAATGGAAGCAATGCACACCGAGTGTTGCATCAAAAAATATTTCAAAACTATAGTAGGAAATTCAAGCCTCTAGCCATTTACTTTCTATTAAAAAAACTGAACCATTTACTTTTTATTAAAAAAAAAAACAGAATATACATATCTAAGTATGCTACTCAAGGGAGCAGTATACTAAATCAGATGTAGAATTCAACCACACCATAACATTTGAATTGAGGAGAACTGAAGAGAATGCTTGCATTCACTTCCTAGACTGACTTATGATTCCTCATCAAAAGCACTAGCCAGCACCTTGCTTAGTTAACACTTGAGTGGTCTCTGCCCCAATCCCCAACATCACGCTTGTTGATGCACAAAATTTTCAAGCAAAATTAGGCAATATAAAAAAATTAGTAAAGGAAATAAGATAGGTGAATATTCAAAATTGATAGTCATGAGTTAATTTCAAGTCAAGAAAACAATGCCTGTGATGTTGTTGGCGTTGGAATTCAGGTCACTAGAGGTTTCAATAATTTGATTGGTGGTGAACTTGAAATGTAGCACTTGCTACACTGGTGAGGTGTTTGATGATTTCAACCATTTGTTTCCTTGATAAAATTTGTTCATTATTTGATGGCGCTGACATCTTAAACTAAGATAAGTTGAAATATGAAACTCTAAAAAGAAGTATAAATAAGAAATTAAAAAAATCTATCAATGATAAGCAAAAGAAAAAATTTTAATAAATAAAGATGCTCAATCTTCAAAAGAAACCCTAAGTAGAGATAAATACAGTTAGAGAACCAAGGGTCGTCATAATCTAAAGTCAACAACTCTACTACTTAACTTACAAAAAAAAATTTACCATCAATGCTGGAAAAAACTCTTCATCTCTTTTTTCATAAACTTAAATACTCTGATTCTATTTACAAATTTTCGGATGGAAGGAGCACAAGAATTGAGGAGAACGATAACTTTATCAATGAATTTATCAGATGATCATCAAAAGCCATAAGTGGTTGAGGAGACAAGAGGGAGAAGGAGAGCGAACTAGTCCATCAACTTTGGTTTATAAGTAGAATAAGCTTAAAATTTTTACATTTTGGGTTTATATAAGCTATGTGATTATTGATTCTTAAAAAAATAATTTAATATGCATTGACTAGATCAATGTAGTTAGTATCTAATAATGTTAAAATCACTTTTTTTATACGAGATAATATTTACAGTATTATTTAAAAAAAAGATAATATCATTATAATATTATCATAATTAAATTTCATTATAAAAAATTAATTAGGAAAACAATTTGATTATTTCTAATCACATTAATTCAACATTTGAGATTTAGAAAAATTAGGATTAATCTAAATTTTGATATTTTATTTATCTATCCAAATTTAAAATTTGAATATAAATTAAAAATTGTAGCTTTAACTGCAACATGCTACCACTGTATTACATAAGAGGTTGAGAGGTATATTCAATAAATTATATGCAAAAATTGTGGTTAATTTACTAAAAAAGGCAAGTATGTCATATGTTAGCTTCAAAATTGCTCTCATTAAAAAAAAAATAATCCCTAACTATCTTGCTTTACATATATATATATATATATATATATATATATATATATATATATATATTGGTGATTGTGAGTGGTATATAATGATGGCGTTCCACCGCTCATCACATGATCTCATCATATGGACCGACTACTTATATTCTAAATACAATGTACATCCCTTATGAAAGTTTTTCTATTAGATGTTCAGAAGACTCAGAAAAAAACAAAAGGTGGAATGAAAAAGGTCAATATTGACTGGAGGAGGCTCGGACTCCGGATTGGAGGCAACCAATGTAGACCCCCCTTTTGAAAAACAGGTAAAACGTCTCCCAGACACAACCGCGTCAGCATGTGCGTCAAAAGGTATCAATTCCTGACCTCCAAAACAGATACCTATCAAATATTACATCTCCAATTTTCTATTTCTATTCGAACTCGTTTAGTTGTAAAACGATTTGGTTGGGCAAGCATTCATTGGTTGGGTTGTTTTCTTATAGAAAACTTGACAACAATAACTACATAGTAGTTAGTAGTTCCTAGTTACTTGTACACACAAAAGGCACATGCCCCAAAACGTTCAAACCAGATGTTACCTAATATTCAACTTCCTAGCTCCTAAGTGAAAAATCTTGCTAAATATCTGCCTAGATAAACATTATTAATCAAATAATACTTCAAAAATTATTTCCGTGGTTCATATGTTTCAGATTTTTTTTAGTATTGTAATTTTTATTTACAGCTAAGCTGCAACAAGAATGAAGACAGTAACGGTCATAGTTAAATTAACTGTTTCTCAGGCCTTAACTAGGGGAGCTAAGCGAAAACAAGTTATTACCACTAATTTCCAATTTCAATTTTTTCTTTTTAATTTAAAATTAATTTTATTTGAAAGTTAATATTCTATTTGATTAATAACCAATTGATTCATTTTCTTTTGTTCAAAAAGATTAAATTTTTATGAATTTTCCTCTTAGTCTTACCCAACTTTAAAAAAGAAAAGAAAAATCAAGTAAAATGATTATATTTTCAAAAAATATTTTAAAAGTGGTTTTAAACTTCTTAAAACTGAAGATTTCAATTGATATACAAGTTAGATATATGATTAATACATATAAAATAATCACTAATAACCAATTATCAATAATCTTCCACAAATACACCCTTGAAACTCTAACTTTAAGACACAAATAGCTTCAGTCAACTGTGAGCCCTGATTGGATGCTTTAAAACTTAATACTCCCCCTATTCCATGAAGATTGCTCAATTTGTAATTGGTAAGGAGATTAAGATATGATAAAATTTTGTGTTTTTTTTTTTCATTTTTACCTATGTCTACCTTTTCTCCTTCCTCCCGTCTCCTACAAAGCAAACAACAACCACTATCAAGCATCTCAAAAAACTTCCTAAACCATCTATTTTTCTTTGTTTGCTTCATTACTTTCCTAATTGGCATTTGAATCAAACTCATCACTTAAGAGTTCATCACTGGAGTCATCAATGGCATCAACATCAAATTCATCATCAACTTCAACGTCATTTTCTTTTTGCTCTTCAGTATTTAAATTGTCCTTCACCTGTACACCCCCAATTGCACCAACTCTAGCTTCCCAACTCCAACCATGCTCCAAGAGTGGCTAAACCATCGTCACCCAAGCTTAAGCTACTAACACTCTCTGGCGCAATTGGTCCACTTGGAATTTCTCTTTATTACCAACACCAGACAATCTTCCATTCCCCTTCTTGAGCTCATCTTCTCTTCCAAGGATAAAATAAAAAATAAAAAGCAATCATAATCATAGTCATCCATCACAATCACGAAACCTTAACCAACAACAGAGCACGGTGTTCTCCGATTCCATTATGAGACAAGGGACAAGGCCAAATCCTCAATTCTCAAACATCAAGATCAATTTGGATTGAATTGTAAACTTCAAGCAGGCCAAAATTAAACCAGGAAAAAAAACAAGAATCAAAAGCCAAAATTCTCAAATGGTGTTCATCTTCTTTTTCATCATCCTTTAAATCCCCATCAGCTACCTCTTTCAAATGTCTCTGCTGCCCCATCCTTGCCATTCCAGCTAACGATCTCCTGTAAGAGCTCCTACCCCATCAATCGATGGCTTTCATGCTCTTTTCATGCTAGATTTGAAGGCATGTACGTGATTCGAAAGCCCATCCATCAACACCATCACAATTTGAAAGCCATCAATGCCACTCCTGTTCTAGATTCAAAGGCCAGTGCTTGGCTTAGGAATTTGAAATCACAACCACAATGATGGACCCATTCCATCAATTGGACAATAGCAGCCACAACGCTGATATGCCTTACTTGGAGAGGTGAAATCAAGTTGGAGGAAGAAGAAGGGAGGATGAGACAATCAGTTTGAGATTGGAAGGGGAAAAGATGAGGGAGGAAACGGGTGGAGAAATAGAGTACAAAATCTGAAATACAGTGACGTTAATCGAGGGCATAATTGTCATTTAAATTGCTACAACTTACGAAATAGATAAATGCTGCAAGCAATTTGAAATGATCTAAAAGGGGAAGTGGAGCAACCAAATTAATGTTGATTTTTCTGTTCAGTCTATAAGAGCCAAGTACCTTGAGGGTGTGTTTTTTGGTTTCTCCTACACTGATTACTCCAATTACCACATCAAGTTATTATCTTCTATCAACAATATACCAAGTAACATCCTCAGAGAAGCATATATATAGTTTGAATGTGGCACGTATGATTGAAAATGTCATGTACAATTGTATGTCTCGAAGACCTGGGTAGTGGCCGCAACATCAGTATGTTGAAGATTTGCCCATCTTCAACAAAACCTTAGATACTTCTCACCATCTGATTTATGACAAAGATAAACTTATGTCAACCCAGTGGACGGATAGGCATCTGCATAGGTTCATTTGGGCATGAAACTCTATAATTAGGCCTTCTATGAGCTGGTCCCTGTTCTACACTCTACCCAACAGGAAAAATACAAGTCCAGAAATGAAAATGGTTGACGCTGGAAACAATCAAACCTAGGTTTACCCCTATTTAGAATCAGCACCTCAGCAATAAGGTTGAGTGGATGTCTTATTATTGCTCAAATGTGTCAGGTCATAATGCTTCAATCCAATGAGGCTTATACGGATGGAACTTAATAGGCTATCTATACAACTAATTCCTTCCCCTTGCCCAATGCCGATTATGGTTGCCAGGTTTCATTTGGGGTTTATTATGGCTAAGGCTCTGCTTTGGCAGGTCACGCAACTCCATGACCTGTACAGTCCTTTGTCTCTTGGCTGCAAGACAAAAAGTGCACATCAGAAAACAACCCTGATAGAATTAGCTGCTGCTGTTCATCAGTTACTAAACACAATGCATGAACATAAGAGACAAACCATTCTCCGCTTGCTGATATCGCTCTTGAAGTTTCCTTTTTGTTAATTCAAGCTTCCGCTGGACTGCTACTTCATCCGAGCTTTCAAGTTTCTAGTTGTGAAAAGGTATATAACAGTTAAAATTCTGAGGCTGTGAGCTCAGCGAAAGAAAAAGAAGTTTACTCACTTGTTTTTGGATGGTTACTCTATCAGATTTTGGTTGCAACTTTGATTCATTACAAACTTTCTGTACTGTACTATGCTTTGGAGGTCTCCCGGGCCCTGAATGTGTATTTTGGGGCTTGCTATTAGGCATCACCACAGCATCATGTCCCCTCACCATTTGCTGTACCTTCTCATTCCTACTCAGCACATTTGCCTCGGAACGATTTTGCCTTCTATGCTTAACAACATTTTCCTTCTCAAGCAATTGACCTCTGCCCGTATCTTGGTTCCTGTTGAATTCCCCACAGTTTCGAGGATCTGAAAACAAATTTCATGCATAAGCAGAGATCCAGTAAGGTGGGAATTCAAACAGAGAACCAAATAGCACAGCTGAGATGAAGGAGAGATCGAATTCAACTCACTTCCATCATCATCCATCCCATCAAAGAACTTCGCATATTGAAGGAGCAACGTCAAGGAAACCAAAAGCAACCATGTCAGTTTCACATGATACCAGCAATTTCTTCACATATAGAAAAGGAGAGAAAAAGGGAGAAAGAGCAGAGCTAGAAGAAACACCTGTGACAACTCCATTGGTAGAGTTTGAGTGGCAAAGAAAGCTCCTTCATCAAGCGGAGGAGATGGAAGGCCTTCTTCTTCATCCACAACCGATGGATTTACGGATTCCGGAGTACCCTCTGCATATAAAATTCACATACACTAAGAAATGGAAAAGATCAAAGCAGACTTCCTTTGATCTTTAAGTACCAGGAACCACTCATCACCTGCTATAGCATTTGTAGCACGAATCCATTCATCCACCAATTCTTTCCACCCACTGCAATTTAGAAAGAGAGATCAGTGCGCAATCTAAGGTAGTATTTCAATGCTACCGCAAAGTACAAAGGATCGAGCCGGTATGAGCAGAAGAACAAAATGCGTCGGTAACAGCTGGTTTGTTTGTTAATTGAGACGACCCAATAGCTTTGAGTCAGAGCTAAATGCGAGGAAGCAAAAAGCGTACTCGATCAGAGTCTCTGCAAGTTGACGAATCTGCCTTGACCCATGCTTCTTCAAACGATTTACAGCCTTTCCTATGCCAGTTGCCTGCGAAGAAGAGAGCCCAACCGTATCGGTATCAGCGAAAAAATAGAAAGGCGATTCACGGAAAAGAAAAAAAAGTTAAACTCGAAAGACTGCAAAAAGTTCTCAACTATCAGGTAAAGCTGAGAACAAGCGAACGAATTATTGCAAAAAGAAAAACAAAATATTCCATTTCCATATCTCACCTTAATTGTATCAACTGACAGAGCCATCAACTGGAGCTTCCTCAATGATTCAAATAATACAGAATCAGGCTGCAATTGCAGTGGAGAGATCATCCGTCAGAACGCAATGGAGCTCAAGCAAGGAAACACAATTTACACATGCAATAGCATTATCCAAACAGTCCGTAGCCGACTTAGAAACAAAATGATCCGTAAACAGAAACAAAGACAAGAAGTTCAACCTCGTCCCGGTAGTTCTGAAGAACATCTTTAATCCGGAACACCTCCGCAGCGACGAGAGACTCCTCCTCCATAACATCGGTCAACGCTTCCGCGTCCCCGTAACTGTAATTGCTATTGCTGACGATTCGATCGTCTTGGCTACTGCGCTTACTTCCGGGGGCCTCGTCCTCCGAGCTCTGTGCGGAGGAGTCGACGCGCTGACAGCCGGAGCAGCGAACCGTCAACAGGCAACTGAACAACTTCTCGGCAATCCCATCCCGGCGCATCCGAAACTCGTCGGGGAAATCCAAGGCCGCAACGACGATCGCTTGGTGGATGACTCCGAAGATATCAGAATCGGAGGTCCGGAAGAAATCCCGCCAACGTTCCAGAGACATCTTACCGGAATCCATCGGATTTCCTGATCAATCTGGATAGATTAAAGTTAATAATTTGATCCGTGGTTATTGAACAGGGAAAAGGAGTTTCGTTTCTTTCTGCTTTTGTTTATTGGCTGTTGGTTTGACCCGATCGATCGCCCAGAGAGATTGATTCAATGTGCTGGGGTTGGTTTGTTTGGCTGTTTCTTTAGCTTTTGGGTACAGAGGAAAGGGGGCAAAGCGAAAAGAAGAGAAGAGAATATTGTCTCTCTTTTTTTTTATTTAGTAATTTAATTTAATTTTGGCTCACGAGTCGGTCAGGTTTGATGGCTCACTCGGTTTTGCTTTTCCTCCGAGTTGAACAAAACGTGTCACCTCGGCTATTTTGTCTCGCTCTGGATTTGGGAATTTATGGCTCGATTTGCTACCGGATAGAGCCACGTTTCTAATGATACAAAACTCGGCCACTCGATTTCGTTCTATGTGACTCTGCCCGACCCACCAATCAAACAAATCGTATTGTTATCTTATTTTATCCTCTGGATTTCTTTCCTTTTTTCCTTTTTTTTTTGGTACTTTAATTGTTGAGACTTAAAAATCGGTTCCATCAGATCAGACCGGAAATCTCACCAAATAGAGCTACAGTGAGAGCAATTTGTTGCAACAAAGACACTTGTGATGTGAGAATATGGTGTTCCACAGCTCAAGAGGAGTAAACGCGTGCTTTAACGGCATATGACATGCTATAAGAGTTAGAATGTACTCATGTGAAAATGAAAAAAATTTATTCTTTTATAAGCTAAATGACATTATATAAAAAAATAAAAGAGAGCTGGATTTCACATATTCTTCTGATTAGTTAGCCACTGGACTAAAGTATAAGATACTTTTGATGTTTGAGGAGAAATATTTCTCTCTCTCTCTCTCTTTATTTTAAAATATACAATGACATAATTATTGATTTTCTTTTAAGCCTTTTCTTAGACAAAGATGGACTTTGATTTCAAAACTTTGGTATTGATCCTAAAAACGTCAACCAATTAATATATCCTACTGATTCTCTTGCCGTTATGTCTGATCAATTGTATTTGTGCGAAATTGTTAGTAGTTTGGTAGTTTATATAGATTATATATAGATATAGTTGAATTGTAAATAAAGAAAAGGATATAGTTGAAAAACATATGATAGAAAATTGATTTGTTCATTTTGACACGCCAAAAAATTGATTGACAAAGAAATCATTCTCAATATAGAGTTATCTCTTAAAGCTGGTTTTCTTCTTGTCAACCTCCTTCAACGGTATCGGTTAGGTAGAAAACAGAGGAAGGACTCCGTAAGTGGCAATGTCCAAGCTCATCGCTTCCTTTGACAGTTTTCGCGTGTGGCTCTATGAGGAAATACGTCGTCGTCTTTTCTTTTTAATAGTCAAACAAATCAAACTGATGAAGTTCATCGAGTTTATGTTTATGTTTTACTTTTTCACGCGAGAATATTAGATAGATTAATTTTATTTAGATATGGCGAGTGTCAGGTAAAGACATTCCCTAATTAAACTTTTTACATTTAATCCAACTCATGTTAATTATTATTATTTTTTTATAATCAAAGGAAAAATTAAACACTAGAGTTTGAATAAATCTTGAGAATTTGAGTAGCTAGAATATGAGCATAGTTAACCATGGTCCTCTTCACTGCTAGAATTATAAAATGCCTTAATGAGCTTGCTAACGATCGGATGCATTGAATGTTAATTAGTTTGAGCTTATATTTTATATAATAGAACTATTAAACAGATATAGAAAAACTAGGGAAAGAAAATCACCATTTTTGTTTAGCTTTATTGGAGCCAACAACTTTGTTAGAACTTAGGCCTCATTTGGAAATAGCTTTTATTATCAGCGTTAGAATTTTGGATAATTTATTTAATGATTGAGATGAAAACGCTGAAGTTAAAAGCTAAAAGCTTCCATTTGATAACTTTTTCAAAACTCTAACACTAATCTTTAATACTAATGCTAAATAGAACCTTAGTAGATGAAGTCTGTTATTATGGATCCCAAAAAGAAAAAGGTTTAAACCAGATATAATAAGTATTAAAGATATACGTTTTTTTCTTAAAAATGATGCAAGTATATATAGGTAAATTGCATCTGTGGCCACTAACATTTTATTATTGTCCTATTTTAAACCATAATCTCAAAAACTCACATAAAAAGTCACCAACTTTAATTTTTTTGTTTCATTTTAGACTTTTAAATGACATAAATTGTTAAAATTGATAGAACTGAACACATAACATGCCAACATGGGGCTATTTGCCATGGTGGCATAAAAAATTAAAGAAAACTAATAAATAAAGGAAGAAAACGTGGAAAAAGGAAAATTGAAAAAAAAAACAAAGAAAGAAAGACATTGAACGAATGCTTCTGTGTGAACTTGAGGGGAGGCTTCTGTGCCATCATTTGTGGGGCAAGCATGATCAAGGCTTCTGCACTATCATGAATGGCGAACAAAATCAATTAGGGGGAGCAAATGGTGGGGGGGCTGCTAGGAAGATGAGGCGAGCAAAGGAGGCCCGATTCAACAGCGAGCAAAGGAGGGGCGATCAACGGTGAGCAAAGACTTGATTCGATGGTGAATGGGAAGAGGCAGCGAAGAGGCATTGGGTGGACGGCAGAAGGGGCCACTGGTGATGGGCAGAGGAGCGGAAGAGACAGTCAACATAGACTTTTTCTTCCCCATGTTTCATACATTTTTTTATTATTTTTTCTCTTCCACATCATCTATAATTGGTGATTTATTGTGCCACGTGGCCAATTGTCCCAAGCTGACATGTCATGTGGCCAGTTCCGTTATTTTTAACAATTTTTGTCCTTCAAAGATTTAAAATGAAATAAAAAAATTGAAATTAGGGATTTCCTAGACAACATTTTAGAGTTAATGTCTAAGATAGGATAATAATAAAGGCCCTGTTTGGCATTAGCGTCAGCAATTAGCGTTAGAGTTTTGAAAAAGCTATTCAAGGGTAGCTTTTAGCTTCAGCGTTTTCATCTCAATCGTTAAATAATTTATCCAAAACTTTAATGATGATGACAAAAACTGTTCCCAAACAGGACCTAATGTTATGGGCCACCGGTGCAATTTACTTAAGTATATATTCAAGGTAGCAGGCTAGCTAGCGGCATGATTCATCCTTAGTGGATGGACACGCCCGAGGAAAATTTGTTGGTTACATCAACACACTTTTATATGCCAGTAAATGGCTGATAGTGCATGTTTAGTTCTAAAATTTTGTTTTACCTTTTTTGTTTTAAATACTAAAATTTTAATTTTCTTGAATGAGTATTAAAATTTTGTTAAAAGTTTAACAGTTAATTAGATACTAACTGAAAAACAGTTAGTGAATAAGAATATGATTTACATAGAGAAAAAATTGATAATTTAAATAAATCATTAACTGATAATTTATTGAAAAATAATTACTAAACTATTTCCATTATAGTTTAAAAAAGATGGTTTTGAAAAAGTGATCAATTCTATGACCAACTATTCGCATAATTACAAACTTATTTAGAAAAGTAAAAAGTTTTAGGTCTAATTGGCTATTCAGTTGTAAAGCTTTAGGATTCTTCTAAAAAAGTTAAAAATTTTATGATTGAAATAGAAAAATATGTAAAATTTTAAAACTAATAATGCACTTTTTCCCGGGTAAATGAAAGTTAAAAATCAAATGGCTCATTATTGCTGTGTTAATAATTTCTTTCCTTTAGCCATAGTACTAATTGATAGTATTGAAATTTTATAATTTCAATCCATTAGAGAATTTGACAATATTTTACTAGCTTTTTCCACTGTTTTCATAAAAAAAAAATAAAAATCATAATCTAATATGATTCTATGAAATATATTTATGATTTAGAGCATTCACATTTCAACCAAATGTTATAATAAAATAGAGAACTTTAACGTCCATAATATATATATATATATATATATATATATATATATATATATATAAAGGAGAAATCCACCCATTCCCCAATACTGTTTCCTTTATAATTAATTTTATAGTACATTTATAGCATTAATTTTAGAATTTATTTGTAATAATTAATACTTATGTTCTTATATAACTCTCACTCCAAAATCTACCCATTCCCAAATACTACTTTTTTTACCATTAATTGCATAGTATGCTTTGTATGGTTTACTAATTTAGGCTTTCATATAGTCATGAATCAAAAATTTAAATTTTGATTTGAAATTTTTGGTGAGTTCTTTCTATCATAATACAAAGTCCTTAAAATTATATTTTTCATAAATTTTAGTAATTCAAAAAATGCACCCTTTCCTTAAGACTACTTCCATTAGCATTAATGTCATAGTACATTTGTACCAAAATTTAGATTTTGAATTGTAATTTTTTATTAGCTCTTTCTATCATAATAGAGAGTCTTTGAAATCCTATTTTCCATATATTTTAGTAATTAAATTTTTATATATATAACATAGAAACCAGCCAACTTCCCAATACTACTTCATTTAACGTTAACTTCATAGTACATTTATAGCATTAATTTTAGAATTTATTTACAATAATTAATGCTTAGGTAGTTATATAGCCCTCATTCTAAAATTCACTAATTTCCCCATAACTATTTTTTTATCATTAATTTTGTAATACATTTGTATTGTTTAATAACTTAGGCCTTCATATAGTCATGAATTTGAAATTTAGATTTTGAAATGTAATTTTTAGTGAAATATTTATATCACAATAAAGAGCCCTTAAAATTCTATGTTTTATACATTTTAGTAATTGAATTTAAATTTCTATCCTCTTAGCATAATAAAATACCATTAGCTTTTGTTCTCTTCTTAATAGCTCATTAATAATATTGTACCTTAATTAATTGTTTTAAATAGATTCAATCTCTTTGTTGTAATTTAGTAGCTTTAGTTTCCATTAAAATGCTCTAACTATAGTTTATTTGGTTTTAATGATATTAATATTATCTATCCAACTTTCCCAATACTACATCCTTTAGAATTAACTTTATAGTATATTTATAACATTATATTCAAAATTCATTTGTAATAATAATTGATACTACACACACACACACACACACACACACACACACACACACACACACACACATATTCTCACGCTTGCTTTCAACACACACTCAATATTATCTTTCATTTCTTTTTGTCATCTCTTGCTACCTTTTTTCATTTTTTTCACTAATTTATATTTTTAGATTCTCCCAAATGTCAAAGATGAGATAGTTATTTAAAAAGACTGATAGATTTTCTTATTCTTTTTATTTCATAGTATTTGAATTCATATAAAGGACAAATATATTCTTTTATGAATCTTTTCTTATTTTTATAGTCTCCTGACAAAGCATGTTACATTTGAGGAATTGTCTCCTGAGATGACTGACTAGACTATTTAAGTAAGGTTGTATCATTTGTAGGATGTTTTAAAATTTTGAAAAGGTAACTAATTTATTAGTACTAATTCTGTTCTTGTGGGTGAGAAGATTTTTTTTCCCTCCTCCATTTTATTGAACTTCACAATTTATTATTTTCTCCCTACTAAAAATATATGTTCATGATCTATTATTAGCTATTATGTGTTTGGTTTACATATGTAAGGTGTGGCAATTCATGGGTCTATAAATTTTTTTTTGGCATACAAGTTTAAAGCAAAGCTTTATGAGTAAAGTATGTATATTTTCAAGAATTCCGCAGTTCTTCCAAAGAATAAGATTTACTAGATTGTAGATACACACCCATTTATGATCCACCTAACTCATAATACACAAATCTATGATATGAATCATGAACCTTATGATTTTCTCATGCATAAATTTGAGTTTGTTCATTTTGACCAACTTAGCATATATGTAGACCAAAAAGAATTCCTTGCCGGTTTTCATAAAAATTTTCCTAAATATAATCAGATGTTGCATCTACTACCTACATATTATTATTTTCAATTCCTTTTTGTGTGACAAATGTTATAGGAGTTGTTATAGAAGTTGGTACAATAGAGCAACAAATTGTTAAGGGTAATTCAATTGACACCTTAATCATAAAATTATAGGATTTGAGGTATTTTCTACACCATAATGTTCAATGTTTCCTTTAGGTCATTTGTGTATGTTTTTTTTTCACTAATTTTCATTTTTTTTTACAACGGGAATATGGTCAGAGTTCTCCAAAATTTTTTGGTAAAAAAAGAAGAAAATGAATCATATTGTATTGTAGGAGTTTCCACTTCTTTGGTCATTAAAACAGTTCAAGATTTCTAACATATTGTACGTTCTTTCATCCACATTTCATTTTACTATAATGTAAACGTTTTTACTAACTTATTTTTGTATATAGGTCAACCAAGTTTAGGAACTTCAAGTTCTAGCAAGATTTATTTAAATCTTCAAATTCCCGAGGTTGATATTATAAGGGATGATTTTATGTAGGTTTCTAAAACCAATTTTTAGTTTACAGTATATGTTTTACTTTGATTAATAACTTATCACCCATGATTATATATTATATATTTAAATATGTATAATGGTTAAAGCACTACAAGAAAATTATATTATATATTCGAATATATATAATAGTTAAAACACTACAAGAAAATCAAAGTAATGGCTAAAACACTAAAAGATTAAGTAGATGAAGTTATGAAAGATTTGTAATCTTAGCAGCTAAGATTTATTTTATTACAATTACAGGTTCTCCAATGAATAATGTCTCACATCAAATAATACTATTAATAGAAAGTAATAGTTTAGATAAGTTTTGTATTATATAGCTAGACTACATATGTAAATAATGAAAACATAACTTACATTGTAACATATAAACCTAATTTTGATTCAAAGAATGATTCTCGTGCATTGTATAGGTTGCTCAACTATTATATAAATATGAAGGAGACAAGAGAAAGTTATACCGTGATGGATTAAACTCGATGACATTTGTGTAAATTTTTTTATTACTTCATTTGACCAGCCCCCCCCCCCCCCCCCAAAAAAAATTACATGCTGAAATATTCCTCCTTTATTTGGTGTGTATGATTTACACTCTAATGTTTAACGAGATAAACAAAAATACTTTTCTCAAAGATACCGAGTATCAAGAAGATATGGTTAATTGCTTTTACATTCCAGTGTGGTCAAATCCTAAATCAATGACGTTTATGCATCAAATATCTCAATTGAAGACTCGGGCTTTAATCGTATGTCAATGAAAATCTTATCCAAAATAAATCAATGACATGTTTATGTTTTAAGTTTCCTTTTTCTTTTTTTCAAAAGAAAAAGTAAAATTGAAGCTATTAATCCCTGTACAAGATTTTTAGGTCCATCGGAAGTATCGAAGGGCAGTAGCTCTAATTCATTCACATTTAATCAGATTAACTTAAAATATTTTTACATTTTTTCTGAAATTGATATCATTTAAAAATTTATATTTTATAGGTATAATAACTCATTGAATAATATTTTTATAATCTAACTAAAATTTTTATTAATTTTTAACTTACTCAACCTAAAATATAATAAAAATTTAACTACAAAATAATATATATTTAATTAATTATTATATCTATATAATATTAGCTTTTAAATTATATTGGAACCAGTCACAAAAAAAAATGAAAATAAAAATAAGTCATTTTATAAAAAATCCAACTTAGTGCCAAACAAACTATAGCTTAGTCATCTCAAGCCCAATTAAAGTAGACATACATGCACGGTACTTAATTCAAAGTGAATTTATTTAAAAAAGGAAATAAAAAATGATTATTTTAATATAAAATAGACTTATTTTATGTTTTTAATTTATTAATTTTATATACAAATAATTATTTTTTTAAAAAAAAATATTCAAGTCATAATAAAAAATAGTTATAACTGCCAGATGAATTTGAAAAATAAAAAAAAATCCAAATGGTACCTTCTAGTTAGACCAAACTTGAGTAGTGTATGCTTAGGAGGGGGTACTTTATATCAAACAAAGAGATTTGCTCATGCCGGATTTACTTGAAATTATATATTTCATTATTTTGTTTTAAAAATTTACACTAACGAGAAATAATTGTAACATTTAAATAGATAAAAAATTGATAATTTAGAATGTTAACTAAATTTTAATATATTATTGAATAATTTGAATTTATTGAGATATATGTACCGTGTAGTTTGATGTTGAACACTGTAAAACGAATGCCATATCTAATGAGTGTAATGTACATTTCTAAACAATAATAGGATGAATATAATTTTAACTAAACTTCAAGGGTCATACTACAATAAGTCCAAATAAAAAAGTAATGGGTATTTTTATTTTTATTTTTTGTATTCATAATCATATTTACAAATATAAAAGGAAAAAGATATCAATAGTCTAAGTAAGGGAAGAAGAATGAGGGCTTTTCGAGATTTGGAGGGTAACCAAATCAGTTTTGTGTGACCTTGGTTTTTTTTTTTTTAAGGAATGAGGAGACCAGGTTTGAACTTTGGACCTTCTCATAATGTCTCATAATACTTTATCCATTAAATCAAAGCTGTGGGAACAATGACTACTTATATTCCAAATGTTTCTTTTTTTCTTTAAAAAATAAAAGGAAGGAACTTTTGATTCGTACAATGTGTGAAACATTTTAAACTTTTGGCTAGCATTTCAACTTTGCCCTATCTTCCTATTTTCCACTATAATCTATCATGACACATTTACACTAACCAACTTCCTCAGGGTAAACCTGAACCGCAATATAACATAGCACCTAAGAAGATAAGTTAAAGATCAGAAGTAAAGTTATATAAATCAAGGTTTTACTTATAGGCATTTTTTAGTTTCTTGTATACGTAAAGTCATAAAATCGTAAGATTTTACCACAAAGTTTATATTTTCATAGTTTTCTCTTGTTATTTCAACAATTAAGAGGTCAAACTCATATATGCAAACACATATACCACCATTGAAATTTTCTTCATCTATATTTACATTTATATAAATTTTGATAGCCAAAGGGCTATTAATCCTTTTAGAATTCCCAAAATGACCTGAGAAGCACCACCCTCGGGAAATATGAGTGACCAACCTCGGGAAAGAGGAGGCCCTTACCATTATCGGGAAGAACAGCACCTTATAACCGAAGGGCCATAATCCCCAAGATCTTCAGATCACCTAGCCAAAAACCACTATCGGGGAAAACCTAGCACCGACCTCGGTGAACGATAACCACACTTGGTAGGTAACAGAACCAACCTCGAAAAATCTATATACTACCATCTTCGCACTAATGAACTCACCAAGTTCGGGAAAGTATATCCCCATTCTCGGCAAAGAAAAGCGTCTTCCAAAAGTGCCCCATTCTGCCGAAGGACCTCTCTTAATAGCCCTCGGTGGCTATATTGAGTCGAAGGGGGCCTTCTATTCCGAAGGAGCTTTATACCCCGAAAGGGTCTCATTTTCTGAAAGGGTCTTGCGGAGATACGACAAAAATAGTTAAGAAGCCTCTGACAAAGAGACCTCGCACACACCCCTACCCTCTAGCCAGAACGGCCTACGGCCAACTGGAGATACTTATATTTAAGGGTACATATCAAATCTGACTGGACACATGTCACAATCTGAACATGCTGTGTCAAACGGCCTCTTCCCTCCACCCTTCTATAAATACTCATGAAGGACCTTGGTAAAAAAGAGACAGAACTCTTACTATTCCTCACCCTTACAACTCTTACTCTCAAATACTGACTTGGGTGTCGGAGGCTCCTCCTCCGGAAACACATTCCGGGGAGCTTTTAACCCTTGTTCTTCTGAGTGTTTCAGGCACTTTCATATTGAAAGTCTTTCCTTCAGGCCAGCATGTCATACGCCGATGATGCTGCCGGGCATTATTTGGCGCCATCTGTAGGAACTCCCTCTCAGGTTGCCATTGTTGAGACCCGGCATTCTAAGGACAAGGACTCCCAAAGTTCTAGTCCACGCCGGAAGCTCCAACAGCGATTGAACAACCTGTGATAGAGACTTTTTTGCCTGAGGATGAACGTCCTCTGACGGTCACGATGAGCTTTCTGCTGGACTTTCAGCACTCTGTTGTGGCTGAAATGACCTAACAGCTCAACCAAAGGTGGTCACAACCACCTCCCGGGGGAAGGGCGCCTTCTCCTAGCAGCCGATAAAAGAGGAGCATAAAGTTACCCTACCGGAGCTTCGGAAGTGGGGGCTCTCACAATGAGTCTTCAACGGAGCATATACCCTGCAGAGGACGTCGCGTGGGAGGAACGGTGTCAAAAGAATCAAAGACTTCCCGCCGGTGAAGTCTGTCCCCGTATGGGAGGTCCTAGTCCCCTTGGCGACGAAGTTACTCTTCGAAAAGGAGATGTTGCTCTCCGTCACCGACGGCCACCAGACAATGAGCGGAAGACAATGCTACCACCTTCATGGAGAAGATCCTAAAGAGGTTGGAAAAAGTAAGAGACAGATCTCTCGGAAGCTTGTTTGGTCGAGGTTGTCGAAGACGTTCACCGGAGAAGAATTACCCTTCATCCGTGTAGTGGTAGAGGCACCTATGCTGAGTGACTTCCGAGTACCTCGCTTGGAAACATATGATGGACGTAGTGACCCCCAAGTTCACTTGACGAAGTATAGGCGCAGCATGATGTTGCATGGTGCTAATGGTGTCACCTTTTGTAACTACTTTGAAGTTACCCTTTTAGGGCCGACAACTGCGTGTATAACTCTCTAGCTCCCGGAACCATAATGTGTTTCCAGGAGTTATTCGCCACATTCACCCAGCAATTCATCGAAAGTAGGTCGACGGTGAAGATATCGGTCCAAATGTTTGACATAACCCAAAAGAATGGGGAAACCATTCGGGACTATGTTGAGAGGTTCAACCGAGAAGCCCTGAGTGTGCCCGACTTTCGTCCCGAAATTCACATCCTCGCCATGATCAGAGGACTTTGGAGAGATTCACAACTCTTCTACGAGTTCTCCAAAGATCCTCCGGACACCCTCGGAGAATTTTACCGAAGGGCTGAACAACACATGACAACTGAGGAATTGAGGATGGGGGGCTCGAAGTCTTATCACCATCACTTTGAGGGTCAGAGTCACCATTCTCGGTATCCTACCAAGGGTGGAGGCAGACCTCAGAAACAAAGAGAGAAGAGGCCGATGTCGTTCACTCCCCTGAACACCACAAGGACAAACATACTGATGGCCATGGAAAGGCAAGGGACTACTATCCAATGTCCGAAGGCCATGACCTCGGAGACTAAGAAGAACATGAAGAAATTTTGCCAGTTTCACCGAGACCATGGTCACGACATCGGGACTGCTTCCAGCTGAAAAAGTACATTAAATCTTTGATCAAACAAGGCCAACTACGGTGATACCTGCGAACGCCGTCAAGAAAGAAGGGGAAAAGAAAGGAAAGGGGAAGATGAGGACTACGATTCTGACCGACATCGGAACCGAAGTCCTAAAAAGCATCCACTACCTCCGACGGGAGTAATCTAGACAATTACCACTGTGATACCCTCAGCCGAGAGAAAAAGGAAAGTCCAGGAAATCTCGATGATGGAGTTCGGAAACCCAGCGAATAAGCTTGTTCTGAAAGATGGGTCTACCGTGAATTTCCCTCATGATGATCCCCTCCTAATCATGGTAAGGATATGGAGTTGGGATGTCAAAAAAGTGCTTATTGATGATGGTTCCAATGCCGACATTTTGTTCTCCCACCAGTTGCCGAACTTAGGCATCTTCAAAGGTGATCTCAAACCCGTGACTTCCCCTACATTCGATGTAGGTCCCTCCAAACTCTCTGTGCTCAGGTGGATTGACCTGCCCTTGATGCTAATGGGAACTTCAGCTCAGAACAATGAAGAGCTATTTGGCTCCACAATGACAAGGTTCATTGTCATAGATGTCCCTTTTTCATAAAATGCCATCCTAGGAAGGCTGACACAAGGAAATCTTTACATTCGCCCAAATGTGAAGTACTTAACGGTCACATTCGGTATGAAGGAAGGGGACGCAGAGATATTTATTGATCAAGCTGAGGTAAAGAAAGTCTTCGTTAAGGCAAGACAAAGTCCAATGAAAGTTCATGCATAGACTTCAGAAGAAAAGAGCATACTCTCTGAAGAGGCAATAGGAGAAGGAGTAGGTGACTTCGAAAAAATAGAAACAAAAGATGTAGAACTGGCCGAAGTACCCGAGTGGGGAAACAACTGGCTGAAGGTGACAAGCAAAAGCTTGTATCTTTTTTGTTAATGAACAAGATCTGTTTGCCTACTCCCCGAAGGACATGCCTAGGATAGACCCCGGCATAATTCAACACAGTCTTAAAGTACGCCCGTAGGTAAAACCCGCTCGATAGAAAAAGCGCAGCCTCTCGGCGTATAAGAGCAATTTTATCAAAACCGAAATCCAACGGTTAGCGGAGGCGGGTATAGTAAGAGAAGTCAAGTACCCCGAATGGCTTAGCAATGTTGTTATTGCCACGAAGGAAAAGAGTGATAAGATCCGAATGTGCATCAACTTCCGAAACGTAAACGATGTCTGTCTTAAGGATTCTTATCCTCTACCACTTATATATCAATTGGTGGACTCAACCGCCAAATATGGTCTGCTTAGTTTCCTCGATGTCTTCAGTGGATACCACCAAATCCGGATGGATCCCGAAGATGAGGAAAAAACCGCCATCATCACCGAAATTGGGATTTACTGTTATATCAGAATGCCCTTCGGCCTTAAGAATGTAAGGGCCACGTACCAAAGGCTGATGAATAAGGTGTTCAACTCCCAAATTGGGAGAAATATGGAAGTACATGTCGACGATATGATAGTTAAGAGCAAACTGCCTAGTAATCATATCTTAGACTTAAAGAAAACATTACACCGACTTCGAGAATTCAGAATCCGTTTCAACCCTAAAAAGTGCGTATTTGGGGTGAATGCGAGCAAGTTCCTCGAATTCATGGTATTAGAAAGAGGTATCGATACCAACCCAGAAAAGGTTAAGGCCCTGCTAGGATTCCAAACTCTCACAACAACAAAGGATGTAATGCCCGGACAATCCAAAGTGATTAGGTCCCGGGTTAAATGGATTTGGAGCATAAAAAATTTTTTTTGATCGAGAATTTAGCTCAATTAAATTGAGGAGACAATATGACATGTGCATAATTGAGTGTTGAACATCTTAAAAAATAAGCTTGGCCTAGGCCAAGAGAAATAGTAATGAAAATGGTGGTTTTTAAAGATGAGGGACTCAATTGAACAAAGGGATTTTTAGTGGTTGGGCTCAATTGCCCAAAATTAGAAAGTTGGAGGACTAAAGGGGGAATTAGGCCATTTTAATGGCCTAGGATGCCTTGGGCAGCCATGCCCCTCCAATTCCTAATATTTTATGTCACCTCCCTCCAAATCCTATTATTTTAATCCACCTCCCACCCTTAGTCATCACTTTGGATTCTTTCTTCACCTACTTTTGACTTTTTCTACCAACTTACACAAAAATCTTCCAATTAGTCTTCCTTCCATTAAATCTTGTCTCCCACTCATTTCAAACACATTATTAATTTCCTACTATTTTAATCCACCTCCCATCCTTAGTCAAGACTTTGGATTCTTTCTTCACCTACATGTCTCCTACTTTTGACTTTTTCTACCAACTTACACAAAAGTCTTCCAATTAGTCTTCCTTCCATTAAACCTTGTCTCCCACTCTTCCAAGCACATTATACACTCATTTTCCTTCCCATATGGCTGGCCATCACCTTCCCACACATTAAAACATAATCAATCCACTCATTCAAAGCCATTTGCTCTCAAACTCTCTCCTTCTCTCTCCATTTTCTTCCATACCAAGTCTCACCATTCCAAACACATTTCCAACTCTTTTCCTCATCTAAATATTCGTCCATAGCTAGAAATAATCCTTCCTCAAATTAAAACCAAGTATTCTTGGTTGAATTCAAGCTCTAAGACCATAAAGAGCAAGAATCAGGTGAAGAATTCAAAGAAAACCAAGGAGGAAAATTCGGCCATTTCCATTTCTTGGAGGTTTTAAACTCTACTCAAGGAGCTCTTTGTGTGATTGAGTTTCTAAATTCATTAGAAGCAAGAAATCAAGAAGAAGCTTGAAGAACATCAAGCACAAGAAATTGGTGTTACCTCTTCTGTGAGGTTCTGTAAGTGTACACCAAATGTTCTTGGTATTTTGTGTTATTTGAGTTAATCACCAAGTGTTCTTGGTACCTTATGGTTACTAATAAAATTTGGCCCATCTTGGTTCTTATGCTAGAAAACAATTTCTAGAGTCAACAAGCAAGGAAAACGAAGGAAAATAAGCTTCTAAAGCTTTCGATGTTATGGGTAAGGATTCCTATACTCACTTTATTTCATGGCCTAGTTCCATGGATTTTTTGTGTGAGTATTCGGGCCCCTAGGTGATGGTCAAAGAACCATGTGATCCTAGAAGTGCTAAGAGGGCTTAAGTTATGTTATTGCTTCGGCAATTCTGTTTTGCTCATGAGCTAAGTTAAGTAAGCAAGCATTATGGGCTAGGAGTTAAGGCGGCCACCTTAATTCCTATGCTAAGTGAGCTCTCCGAAAACATTAAGTATATGAAATTAATGAATTAAAACTTGAGGGATGCTTGCTGCCCTTCTGTGAACAAAGTGTTAAGTGGTGTGTGTTTGTGTGCTTCTTTGATTTGTTGTGCATGCTAACCCCCGATTATGATATTATTGCTATATGCATGTATCTTTTTGTTTTCTTTGTCTTTATGTTTTCTTTGCAGGAATAAGGATTATTTTGCCATTACATTCTTGGCATATGTTAGGCCTTGGAGGCCATAAGTTAGGCATTGGATGCCACGGAATCCTTATTGAGTTTTATAACTCACCCGCCCTACTCTACTTTTGTAGGTAAAGGTTTGCTTGAAAGATCAAGCTAAGAGTCTTGAGTACTCTTTCTGTATTCTAAGGTTGGATTTGTGTATGGTATTGCTCAAAATATTCTAAGTATTCTAAGTATATAAGTTGCTTGTAAACAAGCTTAAAAAAAAATGTGGACTTTCTGTGCAGGACTTGAAGTCTTAGAATTGTGGGAACAAGGTCTATTAAGGTGGAAATTTGTGTTCCATGGCTTTGTGGATTTATGGCTTGCTTTTAAGCATTTTTTTGTTGGTCTAACTTTAGTGACCAAATTATGGACTTAGCTAAAATTTGGCCAAACTTGGCTTTGGGCTTGTATTATGGACTTGGACATTTTTGGGTATTTTTATTGCTTGGTGGACTTACCAAGGCCCATGCATGAATTTATGGGTTATGTTTTCATGAAACTTGAAGCATGTTGAAATTGGGCTTAAATGTACATTTTGGGCTTAAATAAGAACTTGGAAAATTTGATTTTATTCTTGGTTAATTTTGGGCCATATGCATGTTAAGTACTAAAAGGCCCATAAGCCCATGTCTATGTTGAAAGCATGCAATGTTTGGCTATGTATGCTCACTTAGTAAAGAACATGCAAGTAAACTTAGAAAAAGCATGAAATTGGATGCTTGTGTAAAGTTTGGCTAATAAGAAATTTAAGTGCACGTATGTGAATTAATACATGCCTAAGCATTAGTTGCATCTAAAGGCATTAAGTGATTATGTGCACTAGTGAACACCAAAACACATAAGCATGCAAAGCATATGCATGAAAATAAGTTTTTAAACTTAAGTTGGTGTTTTGGTTGCCATGCATATTCTTGGCTAAGCTTGGTAAAGACCATGAAAATGAACACATGAAATCCACATAGGTGCTAGCTTGTTTCTGAGAGCACTTCAACTTAACCTTAATTAAAGAACTTAACGAGCTAGTACCGATAAGTATCCTGGGGTTCGTGCCCATAAGTCTTAGTGAGTTTTAAAAACCCCTTCTGTGTAATGAAAACTTCCGCTGCATGTTTTAAGAAATCAGGCCCAAATGGGCCAGGGGCAGTTTAGGGCACGACAAAAGGATGTGCAAAGACTCACGGGGAGAATCATGGCCCTTAGTAGATTCATCTCGAGATACGGGAATAGGTGCCAACCATTCTTCAAAGTGCTCACCAAAGCAGCAAAGAATGAAGGTGACTTCGGTTCCAAGGAACACCCTTGGAATGAAGACTGCCAAAAGGCTTAGGATGAGCTCAAAAACTACCTAGCCTGTCTGCCGACACTTCGGCAGTCATGGAAGGGAGAACCCCTCATCTTCTACCTCGCCGTCACTGAAAAGGCAGTAAGCTCAGTTCTAGTAAAGGAAGAATAAGGAAAGCAATGGCCAGTGTACTATGTGAGTAAGTCCCTACATAGTGCCGAAGTTAGGTACTGTCTTCTGCAAAAGGCCATCTATGCCCTAGTACTAGCAAGTAAAAGGTTGTGACCTTACTTCCAAGGGCACCCTATCATAATCCGAAGTAACCTACCTCTTCGAGATGTCATGAAAAAGGTGGACCACTAGGGAAAATTGTCAAAATGGTGCATTGAGCTCGGTGAATACGACATCACCTATGAGCCGAAAAGGGCAATAAAGGCCCAAGCATTGGCAAATTTCATTGCCGAAGTCCCAAAATCAAGGATACCCTAGAAAAGCTCAAAAAATATGAACCTAAGTAGACACTCTTTGTTGATAGAGCCTCCAGTTCCGAACATCAAGGAGCTGGAGTAATCCTCCGCGGGCCCAAAGGTATGGAAGCCAGGAAGTCCATCAAATTTGGATTCAATGTCACCAACAATGTCGCGGAATATGAAGCCCTTAAAGAAGGCTTGAGGCTGGCAAAAAGAGTTGGTGTAAGGAATTTGAAGGCCCACAGTGATTCTCAGCTAGTGGTATGATAAATGGCGGGGGACTACGGGGCAAAGGACCCAAACTTGGCAAAGTACCATGATCTCATGAAAAAGCTCATCTACGAGTTTGACACAATACATATAGAAAATATACCTTGGCGAGACAATATGGAAGCTGATACTCTGGCCAAATCAAAAGAGTCCACTAAGGCACTGTATTAGCCAGGTGTGGCGGTAATGAGCATAGCAACCTCGGGAAGAAGGTGGAAAGACCCTATCAATAAATACCTCGCAACGTTAGAACTTCCCGAAGATCCTCTTGAAGCCGCGAAAGTGCGAAAGCGCTCAGGAATATACTTCCTTACTGGGGAAGAGCTGTACCACCAAGGGTATGTAAGTTTGTTACAGAGGTGTGTCAGCGAAGGAGATGTTGAGATGGTCCTCAAAGAAGTCCATGAAGGAGCCTATGGTTTTCACATAGGAACTGATGCCCTCGCCGGGGTACTACTCTACTAAGGATACTTCTGGCCTACCTTGAGGGAGGATGTGAGACAATTTGTCCAGAAATGAGACAACTGCCAGAGACACGCTCCTATCTATAGACTACCCTCAGAAGTCATAACTTCGGCAAACTACCCCTTCCCCTTCACCGTATGGGGTATAGACTTCATTGGGCCTCTGCTAACAGCTCCCAGAGGAATGAAATTTTGTGTAGTTGTTGTAGGCTACTTCACCAACTGGATTGAGGCAAAGCCTTTAGCAGCAATATCGGTGAGGGACATACAGAGATTTTTCTGGAATAACATCTTATGCAGATTTGGCGTTCCGAAGGTGATAGTAGCTGATAATGGTTCCCAATTTACTGATAAGGGGTTCCAGGAATTCACTACCAACCTCGAAATTAAATTGCACTTCACCCCGGTGGCCTATGTTCAAAGCAATGGATAGGTTAAAGTGTCCAATAGAACAATAAAAAATGGTCTTAAAAAGAGGTTGAAAGAAGCAAAGGGAAAATGGCCAAAAGAGCTTCCGAGTGTGCTGTGGAGCTATCAAACAACTCCCAAAAGGGCCACGGGTGAGACACCCTTCTCACTCATCTTTGGAACAGAGGCCATTATCCCCATCGAGGTCACACAGCCATCTGTTAGAATACAGGTGTTCGATTTAATTGATGAGCATAGGGAGATGGCAGAGCTTAGAAGAAAAGCTTTTCAACAAAGAATAGCCATTGTTACAAACTTGCAAGAAAGGGAACCTCATCCTCCGAAGAACTGAATTTGGAGCCCAAATATCATCTCATGGAGTACTTCAGGCAAATTGGGATGGACCTTATTTGGTCCTCAAAGAAGTTCTGTCAGGAGTCTACAAGCTTGGTAATACCGAAGGATGAAAGTTGAAAAATACATGGCATTCAGACTCTCTGAAAAATTTTTACACCTAGAACATTTTCTAGTTGGAAAATTGTGCAACCAAGGGAAGTATGACTGAAGGTGGTAATTTCCTTTGACCGAACATGGTTCTATCCAAGGGGCGTTGACTGAACATGGTCATGTCTGAAGGTGGAAAACCGAAGCGCTTGTCTCCTCAACTACATAAGTGAATTCCCATACTTAGAAAAATTTTCAAGGTGGTCAAATCCGAAGATGTCTGTGTAAAGTTATACATTTTTTCCAAAGCATAGTGACCGAACATGTTCGCTTCTGCAGAGAAAACCAAACATATTCACTTCAGAGGGGGGAAACTGAACATGGTCACTTGCGAAGGGGCATTCATGAAAATAGGCAACCTTTGCCAAAGGAAATCAACCGAACATGGTTGGCAAAAAAGGCAGTTAACTATTTTTTACACAAGTTAAGTTTTACCGAAGATATTCAACCAAACATGTTTGATCTTATAAATACCTAACTACCGCCCCGAAGGTCATTGACCGAAGATGGTTACGAAACCCCTCGGCCGAAGATAGTAGAGTGTTAAAGAATGAAGATGATATCTGAAGAACAATCGTGCACTTAGCCAAATTTTGAAGAAGAGAGAAATTTCATTAACACTTCATCACAAAATACAAGGACCAGATTATAAGAGAAAGAAGAAAAAGGAAGCCTATTTGGGGTCCTGGGCACTTGCTGGCTCCTCAGCATCTTTGGCTTCCTCACCTTCGGCGTCATCCTCTTCGGCAACAACTTTTGGGGCCAAAGGTGGTTTAGCTGGGAGATTGAGGAACTTTATCCTCGACCACTACCAAGATGGTCCTTTAGGGATGTCTAGGGCCACCAAAAAGGAAAGGTTGAGGTCGGGAAATCTGGACAGAACTTGGTGACGAGCCAAGCAAAAACTGTCTTGATAAGAGGACTTCGTTGCCTGATCAGACTTAACCTTCTCTGCATCCAAGTCCTCCAATTCTCTCTTGAGGACCTCGACCTTCCTTTCCAACTTCTTCTTTTTCTCCTTCTTCAGCCTATCGACCTCGGCTTGGAGTTTGGAGTTAAGAGCAAATGCCTTTGTAAGATCAACAACGGTATCCTCCTTCTCCGTTTGGAAAACCTCATTTACCGAGGACAAAGATATCACCCTCGCACCGAGGTCAGACATCTTCAAAAAAATTATTGAATTCGCTCCCCTTGGCTCTTAAGCACCTCATCCCAAAGGTTAGCCAGGTCTTCTTTAGCTATCTTATTAAGCTCACCATACTTCACGACCGAGCTGGCAAAGAGTTCCTGGGCCTTATCCAAACCCTCCTCTGACCAACTTCGGACCAAGGTTTGTTTAGCTGACCAAGCCTGAAGGTACCCACTGTACACCAACAGCTGTAAAAAGGTAAAATCTAAATAAGGGTAAAAAGGGAACTCAGAAAAGGGAACTCAGAAATTTTCTAAGTCCTAAAGGATTAAAGTTTACCTGGGCAGCCTGCTCGTTCATCCTCGCAGCAAGGATTTCTTCATTGGGGCACTCCTCGGTCAGGGACTAGAAAGTGGTGTTTGTCATAATGCCCTTCACCATCTGGGGAGCCATCTTCTGGTTATCCTCAAAGAACAGGTTCATGTCCTCCGTGAAAGTCCAGAAGGGCTCCCTCGGGACCTTGTCCCTTGGGATTTTGGGATCCCGAACAGCCCTCCTTTGAGCATGGTCCTCCACCTAGGGGGCCTTTACTTCTTTGGTTGCAAAGTCACGCCAATGTTTCATTAGAACGTTATCCCTTAGCCATTCATCTATAAGGTCTAAAATGCCAAAAATTCCTAAACTCATAAAAGAATGGCTAAGGCACAAACCTAGAGGAAGTTTGGCATCTTCTTCCTTATAGTCATTAACTTCGAAGACCTAGATAGGAACACCTTTGCCTTTCCATTTTCGGCGTTCCTCAAGTCCTTCGGCCGAAAGACCACCAACTGAAGTCCCCAAAATATCTACAGTAGTACTAGGACTAAGGGAAGTTGAACAAATAGCCAGCTCTGAAGGTGGATCGGCACGAATAGGAGTTTGGTTCTGCACCTCCACGGAGTCTTCGGGTGGAGACAGAAGGGAGTCCTCCTTGGCCTTCTTCAACTTTGATGCCGAAGACGGTCTCCCCGATGCCTTTTTCCTGTTTGACGCCACCTTCTTTCTTTGCTACTCCCCCTTCTCGGCTTGGTTGAGGAAGAGACTCTTGTACAAGGTAGTAGACTTGTTACCCATCTCTGCAAAAAGAAGAACATCAGTGTAAGTACAGAGGATATATATGACAAAAATCTGGAAAGGGACTTACTCTCTTCAAGAGCCAGATAGGTGAGTTCACCCCAAAAGAGGTTTACCAACCACGCCTTCTTACCATCAAAAAGGGGCTTCGGCATATCCTTGTTGGTAATATGTTCCTTGACTACCCCTAGCTCCTGAAGGACCTCTTCAGTCATAAAGTTCCACCTAATGAGGATGGGGTATAAGGAACGCGGAGGGACCTCGGGATCCCAATCCACGATAGCCCAAATACGACTGTCAAATTCTTTGAATTAGGCTTCTAACTCCAAAGTTAACAGCTTTTAGGGATCTACTACATCAATATCAAGAGTCCCTAAAGCCCATTTGGTTGGCACATGCTTCCACTGCTCATCCACCTTTAGAAAGAAGAACTTCTTTTACCACCCTCGCCAACTGTCTTTCGTTTCAAAGGTGAACGTATATTTCTTGCTCCCAGATCCTCGAGGAAGCAAGAAGTAGAAGCCACCCTTTAGAACTGGGTGGAGTAGAAGCCACCCTTTAGAACTGGGTGGAGTTTGTAGTACTGCATGGAGAAGATAAAATGGGGCTCTATTTTGAAGACCCCATGCCCACATGCAAAGGAAGGCGTTGAAATAAGAATAGGAGTTCGGGGGAAGTTGGTTCACGGCTATGCCATGGAATTGGCAAAAGTCGCAAACCATCTTCGAAGGGGGATACCAAAGTCCTTGCCTTTAGCTGAGCCCTGAAGAATTCCTTAGTAACCTTCAGATTGTGAATGAGGGGCATAACTGGGCATGGGGGCCAGGGCTAGGAAGCCTAGTGACAGCATAAGAAGGAAGAAAGAATTTGGCCGACCACTTTTGGACTTTTTCCATGTGTGGCACATGTCAGATGAGAGTTAAGAGGAAGCCAACTCTTGAGGTCGGGGATGGGCTGAACTTTCGGGGGTTGTTGACTGAAGACATGTTCGGGAGGGTTTTCTCCTAGAAGGCTCTAACCTCGGGGAGATGAAGGAGGCAATTTTGAGAAAAAATCCTGGAAACTCGGAAATAAACCCACCTAGTTCGGACTGACTCCTATGAACTTCGGAAGACAGTATCTGACAACAGTTGCCAGGAAATCGCTCCACTTCAGCTAGCACCACCGCCAAAGAGGAAGGTGAAATAAGGAGAAAAAATCACGACTAGCAAAGGCAAAAGTTGAAAAATCTTCGGAGAAGGTGTGGAAGACTTCTGGAGGAACCTTGTCCGAAGAGGTTTATATAGACAACATAAGAAGGAGGCAAGCGAAGCATCGCCATAATGACCCTTCGGGGATGGGCGAACTTGTTGGAAGACATGTAACCGACTCTAACCTAATGAAGGACCCGACCGTTTTCTGATCCAGGAACTTCGGAAAACCACTAGTGACACGTGTCACCTGACGCCAAAGAGAAACAAGGGCACGCCTCCTAGCACAGCTGAAAAATGACCTATGCAAGTCTAGCCCGAAGGAGACAGGCGTCTACCTAGTCAAGAGACGTATGATGTAACGGACGCAACTGTTCGCCAATCACTAGGTGACACGTGTCACCTAACATGAGTAAAAAGGGCACGCCTTCTGACAACTAGCAGATCTATACAAGCCTGGCCCGAAGTGATGCGTCCATCTGATCAGAAGACATGATGATTCGCTGATAGGCAACTAACAAACCCAGAAGAAGAATGTTGACTTCAGTTTGAAGGAACAACTTCGGAAACACCAAAAGCTTGGGCAAAGAATGAGTACCACCTAATGCCAAAGGCACTACCTCAGCTAGGAAAGGCGTCCTGAACCGAAGAAGGGCCCTCATCCGAAGAAGGTAACCTTGGTCAAAAATTCAATTAATATTTGCTGAGACGACTGCACCTACCGCAAAGAGTTCCACAAAATGCTTGCAAAAGCTCAAGTACTGAAGATACAACTTCGACTTTCCGAGGGGGGCATGTAATAGCCAAAGGGCTATTAACCCTTCTAGAATTCCCAAAGTGACCTGAGAAGCACCACCCTCGGGAAACATGAGTGACCAACCTTGGGAAAGATGGAGCCCTTACCATCTTTTGGAAGAACACCACCCTATAACCGAGGGGCCATGATCCCCGAGATCTCCAAATCACCTAGCCAAAAACCACCCTCGGGGAAGACCTAGCACCAACCTCGGTGAACGACAACCACCCTCGGAAGGTAACAAAACCAACCTCGAAAAATCTATATACTACCACATTCGGAATAGCGAACTCACCAAGTTTGGAAAAGTATATCCCTATCCTCGGCAAGGAAAAGCGTCTTCCAAAGGTGCCCCACTCTGCCGAAGGGCCTCTCCTAATAGCCCTCGGTGGCTATATTGAGCCGAAGAGGGCCTCATATTCCGAAGGAGACTTATACCCCGAAAAGGTCTCATTCTCTGAAGGGGTCTTGCGGAGATACAACAAAAAAGAGTTAAGGAGTCTCTGACAGAGAGACCTCGCATACGCCCTTGCCCTTTGGCCGGAACGGCTTACGGCCAGCTGGAGATACCTATCTCCGAGGTGTGGCAACGTCGGGTTTTCTGGAGTCGCCACCAATCAGTTTTCTTAGGTCGATTGGTCACCTTAAAATTGGTCTGCGAGAGTTCGGGGATCGGGAGTACGGTTACGCTAAAACAGTATTGTTAGAGCGCCCAAAATTGGCACCTTAGTTGATTTTAATTTTGTTTTACTTTGCTTTTAAATAATTTTCAATTAATTTAGAAATTTTAACTGAATCAGTTAAAATGTGGATTTTTAAGTTAATTTGTATAGAATTTTATACTTCCGAACCATGGACTCTGCCGAGTCATTTGGACACGGAAGATTTGATTCCGAACCATGGACTCTGCCGAGTCACCCGGACACGGAATTTGACGAAATTTTAAATAATTTTATCCATATTGTAAATATGGATTTTTATCTTTATATTTATTTAATTTATTTAGTTAAAAAAAGTTAATATTTTCCAAACCGTAGATCCTGCTGAATCATCCGGATATGGAAATTACTTTAATTAATTGTTAGTTATATAATTATTATTTTTATGGAATTTATTATTACTAATTTGTAAGTCTTTTGTTTTTAGATTTATTAATAATCTAAAAAAATTTATTTTTTATTCTTTATATTTTCTTTTCTTTTCTTTCTTTTCTTTCTTTTAGTTTTATTTTTCCTTTCTTTTCTTTCTTTTCTTTTCTTTTCTTTTTCTTTTCTTTCTTTTCTTTCTTTCTTTTCTTTTTTTATCTTTTCTTTTTCTTTTCTTTCTTTTCTTTCTTTTCTTTCTTTCTTTTCTTTTTTTATCTTTTTCTTATCTTTCTTATCTTTTTCTTATCTTTCTTTTAGTTTTTTTTTTTTAGTGAAAGTTATTTATTATCTAAATAATTATTCAATTTATAAAAGAAAAATAAAAATAATTGGCTTTTTAAAAAATGATTTTTATTAGGCTTAATAATTAATTAAAAAATAATCTTCTTTTAATTTTCATTTATTTATTTATTAGTGAGGGTAAAGGTGAATTAAATAAAAAAAAATTATATAAAGGAAAATTAATAATAATAAAGTGGGGCTTTTTGGCCATCCACTTTAAAAATAAATAATAATAAAGGTTAGCAAAGTTAATTAAATTAATTAACAACAATAATAAAAATTAGCCAAGTTTAATTAAATTAATTGATTAACAACAATAATAAAAAGTTAGTCAAGTTAATTAAATTAATTAATTAACAAAAATAATAAAAAGTTAGTCAAGTTAATTAAATTAATTAATTAACAACAATAATAAAAAGTTAGTCAAGTTAATTAAATTAATTAATTAACAACAATAAAAGTTAGCCAAGTTAATTAAATTAATTAATTAACAACAATAATAAAAAGTTAGCCAAGTTAATTAATTAATTAACAAAAATAATAAAAAGTTAGACAAGTTAATTAAATTAATTAACAACAATAATAAAAAGTTAGCCAAGTTAATTAAATTAATTAATTAACAACAATAATAAAAAGTTAATTAATTGTTAACAACAATTATAAAAGTTAGTAATAATGCAAAAATTAAAAAGGTTAGTAACAATAATAATATTAAAATTTAGTTGTTAGTAAGTTAATAACAACAAAAAAAAAAGGGTTAGTAATAATAACAAATAAGTAAAACAAGTAAAAATTAAAATAGTTAGGAATTAATTCTGCAAGAACAAAATAAAAGGTTAGTGACCAAAGTGAAAGAAATTGCAAAATTGAAGGACAAAATGAGAGTTTTACCCTAGATTTTAATTTTTGAATTCTGCAGAAAAGGAAACAAAGCACGTCGCGCGGGAGGCGAAAGGGGGGGGCTGGCTGGGCACGGTGGCGGCGCGGCCAGGGGCAGGGGGGGACGGCGACGTCGGCGGGGTGGGACGGCGGGGCGACGGCGGCACGGGCACGGCGGAGGCGGAGGGAAGGAAGGAAAAGGAGCGACGGCGGACGGCGTGGACGGCGTGGATGGCGACGGGCGACACGGCTGGGGGGGCGCGACGGTGGCGGTGGTGCGGGCAGAGAAAACAGAGGAGAGAGAAAGAACACACGGGAGAAAACGGCAAACGGAGAGGATGGCCAAAGCGTCACAAAGGAAAATATTTTCGTTTTCTGGGAAGAGGAAGGAGGATTAGGGACTAACTATGTAATTTAATCTTTTTTTTAAAACGGAGCTATAAGCTTTCTATCTATTTTTTATGTGTTCATAAATGAATTTAGAGTCATATTTATAGAGTAATTTTGGCTTAAATGTGGACGGATAAATTAATAAAAAATTTCAAACTTATATTTTAAATTGGTAAAATGACAGTTTCAGTCCTTTACGTTACTCCAGCTCTGGATAAGCTTCAGAAGCTTCTGATTTTGACAATTTTAACGTTTTCTGTCAATTTGGGCCAGAAACGTCCGTTTAGGCCCAAAATTGAAGCGAAAACTTACCCAAAGCTCCTGAAACTTTCAGAGTTTGTCAATGTTGTCCGAAACTTCTCAATTTTGTCATTTTTACCTCAAACTTTTAATTTTTTGTCATTTTTTTCTGAAATTTTCTTTTTTGTTCAAACATACACATATTCACACATATATCATTTTAAATCAAATCTTCACAAAACAAAAATATATTTTAAACTAATAAAAAAAAATTTAGTAATAATAATAATAATAAAAATAATAAAAATAATTTTTTTTAATTAATTTTTAATTTAATTTTTTAACGGATAATTTTTTAATGGTCGGACGAAATTGGGTGTCAACACGAGGGTATAGATCAAATCTGATCGGACATGTGTCACGATCTGAACAGGCTATGTCAAACGACCTCCTCCCTTCACCCTCCTATAAATACTCAGGAAGGACATTGGTAAAAAAAGAGATAGAACTCTGGCTATTCTTCACTCTTTGCTTCTTACAACTTTTAATCTCAAATACTAACTTAGGTATTAGAGGCTCTTCCCCTGGAAATACATTCCTGGAAGCTCCCAACCCTTGTTCTTTTGAGTGTTTCAAGCACCTTCATACCAGAAGTCTCTTATTCAGGTTAGCATGTCATACGATGATGATGCTGCTGGGCATCAAATTTGATAACCAAGATTGTCAAAGTAATAGTGAATGAGAGTAATCAAAAGATATAAAGAACCTGAGAAAAAGAATTACATTTGTGTTTTATTTTTTTAATTATTTTTAAATTTCCTTTTTTTTTTTAACTATAAATGAGTTAGGTTTAATTATATAAAGATTGAGTAGGCAGTAGATTTATATATTTTCATTTTTCTATCATTTTTTAGCATAATTTCAGTAAATTTAACTTAATAATTTAGGAACGTAAAGTCTTAAGTTTCTAAAAGTTTCTAAGACTAAAGTCAAAACTCTACCTGTTTATATCTACATATACGTTTTTATTAAGACTTGAGACATTTTTTATTTTTAAAGTCATAGAAACTTAATTTTTTAAAACCCAAGTATAGATTTTAATAACCATGGTCATAAGCATGTCATTGTACTTGAGAATGACAACTAATAGTGTATGATTCATCTGATCACTTTTCCTATTTTAAAAAATACAATTACAATATCATATTCGAGTTGCATAAAGGAAGAAAAGAAAAGAGGGAAAACTTAAACTTATGTCGTATACAGGATTTGTATTATTGGTTTGTTAGATTGGTAAAAGATTTATGATTGTTGTTTTTATAATCAGAAGTAAATACTTAACAACAAAAGGAAAAAAGTAAGGAAAAAGTCACAAATATGTACACAGGAGCCACACCCTATCAATGTAATATAACCAGTGCACAGTGATCCAGGATTTCCATAGTATCAATGAGCTTGTAAGCCAGCTGAGCCATAAAGTTGTTGAGTTCCACATTTCTTTATGAGAAGTCATTGAGGATGGTGATGTGTTGTAGAGAAAATCTCAAAGTTGCACAAATAGATCCTTAGATTGGCTTCTAGCTTTGTTTCCATAGTAGAAATGCAAGAGTGCCAAACCTTACCATTGTTAAATCTCGGTAGGGCATTAATGCTTATCTAAAACTAAGTCATAGCCCTAAGACCAACAGGCTTCTTCCAAGTGTCTTTAATTACGAAGAGCTGAGGGTGGTAAATGAACACCTCACTTACTAGTTCTCCAAACATGACATAAAAGATTCAACATGTTAACTGTGAATGTAGAAACTTATAGTCTAAAATCCCTTAAGTTGAGAAGTAATTGGATCAAGGCATCCTTTTTATGATAGAAGAGAGTTAGTGTTGAAACTTGTATTTTGAAATAAAAGTTGACACCTGCCTAGATGAATTTTCAAAAGGATGAGACATGTAGAATAACCAGTATAAATGCCATTTCTTTTGGGAGGCTAGTAGTATTAATAGCTAGGCCTTAAACAACAAAGAATTTAAAACCATTGTTCTGACACAGAAATTACCTCAAATATTGCTAGAACCTTGACAGCCAAAAAAAGGTAGAGAGAAAATTCTTTTTAAACGTTGCACCTATGGCATATGGGACTAATCAAACCACCATGAACAATAAAATTGGCTGCGGTTGGAAGTGCATTCATCAAGATCAAGCATTTCCAAAGAAAGATCTTAAATTTTTGAGTAAGTACTTTGCCCTAAAGTCTTTTAAGGGAAAAAAAAATTACGGTCCTGAGGAAGGCCATTGCAACTGTAATCCAAATTCTAATAAATAATGGTCTGAGTAAGCAAATGGAGAACATAACCTTTCTTTGAAAAATATTGGCCTAATGAACAACTATCCTAATGAGCAATGTCTGGACCTGTAGAGGGAGAAGGGGAAGATAGGTCAAAAATCACATAATAAATGGAGACAAAAAATAGGGAGTTTAAATGATCTCTATTCTAGTACAAAATGTCTTCACTGACAAGATCTGCTATTATAAGCTTTTTAAAAGCCCAAAAACCTAGGCAGAAGGCCTATAAAAGATCCAAAAAGATTCTTAGGATCCAATAATCATATCAGACCCATATAGAGTTACCATTGTCAATGGACCACTTATGAGTTTGACAGAAAAGATTCCACCCATATAATAGTCCATGCGAAGTAGGGGCAGAGTTACTGTTGCCTTTGACAGACTAGATAAACTGTCACACTTTTTCAAGCCTCAATTAGGATATGGCTTATAGCCAAGGAGATAACTAAAAGAAACAACTTGTCAAAGAGGTTAGGACAATAGAAAAACAAGTATAGTGACTTGATTATGAGAAATCAATAGGAAGTTTTCTCTTAGGTGATTAAGTACTTAGGTAGTTAATTGGAAAGTTTGATTAAGTTACCAGTCAATTCGGGTATAATTAAGTCAATAAGGACTTAATTGAACAAAAATGAAAAATTCAAGTGAAATTGGCTAGGCAAACGAGGATTTTTTGCCTAAAGTAGGGTAAAAATGTTCCATACAAGAAAGTAGAACACCTAAAACAAGCATTATCCTACATTTTGAACACCTGTCATTTACCTGGGTGATTAAGCATGCAAAGTGAGTTAATTTCAAGCTAATTTCCTCCATTGGTGACTTAAAATTTTATTTGAAACCCTAGACTTGATTTAAAGCTAGAAATCAAGAGACTTCATGAAATCTTGGTAAAGCAAGGCTTGAGAAGGGTGAATTAGATAGTTTCTTTCAAAACAAGTAAAGGGAAACGAGGAAAGTGCCTGATATTTGTACTTTGGGTTTCAATCAAGAAGGTAAGGGTTTGAGTAGTTGAATCAAGCTGGTTTTGGTGATGAAGTGGTGTAATATTAGCTTGAGTTCAGCTTGAAACACACACACACACACCCACACACCCATACACACACACACGCACGCACGCATACGTACACGTACACCCACAGACACACACATGCACACGCACACACCTATACACACAAACGCGCACGCGCGCGCACTCACACACACATGCACACACGCACACGCACACGCGCTCACACACACACACACACACACACACACACAAGCATTAAGGTTTCTCTTGAATAGGCCCACTATTTTGAAACTATTTAATTTTCCTTGTTTCCTTTAATGTTGGAGGTGGAAGCACATGAAATTTCAAGTCAAAATGCTACTTGGGGACTTAGATAAAAATCTGTGAAGTTTCAGCATTAGTGCTTGGGGGATTGTAGTTTCTAGTGAAGGTCTAGTAAAGCTTATTGGTTCATGGCTCCAACCTTTGTTATGGCTAAGTTTGAGGCCTAAAAAAATTAGTGTTAATTATGCTAAAGAGAAAGGGGTTTAGGCTGTGGCAGCTTATTTATATATTTGGCAATTAAGACTTTCTATTCTAAAAATTGGGCCTGATTGTGGAAATTTTCTAGAAGCTCTTAGCCAGAAGAACTTGATTAAATAAACATATGTCTTTAATATCTAATATACTTAACTTTTTTGACAACATATGAAGATGTTTATGTTTGATATGGAAGCTTTATTTATACTGAAAACCTGACCAATAAGAGTGTGTTAACGCGTTATTCACCAAGTCATGCTTAACCCTGTTAAAGCCCAACTTGAAACCAATCTTAAAGTTCAACATTATTATGATAAGCCCAAGATCCAAAACCAGACAGTGCTTAGATATGAACTACCAAAACTGCCTATATCCCTACCCTCTCATAGCCTTATCTTGTTGGCTTGCAAACCACTTGACTAAATCTATCCCCAACTAGATTTTAGGCCCCCTCCTGAGGCACCGTATCAAATCCTTCGTGAATTTAGCAGGTTTCAAATAATTGACTGCAATCGCGGAGAAATCACATGGGTTATAAAGGATGTTATCATAGTGGAGGCCATTGGCGGCCACAATTTAAGTCCAATTGGTCATTGGTGGTGTTTATCACCATTGAGAGGTGATTAGTAATCTTCTTCTTATGCTTTGAGGATGAGGATTTATAAGTGGTAGATTCAAAATAAGTGAAGGAAGAGGAGGATGAGAAAAACACTTCAAAAATTGGGAATGACATAACAACTCATTCATCTGTAGTTCCATTCAACTTTTTGTTAACATTGGATTGTGGCGGGCTTTACTAGAGTCATAATAACTCATTCATCCTTCAGTACTTGGTTTAATACGAAAGAACATAAGAAGATTAGGGATCGTGGCTGTATGTTTCTCAATTAGACAAGTCTTAACTCTAGTCATACAAAATGCCTTAAAGGAATGTAAAACGTCGGAGTAGGAAAGCGTTATTTTATAAAATTTAAATAAGTAAAAATGTTGTGAAAACTGTATGAGCGGGGGGCCGAGAGCGATAGTTCGGAGCGTGAGTTGCGACTCAAAGTGGAGAGATTGTTTGACTTAGGTCTTAACCCCAAAGTCTTGACGCGAGTAACGAGGCGGCAGCAATTGTGCTTTCGTTCGAGTTCTGTCTGAGCTCTCTCCGTCAAGTGCTACTGCTGCTTGCATATTCGGAGTGCCGAAAAAAAAAATGCCTTCCAAGTCAAAGAAGCAACAAAAAACGCCCGCAAGGCAGTCCAGTTCCAATTCAGTGATTGAAGTATCTTCTTCTTCTCTAGATTCCGAACGCTTTCGTTGCTTTCTGGACGAAGCTTCGGCCGTATTTCCCTCCTTGATCGGGAATTCGGCTTTCGTCGGGCGCCTGGTTGAGGTCCAGACGGAATCCAGAGGCTGTAAAATATGGCTCTCCGAAGCTTCAATGACCGCCTATTCAATTCCTCCTGCTTCACTTGTCTCGGTAATTCTGTCGCCCTCTTGTTCTTAGATGTTTCACCCTTGAAGCTGCTGACGTAGGGTTACTGGTTTCGTAGGTTTCGCTTGCTCCGTTGGAGGACAAGTCCTCAAAACGCTATCCTCTTAGACCATTCGTTGATGAACACGATGGGGAAGTAGGAACCTTCTTCGTGCTTGCTACAGTTTTTCCTTCTTCCAAGGTATGCTACCTTACACTTCTTTCTCTTCATGATTCCTAATGTGTTGATACAGCCTATATTTGTACTGTTTGGTCTTTGTGCTGTTGAGAAGTTACTTCTCATTTTTGAAAATGCTATTTGTGAAGTTATGGAAAGGACTCCATTTTATTCTTCTGTTGCTTTTTATGTTTTTCTGATCAAACCACAGGTTCTCAATAATGGGGTGCGGCTGTCTTCCAACCTGTCTTACACTATGGCTTGTCCTTCTTCAGGCAGCATTCTGTTTGTTTACCCTGTGCAAAGTCAATATATAGGTGGTCCTCTAATACCGAATGAAATGCGCCAGTCTGAAAAAGTTAATGGCTTCTCTTTGCATAGAAGCCGGGAATTGTATCTGGAACTTTCTTCTTTCAAAAGCAAAGAAAAAGCACATGACGAATTGTCGTCCAAACAGGACTTTTCCTTTGATAAAATTCCTAATAAAGTGGAAGACGAATCATTGTCACCTATTTCAGCCCAATATTCGAGGCCAAAGTTTAGTTCATCCAGCTATGGTTTGTTAGCTTCACCATCATATGAAGTGTCCGTCTCAAATTCATTTGAAACTAATGGTTCACGTGCTAATTCATTTGATATTACTGAGATACTAAGGGATGAAAGTGCCAAGAAGGTTCTAGAGGCATGTGCTATGCCATGGTTATACTCCCGTAGTCTTCTCCCTGGAAATATAGTGACCATTCCAGTACTCTCGGAGCTTTGTTTTTTTCGCGTTACAAGTGCTGGTGTAATTGGTCAGGATTTGGAAGCCTCAAATGCTGTTGAACCATTGGACCACATGAATGGTGCTTTTATTGTAGATCATGAAACGAGTGTGCACTTTTCCTTGCACTTGAATGAAGAATCTGAGAGTGTGGAAGAAACAGGTCCAAGGGGGGTGCAACATTACAGCAAAGATCGGGAAATAAGGGTAGAACATGATATGTGGGAGCTGGGTGGCCTATCTAAGGAGCATGCAGTTCTAAAGGATATAATGGTCTCATCGGTGATGAAGAATGCTTTGTCAAGGTATCTTCTATGAATTTGTCAAGTTAATTAGTTCATTTTGGTTATGTTTTAGTGGTTTGCTGCAGAAAATCAGCTTGATCCAATAAAGCATTAGTGAAAACAATGGGAGATTGGTGCATGCTAGGAACAAGTTATTTCTAGTTTTTCTTCTCCCCCAATGACTAAAACACACACACACACACACACACACTTACATTTTTTCTGGTATTGGTGCATCATGTGGTCTAGGTTGTGCCAACTCTGTCATATTACAAATTGACTTGTTATTGCACCTACTGATCCTTGTCATCAGTGTTTGTGCGACTTCCTGAGGAGTCAGCTTTACATTCTATATGTAACATCTAGCAAATTTGCGTTCATATAATTAGTTTTCATTTCGGCTCTAAGCATTGAAAACTTTCTGTTCAAGTCCCAGAATACTTATTTCAGTATGCTTATTGTATCAGACCCCTTAATCTTCGCACTTATCTGTTTCTCCCTCAAGTTAGATCTTTTACAGATAGCAAATCAGACTTTGAAATTCAGGAAATACCAATGTAAATTTTTTTACATCTTCTATGGAGATTATTTTATTTTAAGTGCCATTTTGGTGTAAAAAGTATTGAAAGAACTGTGGCAATAATGTTATCATAGTTTTCTGTTTTATTTTTGTTATTTCAAATTCATAATACTACCATGGTTTATGTGTCTAGAATTTATTAACATTTTGTACCAGAAGTAGATAAAGATTTCTTCAAAGGTTAAGTTTCTGAAACTTAGGATTCTGTATTTATACGCCTAAAGGTTTATGCATTAAATGGATGAGTTTTATACATATTAGTACTTAAAAGGAAATTTGACAAAAAAATAAAGAGTTATATGATAAGCCGCAGCAATAATTTGGAACTTTCTATACTTTTACCCCTAATGTTTACTAATTAAGAAGTTAACCTCTCTCACCATATACTTCAAACTTTTGAGTAGCTTTGGCTTATGATGTTCTGTGTTGCATCAGATTGGAAAGAATTCTGAAGCTCAATTATTTGACATTATAGTAGCTCATTTCGTATATAAGTGCTTTTACCATGGAGCTCCAGTACATGTAGTAAACGCTAAATGTTGAAAACTGACACTTTATTTTAGTTTTGGTCTACGAACAACAAAGGGAGTGCTTCTTCATGGTCCTCCTGGCACAGGGAAGACTTCTTTGGCACGACTGTGTGCCCATGATGCTGGTGTCACACTTTTCTCCATTAATGGACCTGAGGTTGTTCAAGAATATTATGGGGAGAGTGAGCAAGCACTGCATCGAGTTTTTGAATCAGCTTCTCAAGCTGCTCCTTCTGTGGTTAGATCAGGACTTCCAAATTCTTTCATATAAATGATAGCACTTCTCCAATGCTTTTGCTGAATTGTTTATGTAGTGGGAATGTTTTAGATGGAAATTGTTTTCTGCTTCTTCTTTTTATGAAAAATGGGTTCCCAAATTATATTAAAATCTACTCTATTACAGAGGTAAACATGTCAAGGCAAAGTTGCCTTCATTTTGTCTTGTTGCTTTTTCATGGGATGATGTCAAGGCAAAGTTGCCTTCATTTGTTTTCTGAAAAAGTTTCCTTCAGTAGATTTGTCTACAGACTAATCTTTCTTTGGATCTATTGTTTACTAGTTTACATGTTCTAGGTGTTCATCGATGAGCTGGATGCCATTGCACCAGCACGGAAAGATGGAGGAGAAGAGCTATCTCAACGAATGGTTGCTACTTTGTTGAATTTAATGGATGGTGTTGGTAGAGTAGATGGGGTGCTTGTGGTAGCTGCCACAAATAGGCTTGACTGCATTGATCCTGCACTTAGAAGGCCTGGACGACTTGATCGAGAACTTGAGATAGGTAATGTAGATGTCTTAGATTAAGTTTTCTATCTCCTTATGAGGAAGCCAACTTTGTTGCTTCAGTTTTGCATTTTTTAATTTTGGTTTAAATTGTTGCTTCTGTTTTTGTCATGCAAGAGAGTTCCATATACTAAACAACGATTTCAGAAAGCGAAACTCTTGTGGAAAACTACAAATGCTCTAATCTGGTGGTGCTGTGATCAGCATAAGTAAAGCTTCAAACAACTGTTTGCTGTAGCCCACTTAGAAGAGAAACAAACATCAATGCTATAATCTGGCACCTTTGTAATTCTAACTTTCATTTCTTACAGCGCATCCATAACATTTTTCAAAACAATGCTGCACCATCTAACTTATGCTTTTCTAAGGTAGCCACCAAAAGTATCCTTAATCATCATTGCCAGTAAGTACAAAATTCTATATTGGTACCATGATGTGGTCAACCTTTATAAAGAATGTCTAGCATCCATTTCTTCAAAAAGCACTGGCAATATATCTAGAGGAAGCCCAAGAAGCATTGCAAGATGCTACTTCTCCATAATTTAGTCACAGGAAAACCACGGAAAAGAAAACCTCGTAATCTATGTGCTTTTAAAAGAGCTAGACACTTTTGCAGACATTTCTTCTTGAAATTTTAGAAATGATTGTGATTTTTTAAATTAATTTTTTTCCCCTTTCCTGTGAATTAAAGTAGAAAGAAACGTACTTTGAAAAGAAAGTAGGAAGAAATTTGAATGATTGAAACTCTGCTTATTCATCTGTTTTAGAAATCTTGTTCAGGTGTGCCGACTTCAGTGCAGCGATTGGATATATTACACACTCTTCTCAATGGGATGGACCATGGTCTTTCAGACTATGAAGTCCAGCAGCTTGCTATAACTACATATGGTTTCGTAGGTGCTGATCTTGCTTCCCTTTGTAATGAAGCAGCTCTGGTCTGCCTTAGGCGTTCTGTAAAGAGTCTAGAGGATTCCGTTTCATGTGGATGTTATGATAATCATTCAGAAACAAATGCAGAAGTACTAGATGCTGGAAGAGATTTAAGATTACAGCATTCTTCAGATTCAGACTTCTCATTCACAAATTTTTCTACTACTTCTGAGAGTTCTGTCAGTGTTGGGCAAGCTGTTCAGCATAAGTCATTAGCCAATGAAAATTGCATACTGAAAATTACTTTTGAAGATTTTGAAAAAGCAAGGATGAAAGTGAGACCTAGTGCCATGCGTGAGGTATGCAAGAAAAAAGTCGAGCATGCTTTAGAGAAAATTGTTCTTTTGTCCCTGCTTAGAATTTTAACTCCCCTGAACAGTAATTTGAAAAAGTTTATGTATCTGATGCAAAGTTGATTACGTTTTCTGGAAAAGATGCATACACTAGCAGTTGTACATCGATGCTCTCTCTGTTAAATATTCTTCTGGTAACTGATTGGGCAGGTGTTAGTTTTCCTTAATTCATTTTAACTTGAGAACTGATGTTTGCCATTATCATAGGGTTGTCTTGAATACTTACAATGCCATTTGGTTGTCATTTATATCCTCACTGCAAAATTAATCAAAATGGTACACAGTATGAATATAATTGTTTTGGATGGATTAGTGGTATGACTCGCTTGTTCTGTACTGCTAGGTATTACTTGAAGTTCCAAGAGTTAGCTGGAAAGATGTTGGCGGCCAAAATGAGGTTAAAGCTCAGTTGATGGAAGTAGTTCAGTGGCCTCAAAAACACCAGGATGCATTCAAGCGGATTGGTACTCGGCCTCCAACTGGTGTACTGATGTTTGGTCCTCCTGGTTGTAGTAAAACTCTCCTAGCACGTGCAGTGGCTTCTGAAGCTGGCTTAAATTTCCTGGCTGTCAAGGGTCCAGAACTTTTCAGCAAATGGGTTGGTGAATCTGAGAAGGCTGTAAGATCTCTGTTTGCAAAGGCAAGGGCTAATGCACCGTCAATCATATTTTTTGATGAGATTGATAGCCTTGCTGTTGTCCGTGGGAAGGAAAATGATGGGATATCAGTCTCTGATAGAGTAATGAGCCAACTTCTTGTTGAATTAGATGGTCAGTATTTGGTCTGATAGAGTGTATAACTTCCTTTTCTCCTGCAAGTTCATGTTGACAAAAGTTTGTGTGTGTGAATGTGTTTGTGTGCCCACATGTGTGTGTTTGTGTAAAACAGTTAAGGGGTTTGGAAATGCATAAAATATCTGTGCCAGTGCTCAGCAAATTTGTATTTTCTTCTATGCAGAGTACTAGCGTGCTAATTTATTTTCTTCATTAACATGGATGACCAACTCCTTTTGCTCTAGGGTTGCATCAAAGAGTTGATGTTACTGTAATTGCGGCAACAAATAGACCAGACAAGATTGACCCTGCCCTTTTAAGACCAGGTGATTGTCTCCTTTCTCTCCATTTTTTGTGCATCTGCTCATCGAAGTTCTGATTCATTGCATAAGCCTTGTTATCTTCTAATTTGAAGGATTTTTGCAGGACGCTTTGATAGGCTGCTATATGTGGGTCCTCCAAATGATAGGGATCGAGAAGACATTTTTCATATTCATTTACACAAATTTCCATGTAGTTCCAATGTCAATGTAAAGGAGCTGGCCCGTCTCACTGAAGGTTGTACTGGTGCTGATATAGCTCTGATCTGTCGTGAAGCAGCTTTAGCAGCTCTTGAGGTTGGGATATTGTTAAAGATCTTGCCTGTTTTGTATCCTTGGCATGTCCATGATATGTGATTTGGTTTCCATTCAGGAGAGCCTTGATGCTGAGCAAATAACAATGGAACACTTCAAGGCTGGTATCAGGCAAATACGGCGAACAGATATTCAACCCTATCAAGAGCTATCAGCCAAGTTTCAGAGGGTAGTTCACTCAAATTCCAGTGTTGACCCTGGATACGAGGAGCACAACGGTGGATCCAACAGTTCTATATGGTGAATCATGTTTCTTTTATTCTGCTTTCCGGAATGTGCTTGCTTTAATTTGATTGCAACAAGATGATTACCGTTTTTCCTCCACCCTTTCTACCACAGGGGAACCTTGACAGAGTACATTGGACGGCTCTTTCATCCTGGACAGCATCAAGTTCACGTTTGAAAACTTCCCAACAATGTTATAACCTAGGGTAGACATTTTTGAGAAGTTAGCTTATAGACCCATATCACAAATATGTTGCTTCCACAACTAGCGTTAGGTTCATATAGAAAGTTTACTTGGGGGACGGGTCTTGACTCTCATTCAAATGGTCCATTTTGTCTGCAGGACCTAGATATTTTCATGTATATAGTTTTGTTGTTTATATATATGCACGTTTTTGCTTGTATATGCCATTTTTGCTCGTTAGATGACACTGGGGTTTGGTTTAGTCATTTTGTTTCCTAAAGCTTGAAGGCTGCTATTAGAAAAAAGACGTAAAAATCTTGCCGTCTGATGCTGTGCTTTGCTTTCATTCCGAGTTCTTAAAATCTGGATACAAAGTTTCTCTGTGCAGACAAAGTCGAAATCAAGAATAGAATTCTCCAAGTTTCACGAACAATCAGACCTGGAAAGAATCAAGAATGGCCTGAAGGGTTTTCTGCGATGTCTGCCATTGCTTGTCACTCGCACTGGCCACAAACAAAACAACGGTGCTCCCCTTTGCCGTCGCTTTCGCTAGGTTGTGGGTACCCGTAAGAGCATATGGGGTATCTAGCACATATTTGTAATACTGCAAAATGCACAGCAGTCACACAATATATGTTATCCCAACGGGCAAGGCAACAAGAAACCGATACCTACTAAAAGGAAGTGAGGCAGATGATGGTAAAGAATGCACCGCAAGGAACAGGAAAATAAAGATGATCAGAAAAGCTACAAATCCAATACAAGTATAAAGGAGGCATTCACATGCTCATCCTAGTGGATGTCTCAAAGACACCAACAACAAATACCTAGTGGATCCTTCATTAGACTCCTAGAGTATAATTCACTCCCAAGCTAAGCTACTTATCAATCCGTAAGGGACACCTCAAAATGCACATAAAATTCGGTGGCTCAAAAGTTTTCATTGCTTAGTCCCTCTGTCGGCAATTCAGTTTTTTTATTGTCGCCATCATCTTTTGGAGGGGTCTCAACCAGAAGGATCACCAGAGTAGTGAAACGCACGACAGAGAAGCCAATAGAAATGCAGAAGGCTTAGGCACCCGCGTGGATAGTGGGGCATCATTTGAGGGAAGGAAAGTTGGCCATTTAGAGCAAGAGATAAGTTTTGGGTAGTTGAGATATGACTTCAGTCTAGGTTCACTAGTTGAATCACAGGCTATTAGAGACCACAAAGTTACTGGTTTAACAGAGTTTAGTTTAGTACGGTTTGGTGATGCATGTTAGAGACCATAAAGTTGGACACTTGTTTTTCATAAGACACATCAGACAGATAATGCAACAAACTTCATATTCTATCGGCCAATAGCCGGGCACCCAGTCATCTCCCTCATCCAATGCCTAGCAGCACCAATCCAGTTGTATATTTGGCACGAATTATTTTACTCATGGGTAAGATCCACTGGAGATCACCAAATTTCTTTTTTTTATTCTAAACAGATACTTGACTTTTATATTGTCGTAATGAGATACCTTACCATTTATTATGGGTCTTATTTATGTATTTTTCATTAATTTTAAGGTTAAGTTTGACAAAAAATGATGATGTGACAAAAGAAAACATGAAATAAATTTTAAAATTACACTTTTAGTTATTTGACTTTTACTATCAATAATTTTAAACCCCAAAGTTCTAAACCTATTTTTTATGGTCTCCACCCCAGCCACTGCCACCCGCCCTCCAGCCCCTGACCCAGCTGCCAACCCTGCCGTTAGCTACCCTCCAACTGACTACCTAGCCTTCTCCAAAGAAATCGGTGATCCGAGCTTTTGGATCTAATGGTTTGAGACAATCGAGCTTGAGGATCGAAGAAATCGGTGATCTGAAGATCTTGAGCTTGTTCCTGATCTTGAATCGCATAGACCAGCTCACGAATTCTAAGAGAAAGAGCATCGCTGGAGAAGGCCGCTGTCCTCCTCAATCGAAGATCTCACCGGCTACGGTTTGCAACTCACTCACACAATCCTCATCCGTCGAAGATCTCGCAACGCACTTAAGATTCGAACACGCTTTCAATTCAACCATAAGGAGAAGAGTCAGAAGCTTGGTTTTCTGTACCGAAGCTTGGATCACTGATTTCTTTGAAGATGGCTAGGCGGTCGGCTGGAGGGCGGCCAACAGCGGGTTGGCAGCTGGGTTGGTGGTTGGAGGGCAGTCAACAACGGTTGGGGTGGAGGGTGGTCGGCTGTGGCGGCTAGGAGAGTAGCTTTTGAGGGCTAGGGTTTTTGGATAGAATTAATTTGGTAGAAGTTCAGGGCTAGAATTAGTAATAGAAAAAATTTGAGCACTAAAGTTATCATTTTAAATTTATTTTGGTATTTTCATCAAATTTAACCTTGAAATTAACGTAAAATACCTAAATAAGACGCATAATAAAAAGTAAGGTATCTCGCTAAAATAATATAAAGGTCAGGTACCTGTTTAGGATAAAAAAATAAGTTAAGTGACTCCCAGTGGATCTTATCCTTTTTCTCACCATAAGCTAACAGAATTTTATTCTCTTAGGCTTTATCATAGCATTACAAGTAAAAGCATAGATAATTAAAGAAGAGATATGAGATGCATTGCTTACTGAAAATTAAATAAGAGATAGAAGACGATTTGCCTACTATAGAAAGTGTTATCTGCATATTGTACAAGAGACAATGGGAACATACCGTCTGTCCCCCGAGTTGCTCAACAGATGTCTCTAATAGCTCATCTGGATCAAAGGAATTTCCAGTCACAAAAGGCCCAAGGGAAGCAATGAGCTTCTCAGGACTTCCTATTTCTTCAATTGAGGCATCTGGTTTGTTGGTTAGACGGATTAAAGGAGATGCCACCACCTGCACTTTGCCTTGCTTTTCATCTTCAAATTTCAACTCCACCCAAGGCTCAGCACATTTTGGTTGGCAGTAATTCCCTGATAATATATTGGCTACGCGTGTCTGTTTCCAAGTTGGTGGAAGTATGAACTGGTAGGGCTGCACGTTTCCTGCAGGAGGCGCAAGACTGATTTTTATACGCAGTCTCAGTACACACACAGACACATGGATGAGAAAAGGGAAAAGAACAGTAATTGTTTAGCTCAATTTCAGTTTATATGAATCATACTTAACAAAAGACCTAACCAGCCAAGGCATAAGTGTTGCTCAACTAGCTTGGAAAACTCAAACCTATTAGATTCAGTAACCTGTTGATGTTTTTTTTCTAGCAGACTTATCTTTATAAGATGCTCCATATTGTTAGTATATACACCTTTAAAATGTTCTGATACCACAAGTATTATAGTTAGCTCTATATCTCGTCCTTAGAGGATGAACTGATGAAGTAAAGCAGAAGTTGGGGGCACTAGATAAGCTTAAGTCAGAGACTGTAGAACCAGATGATTTTTTATAAACAGTTCATAGAAGCACCAAAGGGACGCTAACCCCTGGGTTTTGGAAGAACGATAATTCTCACTAGACAACTATAATCCACATTCCATATTCATACCTCAAGTCTCACGCAGAAGTATCTCCAACAATAAAACAAAAATATATATGCAAATATTTATAGTAAGGTCTAAAACACTGTTGAGCCATCATGGAAGCAGATACTTTAATCTGGATGACATTCTTAGTCGAAAATGAAGATCCATTTCAGCCTCGAAGGACATTCCACAAACAAGAACAACAGAGGACAGACCATATTCATGGAGCACTGAAGGTTGAACAACACTTAGATGGTTGTAGAAAGTCAACGGACTATACAAAGTATCACACAAAATGAACATCTAATCAAGACGCTGATCCATCATTCCAAGTGTTCGTTTTCCAGAAATCTTACTCTGCGAATGCGAGCCTCTTCTCTTCTTCCACTCCAATCAAAGCGTTGAATTTGAAACAGAATCATAATAGAAAAATTGGGTCAAAAGAAAGAAAAATTGCCTGCGCGAAGAGCCGGAGTGTCTCTGGGAGAGGCCTTGAAGAGGACGAAAGAAGGGTCTGCAGGAGAAGGAGGAAGATAAGAGCCTACCTCCACCTCCTTCGCCTCCGCTTTCACCGCCGCCACCAGAGGCAGCATTGCCAGTCCCGCCACCATTTCTCTCCTCAGCTTCGGTTCCTTCCAAATCGATGGCATCGACGCCATCTTCGGTTCCCGCGGCGGCTGCTCCGGCTTAGAGAACATAGTTACAAGGGGAGTGAGTGAAGTAGCCGCAGCAACAGCGTCCATTTTCCGGAGATTTTCCGAAAGATGAAATATGAGCTTCCCGCTCTTATCCTTTCCGCTCGAACTCGGACCATCGCCAATCAGCAGGGACACGCGGAAGCCTCTGCTACGTTGTCCCCTCTTGCTGCTTTTGGGAGATGTTCAAATAAGCCCCCATCTTAATTTTGTATGCCAATCGAGTCATTAACATGAGAAATTTGCCGCCGAGTGTGCAGTCCCGTTGGCTGTCGGGATTTATTGTCCTCCCGGCATTTTTTGCCTTCTCCGTGCATCATTGCTCACTTCCAATGTCTCACCGAGTGTTCTTCTTTATATCTATGTCCATATATATAACAACAACAATAATAATAAATATAAAATGTCAAAATGTTAATCACCTTTTTACATTCAAGTTATACGTTATTTTACACCTTTAATAAGACTTAAATTTATCATTATCTATTTAATTTGAATTATATTATTACTAGCACTCTGAAAAAAATGAAAAAAAAAAATAATAACACACTACAACATATTTTACAATGGAAGTAAAAAAGAGAGAAAGAGAATAATGCATTACGCAAATTTATTTCTTTTTGCCTCAGTCTTTCTTCTTATGGCACAAACCCCTAAGAAGTTACCACTAAATGCTTTTTCTCAACAAACTTTCTCCTGTCTATGTACTCTATCAAACAAGACCTCATCCAATGACAAGACATTGGTTGCTTTCTGTAGTATATGCAAGTACTTATTTCCATGAACGTATTAACTTATAGAATAATTTAACTGAGTTTAGTTCTTCTGAATCTGTGCCTAGGGGTGAAAGATAATTAATTGAATCCAAAACACAACCCAGTGTTATCAAAACAGGATCGGACCAACCGGTTTAACCAGTTCGATCGCTAACCACCAATTCCTATAGCCTCATTCATGGGTCAATCGTGCGACAGTCAAACCCGATCAAAAGCTAGTCAAAATCGGTGAAACAGATGAAAACGGTGAACAAAAAAAAACGTACTAAACCATTTGTAAGAGAATGAGGAACCGAGGAACAAAAATCGGAGTTGGAAAAAGGCAGGCAAAGGAAATGCAAAGAGAATGAGTATTTGGGTTAATAATGGCAGTCCTTGAGGTTATTGTAGGTCGAATCGGCCAAATCCCTTCTCTCTTCTCCCTTTGCAAGTGTAAGGAAATGACAGAACAAGAAAATTTGGAAGGTTCTTGCAACTGCTGCCTTTCATTGATTGTTAATCTTGCTCTTAAGTAAGCAGAGTATTTGCACGTTACAAATAACAAACATAGCTAAAACTTAGGAAACAAGTAGCTAACTAACTAAAGACTTGGTCATTTATTCTTATCCAAACTAACTCTCCTAGTTTTCAGTACTTCTACTCCATGTCATTGTCTTCCTGTTTCATTGGATCACTGCTTCCAACACTCCCTCTTGAGCCAATGTATAGTCTTTGTCGAAGATCTTCAAACTTCCCAAATGGTAGTGCCTTTGTGAACAAGTCTGCCATTTGGTCTTTTGTTCTACAGAACTTCACTTCTACATCTCTCTTACTGACTAACTTCCTTATGTAGTTGTGCTTGATTTCAATATTGCTTTGTTCTCCCATGCAAAATAGGATTCTTTGTCATGGCCACAGCAGAGGCATTGTCACAAAAAAGTGTGGTTGCTCCCTTTTGTTGTTGATTCAAATCGTGCAACAATCTCCTGAGCCAAACAGTTTGACAGGCAGCAGCATTGGCAGCAACATATTCTGCCTCTGTTGAAGATAAAGCAATTGTGCTTTGTTTCTTGGATAGCCAAGATATGGGTCCAGACCCCAGACTGAAACAATTTCCACTAGTGCTCCTTCTATCTTCTTGACTTTCAGCCCAATCACTATAAGTACACTCTTCCAGAATTAGATCTGCATTTTTCGAGTACCAGATGCCATAGTCTCTTGTTACTGAGATGTATCTCAGTATCCTCATGGCAGCACCATAATGATGTTTAGTAGGATTCTGCATGTGTCCTGACACCAGGCTCACTGCAAACATTATGTCTATGCGAGTGTGAGATAAAAAGAGCAGCTTACCAACCAAACTTCTGAACCTCCTTGAATCTGCCATTTCAGTCCCATCTTGAGCTTTCAGCTTCTCATTTGTATTCATTGGTGTAGCTGCAGCTTTACATTTATGCATGTTAAACTGTATCAGAACATCTGTGGCATACTTTTGCTGAGAAATAAAGATACCTTCTTTGGTTTGCTGTACTTCTAGCCCAAGAAAATAATTGAGAGTCCCCATGTCAGTCATCTCGAATTCTTCCATCATTGATTTTCTGAATTCCATTATGAGCTGAGATGATGATCCTGTGTAGATCATGTCATCAACATACAGGCTAACCATGATGACATTATGACCATTCCTTTTTAGATATAAGGTGGGTTCATTGGGACTCCTGTGGAATTCATGAGTTTGAAAAAACTCATCTATTTTGCTATACCAGGCTCTAGGCGCCTGTTTTAGACCATATAAAGCCTTATTGAGCCTGTAGACTTTCTCTTCCTTTCCAGACTTTTCAAACCCTTGAGGTTGTTGTACATACACTTCTTCTTTTAATTCTCCATTGAGGAAGGCAGACTTCACATCAAATTGAAGCACTGTCCACTGATGTTTTGCTGCAACTGCAAGAATCATTCTTACTGTTTCGATTCTAGCAACAGGTGAGAATGTTTCTTCAAAATCAACTCCTTGCTCCTGTGTATATCCACGCGCCACCAGCCTTGCCTTGTGCTTTTGAATTGTTCCATCTGAATGGTATTTTGTTTTGAAAATCCATTTTAAGCTCACCACCTTCTTTCCTGGAGGCAAGTCAGCAATCTCCCATGTACCATTCCTCTCTATGGCCTCAATCTCAGCTGTCATGGCTTCTTTCCAGACTTCATTCTTCATGGCTATGTGCACATCAGTTGGATCTCCTGCAAACATTGCATATGTTGAGGAGTAGATTTCCCTTAGAGTTTTTGTTTTTGTTCTGTCTGATGAAGATGGTGATCCTTCAGAATTTGTTGATGGAGTCATGACAGATGATTCTTCTTCAAGTATCTCTTGTTCAGCTTCTGTCTCCATTGGAGCAGACTCTTCCTCAATGTCCATCTTTGTGTCATTCAGCTTTTCCTCTTCTTTCTAGCTCGAATGTTCATCAAACTTGACATCCCTGCTAATCACAATGCTTTTTGTTTCTGGGTCAAACAATCTATATGCTTTTGAGTTCATGCTATATCCAACAAAGATATATTTCTTGGATTTTTGATCCAGCTTATGTCTGCCTACAGGAATTAAGGCATAACATATACATCCAAAGATTCTTAAGTGTTCTACAGATGGTTTTGAGTCATACCAGGCTTCATAAGGTGTCTTGTTCCACACTGCCTTGGTTGGAGAGAAATTGAGCAGATACACAGCAACTGCAACAGCCTCTGCCCAAATTTATTTGACAGTCTTTTGGTTTGCATCATGGCCCTTGCCATCTCTACCACTGTCCTATTTTTTCTTTCAGCAATTCCATTTTGCTCTGGAGTATAAGGAGCTGTCAACTCTCTACTGATCCCATGTTCATCACAGAAGCTGTTGAACTCCTTTGAGCAGAACTCTCCTCCCCTATCTGATCTCAGGATTTTTATTTTCTGCACTGCTTTTCAACTAGAACTTTGAACTTTTGGAAATGCTCAAATGCTTCAGATTTGTGATTAAGGAAATAAACCCAACTCATTCTTGAAAAATCATCAATGAACAATAGGAAGAACTTACTTCCAGCATGTGATTCTGTCCTCATGGGTCCACATATGTCAGTGTGGATTAGCTCCAGCTTCTGGTTGGCTCTTTTTGCTTTGCCTTTGGGAAAAGGTTTTCTTGTCTGTTTCCCTAAGGCACATCCTTCACACACTTTCTCCAGTTCTCCAATGCTTGGTAGTCCCGTGACCATTTCTTTATTGGCCAGAAGTTTCAGTCCTTGAATGTAGAGATGTCCATATCTCTGATGCCATTTTTTAGAGTCATTACTCTTAGTGCCTGTTATTAGACACTTGTTTGTGCACTCAAACTCCACTGGAAACATCTTGTTATCAGTCATGTTGGATTCCAACACCTTGTGACCTGCACTGGTCTTGACATAACACAGGTCATTCTCAAATATGACTGAGTAACCATGTTCCACCAACTGTCCAACACTAATAAGGTTGTGTGCCAAACCTGGTGCATAGTGAACATCCTTAATTGTTCTTTTTCTGCCATTTGAACATACTACTACATTACGTTTCCCTTGGATTTGTACTTGTTTGTCCTTTCCAAGTCTGACTTGAACCTTGTATGACTCATCCAACATTGTAAACTTGCTCTTCTCTCCAGTTAGGTGATTTGAACATGCACTGTCCAAATACCATACTTCTGTTGATCGTGAATTGGTTTCCTCACTGGCCATGAACAAGTAGTCTTCACTGTCATCAGCCTCTTGTGTGAACTTGGCCTGATCATCTTTGTTCTAGCAGACATCTTCTTTGTGTCCATATTTTTTACAGTATGTGCATTGGACTATTCTGCCTCGCCCTCTTCCTCTGTAGAAAGACCTTCCTCTTCCTCTGTATGGAGAGGATCTGCTCTTCTCCCCCTGAACCTCAAAGGCCTGCTCTTCCTCTATTTCAGTTGTTCTGTTGATTCTAGCTTCATGAGTCTGCAATGATCCCATTAGTTCATCAATTGAGAGTGTGGTCAGGTCTTTTGATTCTTCAATGGCAGCAACTACATGATCAAACTTGGACGTTAGGCTCCTGAGTATCTTTCCAACCACTGTTTCGTCTGTGATTTTGTCCCCATAGGCTCTCATTTGACTGACCATTGATGAGATTCTTCCCAAGAAGTCTTGAACAGACTCCCCATTTTTCATGAGTGCAGTTTCAAAGTCTCTTCTTAGAAATTGTAGTTTCACTGTGATCACTCTTGCTGATCCTTGATATTAAGTCTTGAGAGTATCCTATGCTTGCTTGGCTGTAGTTACTTCAGCAATATGAGAAAAGATAGATTCATCAACAGCTTGCTGAATAAAGAAGAGGGCTTTCGCATTTTTCTTCATCAGCTCCCTGGAGGCTCCTTCTTCTGAGGTTTCAGCACTGAAACCTTGCTCTATAAGATCCCATAAATCCTGAGATCTGAAAAGGGTCTTCATCTTGATGCTCCAATATTCATAGGAGTCCCCTTTGAATAAGGGTATTTGCGGTTGTGAAACACTTACTGAATTGTTTCCAGCAGCTGCACTTGCCATTGTTCTTCTCAAATACGAATGAATGATAGAACAAATGGAGATAAGCCAAGGATTGCGAACCTGGCTCTGATACCACAATGTAAGGAAATGACAGAACAAGAAAATTTGGAAGGTACTTGCAACTGCTGCCTTTCATTGATTGTTAATCTTGCTCTCAAGTAAGCAGAGTATTTGCACGTTACAAATAACAAACATAGCTAAAACTTAGGAAACAAGTAGCTAACTAACTAAAGACTTGGTCATTTATTCTTATCCAAACTAACTCTCCTAGTTTTCAGTACTTCTGCTCCACGTCATTGTCTTCCTGTTTCATTGGATCACTGCTTCCAACAGCAAGTGCTATGAACTCATAGACCAGAACTAGGTGGCAGCAAAAGAATTTGAGGTAGAGGAAGAAAAGAAAAATGAAAAATTGGGCAAAGCAAATGGAAGGGAAAAAATTGAGCAGGAGAGGAGGAAAAAGATGAGAAATTGGCGGCAAGTGAGCATGCAGCCGTTAGAGAGAGAATTAACAGGAAACAAAGTTTGAGATATCTAGGGTTTGATATTGGGAAATTTGCAAGGTTAGTCCTTGTAGTATGTCATAAGTTTCTTTATAATCCATAATACTTTTTAAGTAACAATAAGTTCACTATTAGGTCATGGAACAAAAATGTAAATGTGGTTTTGACTTTACGGTTTAACTAGTTAGACCATAAACTGAGAACCCAGATTGTTGGGTTAAGGTTAGGTCTGAGGATGAGAAAATTTTATTTTATTTTACTCGAACATGATCCAATTAAAAAAAATGTATTGGTTCAAGTCCAACCCGAATCAACTAAAAACCCCAACCTAATTCCTAAACCTAGGGGCACCATCTCTTTTAATCCTTACCTTAGCCCATCTCAACCCAACCCTTAAACTAATTCTCTACTCATAAAATAATCTCGGCCAAACCTAATTCCTTAACTTTAACAAAATCCCCAGGATCCCTACCCCTTCGCCAAGACGAAACCCTCATCCCTTGTTTCTTGTTGGTCGCTCCACCTTTCTTAGCCCCACCATCTCTTGCCCCACACTCCCTCCATTCTTGGTCAACCCCAATCAATATCCTTGCCCTGCCTTATCACCTACTTTTTGCTCCCAAGTTGCAACACTCACTGTTCAATGCTCGTTTCATTAAGGTCGATGATATGAAGTTGGCCAAGATGTGGAGTGGAAAAAGGAGAAGATGAGGCCTCAAAGTGAGAGATAAGGGAAAGGTGGAAGAATTCAGTGTTGTTGTCAATGGAGAGGATGCGCTATAAATGAAGCGGTATAGAAGAGTTGGTAGGTGTTGGTTTGAAATGACCAAACCTGACTATAACATAATTTTTTTGAGTTAAGGTCTGTTCAGGTTGGATGCACAATTCTATTTGGTTCAAGCCATGAAATGGCAATTTCGAGTGGGAAAAAAAAAATCAACCCCATCTATATCTACCTGGGTGTTTGCTTAGAGATTTCACTGAGCTTCTTTGTTCCAGCGAGAATTTTGGTAGTAAATCTATTAATACTCATAGAGTGGAGTGCTTTAGAAATTGCTTGAACACTTGTGGTCTAATTAAACTTAGCTCTTCAGGCCCTAAATTCATTTAGACTAACTGTAGAATTGAAATAGCTTAATTGGAGAGAAGCTTAAAACAATCTTAGTTAATGCTAACCAAAGACTTTTTTTCCTTAAAGCATAATCCTACCAAGAACCTACCTTGATTATAACCCTCTTCTCATTAACAAGTATTAAAGGCCCCCTACTTTTGGCCCCAAACCTTTTAGATTTGAACTTGCTTGGATAAGACATGGTTCTTTTTTATTTATTTATTTATTTAGAATCAGGTCTATAAATGCAGGGTTTGATGAGGGTATTTATATAGTATATGGGAGAGGAAAAATGCCTATTTTCTCAGCACCCAAAGATAATTGAACCAGTATTTAATGACATTATGTGGGATTGGGGGTGGAGGAAGGGTTTTAAACCTTGGCTATTGTCAGAACAAAGTGGCCTCTTTGCCACATGGATTGTGCGCGCTAGAGACAAACATAGTGTTTTTTGTTTGTGTGATTGATGAAAGTTGGCTTCCTGATGTTGATGCTACTTCAATATTTTTAATTTTCAATATAAACACCTTACTTGGAATAGAGACTGTATTGGAAATATTTTCTACCAGAGTAAAATTTTCTTGTTAAAATTAAATGTATTCAAAACAAACCTAATAATGCATGTCTTCAAACCCTAGAATCTACCCTTATAAAAGAATCTAATGAAGTCCTTTTGCAAGAGAAGATTTATGAAAGATGAAATCTAGAATTGAGTGATTAAATGATGAAGATAAAAAATATTAAGCTTTTCATGTTTCCATTATTAAACACAAGAAACACAACCAAATTTTCTGTTATAAGGATAATGTTGGGAATTGAATAATTGATGCTTTATTGTTAAAAATCACATCATTTACTACTTTAACAACTTGTTTCCAATTTCTTTGCTTAAAAGCTATAATGTTTTTGAACAAAACTTGTTTAGCTTATTTGGCCAGAAAAGGCTCATGTCAACATGATCTAAGTTCATTCTAAAAATGAAATTTGGGCTACTCTTGCCAATATCAAAAATCTCAAAGCCTCTAGTTCATGTGGCCTACATATAGGGGCAGAACCAGAAAATTAGGTTAATGAGGGCAATAAAAAATATTATTAATAAAATATTTTAACATTTGCAACCGTCAATGACAAAGTTTCATAGCTTGGAAATGTTGTGTGATAGTATCATTACTTGTACTATTCTAAGTACATCATTTTCAATGTTTTAATAAATTATTTTTAGTATCAATATCTGTTTCATGAGAGAACAATTTTTTTTTCCAGGTATCTCTCTATAACCATAAATTATCTAAAATTAAAATTTAGAAATTCACACATTAATAATATTACAACTTTTTATTTTACAAACCGATGCATTATGGTTTTTGAATTTTTAGAATTACTTGAGAATTGACAAAAAAGTATGCAATGTATATTGAGATTTAGAAGAGATTTATAATTTATTAGTAAGAAAGAGGAAAAAAAAAAAAGGGAGAAGCTTTTAGGGCTACAGTAATGTCAAAGAAAAGAATAATTTTCTTCATTGGTAGTTCTAAATTTTATTTCTTTTTTTTTTAATGAGACTTTAATACTTAGCTGAGGACCTTTTAGGTTAGATTTTTTTTCTACTTTTTACTAGACAATACTTTCTCTTTTTACATAGATGTGTGTTAAATTCTAAAATTAAACTAATAATTCTTGTGGTTTTTTTAGTTTACCACTAGTTTTTATTTATTTTTATTTTGACCACTTATAGTCATCAAAACTAAGTTCATATGCTTTTTAGCGAGTGGGGGCATCATTAAAAATTTTGCGATGGCAAAATGAATATTTCCTAAAAGATAATACATTAGTCATGTATTTTTTCCCAAATTCAATGGTGGTAATTACCTCCACTAATATAAACATGGCGGCACCCCTGCCTACATGTTATTTTCTTCAAGAAAAACTAGAATAATATTACACTAGTGTGGAAACACGCGCTCAAAAGATTTTTGTGGAATGAGAGGTGATTAGGAGTGGAAGAAAACCTAAGATCCCACTCCTAGCTCATCACTTCTTTTTGCTTTATTGGTCTATGAACACCATGTATAAATTTGTCACCAAGGCTGTTTGGCAAATGTTAACACATGAGTGTTAATGCATTTTTTTGTTATCCCTTGATAGCATTATGTGGGTTAAGGGAAACACTCTTATTTTTTAGCCGGACAGTTCATGGTTATTACGACTAGGTTGTTGCAAATAGTTAAATCTCCAAAGCTTGAGTGTCAAACCATATAAAAGTGAATTAAGAAATATAAATTGCAGATTTTAACAAAGAAAGATTTGTTGTAACGTGTGAACAAATATTGCTTAAAACTCAAATTCAAATAAATAGCTAAGATTAGAGGCTTCACTTTTAATATATCAGCTATGATTAATATTAGTCTACCTTGCCACTTAATTGGAATCCACACATAAAGAGGTCCAAATTGGGGAATTTAGTAATCAAATTACAGAAATATTAGACATGAGTTAGTATTATCTTTCATTAATTATTTAAGGCCAACACTTGTCAATAGATTCAAGCATCCATCGTGACAGTCTTTGTCTATAATAACTTAAGAGCCACACCCTATATAAGGAATCAAGTAACCTTTGTACTAATGATCGACTATGATATATCAAAACTCTAACTTAACAAGGAGAATAGCTAAATCGATTAAGAAATTAAATACCGATAATGTTAGGATCCGTTTAAATTAGCCATAAACTTTATACCAAAATTTTTCTCCTTTAACCTTAGCAAAATAAAAATTAGTTAGCCATAATATGAATAAACAACATGTATAAAAATGAAATAAACATAGATTGAAAGATCAAAAGAAGAATAAGAAGAAAGCACCTTAAACAAAACTTCAATCTTAGAATAATATCCAAAAAGAAAGACTAGCTTTGATACAAGAACTCTAAGTTTGTCTAGGAACCAACTGTTTATTTATAGTCTTGGGGATAGGATAGGTGAAATACAAATCAATAAAGGCTGCTCAAACTTCTTCTAATTTTTTGATCACCGTACACATTGATTCAGCTATTCCTCAAAGCACGAAATTTTTAGATATCTTATTTTGTGTCAAAATAATAGCTTCATCATTCAAAACTAATATTTGTAGCTCAAGTCATGATTTTTCTACCAAAATAGCTCTTTAGAGCGCTACAAAATAGATGGTCTCACTTGTAACTAGCTTTTGACAATGAGACGATCAAAATGGTTCTTGGCATGTGAAGTATAGTTGAAGATCTATGTGTTAGCTTTCATATGGCTTTGGAATCTCTCAATTCCGCATTGATAACTCTAAATATGATTTTTCTCGAGAAGGTTCACCAAGCGCGTGAAATGCTGAAACTAATTTTGTTTGTAATCCAAATTTGGCCTCATCTATTTCTCAATTGGGCTAGATCATGTACCAAAATTTGTTGATGATTGGGGCTCTAATCATTAGTCTAAGAATTGTGAAATGTTATGATTTTATACACCAACATAAAATAGTTATTTAGTATATTATGTAAATACGGATGAATAATAATCCGCCTATGAACAGTAGCCACCACATAAGTAGTGAAACATAGTAAACAATGACGATTGAAGGTCTGAGGCCCTCGAAGTCTCTTCCCCAAAGTGCCTAACCCCGGCCTTAGGTGATAAAACTTGGTGTATGGTTAGCTCATTTTAGAGACCAGAGGCACATCCGACTAAGCGGACCTTGGAAAGTACCAATATTCTGAGGTACTGCATCATTGAGGTTGGACCTATGAATAGTTAGAAGATATCGGCAACTAGGGACTGAAGTACTCCAATGCCTTTGACAAAGCCATTAAGGATGTACAACCCAAGGCATGTAAAGTGCACGACCAGCCCTATGCTATGACAGCTAGCTATAGAGGTTGTTGAGGGAAACAGACCCCTGACCTCTGATCTCGCAGGACATGTGGAAGGCTGATCTAGGGTACTGTCAGAGTGCCTTAGTCCTCCAGGCCCTATATAAAGAGGACCGCCCTAAATCCCAGGTATGCAACTCCTGCTGAGTACACTAAATACTCCTCTCTAGAACACTCATTGACTTGGGTGTTGAAGAATCTTTCCCCGAAAATACTCCAATGATCCCCTTCGCCCTTTTTTTTCTAGTGTCTTTTAGGCTTACCATAGTTATGGGAGAGCTTTTTAAGAAACCAACGATACAGATCCTTGATATTAGAGAAACCCAAGGACACCAAATAGTAACCCCACGTATGAATAGTAAACACACATAAATATTAATCCAGTGGAATAACTGCTCATAATAGAGAAATTAATCAAACTCAAACTATCCAATGATAATTTAAATCCTTAATAACTATACACTTATGAGTATTTATCACTTATTTTTTTGGACTTTTCTTCTTCTTCATCTGGTAGAGTAGTCCATCAAAAAAGCCCCTCCATCTTCATATATTTGACCGAGCCCATGGTCCATCGAAAAAAGCCCTTTGTCCTTTTATATTTAACCTTGACTAACGTGCTTCCTGAATGTGAACTACTTGTTTTGTATCTCTCATTTAGTAAATTGAGCTATTTTTTAATTGACATTTTTATTATAACAATTGTGGCAATGGCGAATGAAAGCTTCCCTTTGTTTGACCTTAGTTGAGATGAGGTAATTAAACCAAGATTTATGTGGCATAAAAATAGGGTGGACATTGCCACGATGAACTTCATTGAGTTTGCTGATGAAGCTAAAAAAAGTGGGGAATGAATTGTCAATTGGTTGTTATAAATAGGGTGACGGTCCATTCAACATTGCTTGGTCGAGACCACCGGGTACCAATGGACCTATGAACAAGTTAAAATCTATAGCAGAGGTTGAATTACAATACATCGCGTTCTCATAGCAACGGGTCCAAGGCCTGAATCGAGTTGGGATCCCAAGATTAAGAAAATCGTAGTTGCGAAGTCATGGTGGACAAGGACCACTGAGGTATCTATCATTCAATTTTGTGGGAAGTTGTTTATTTTAAACATGATCATTTATAAAGCTATAAGAACGGGACTAATGCCACTTTGTGTTGTCTATAATTATTGTTTATTTTAATGCTATGATCATTTATCTATTATTAAACTTTTCCATTGTGTTTTTTAAACATGTTTATTTTAAACAAGTGTCATTTATCATTATTGTACAAATGCCACATGTCTATTGTTATCATATACACATACACGCACGCGCCCCCACACACACACACACACACACACACACACACATGCACACAAACAGTAGTAGTATGCGAATGCATAATTTTGTGAAGTACGTTTATCATCTCTAAGAAAATTTTGTCTTTGTTTCACAAATGTTTGTTTGAGAATGTTGGCTGTTCATGGTGAACCAGGTGAACCCTGATGTTGCCCAACTCCATAACACATGAGTGCTAAATATAGAGGCATTGTTAAGGCTTTTTTTACCAAATGGAAATGATGACACAGGAAACGTGTCAAGACGTTTATTCAAGGATTTTCTTCAACATGCTACAAAATTTATTGAGATCTAGTTCGACTCCATGAAGCCTAATGTGATGTGGCCTTCATCCCATGCACCAAGCTTGCCACACCACATTCGGTGTGGGCGAAATGACCTTGTCACACTTACTACCACCCACTGTCTCCTAGCATCGTGACCTAGTGATTTGCATCTAAGCCCCCAATGATGCCTTTGACTGTGCACCATTGCATGGACATTGTCCCCTCCTTTGCCGGAATAGTGAAAGGTGATGAGTTTTGGGTCCAAGTTATATCATGCTTATAAACTCGGAGTACGGGTGAGACATGTTGATGTATAGCAGCAATAATGATCAGGCAAGACTTGCTTGGCTACAACATAAGGTCTATAAGTTGCATCCCCCACAATAAGCTTCCAGTACCAACTTTTTTATGCTGATCATATTATAGGGCATGTGTTGTCTATTTTCATTTGTGTTCCCCTTCCTCTAGCATGATGTCTAAATGCTTGTGTTTTTTCATCATCAGCTTATTTATTTTATTGGGTATAATCAGGTGGTACCACAAAATACCAAAACCATTTTGTTTGTTAATTCTTGGGACCCAACTTTGTGTGAACAAGTCTTTTATCGTTAATGCATGAAATATCAATGTTACGTATATTTTTCAATAGTCATCAACATCATTAATCGTGGACCACTAGAATGAAGTTGAGATAAAGGTTATGAAATTACACATACTCAGTCTGCCACAGTTGAAAACAATGAAGGTATAAACCATGTAATTAAAACTGTTAAGATAAAATGAATATGTCATCCTAATTATGGTGACACCTATTCTGAGCATCTCATCATTCTAAAACACATCAAGCAATTCTGTCTTTTACCCATGCCATTAGACATGTCTCTACCTGCAACACTTCGGCATCAGGTGCTTTTGTTTTATTATCTGTCCTACTTTGAAAATAATCTGCACTTTAGACACTTGTGATATCTTTGTCAGGTCAATCATGCATGAAGACATAACTATGCAACGCACAACATGCAATCATGATGTTAGCTTGGATTTTGAGCTTGAACCGACCCAGTTTCATCAAGATTTTCCACTTCATTTTAGTGGCTTTTATGATTTTATCCATGGTTATTAAAATTGCATTTCGAGTCTTAAAAACATACATTTTTACAACTCCACTTGCCGAAAATGACTCAAGTCGCACCAGAAATGTAAACAAGCTAGAATCGTATAAAATCATGATTAAAAACGTAAAACCATTAAGCACACACGATTCCACAATCCCACAGACAACAATTGTTTAACACATAAAAGCCTCTAGCCCATTTACACTATTAATGGCCCATGAATACACTAAGCTCCACCAACAATTATTTAAGATATAAAGGCCTCTAGCCTATTTACACTATGAACGGCCCACGTTTATATTAGTCAATACCAGCCACGCCTCATATAGCTAGTCAACTCCGTGTTTCGACTTTTCTTCATCCATGTGGGATGAGGAAACCAAAACAAAGAAGCCTTTAGCACGTATGCTGGCCATAAGCATATTTTACATCCCAGCTCCTCACTTACGTATTTACTTTGTCCATGTAGGACAAGAATAGGCATTAAACAAGCCTTCAGGCAAAGCCACACATCAATAGTAAGTATGAATTCAAAGCCTGATGGCACGTAAAAGCAAAGGTAACTAGTTATTTGAAAACCTTTCTCCAGCCCTTGCCCTTTTTATAACTTCTTTAGACTTTGCTCCTCACCTACCACATCAATGTGGGATAATGCAGGACAAAAGAGACTGGTAGCATGAGAATACCATGGCCTTAACCTTTTCATTAAAGTCCCAAGGCCATGTTCTCATGTTGCTCATCCATGTGGGATGAACAACAAAAGGTGCATCAGCAATGCTTCCTTGCCTAGGCAAAGGCTTGCTACCAGTGTCCCTTTATAACTTCCAAAGCCTTGTCTCCCTCTTACTTCGTCCCATGTGGGACAAAAAATAAGAGAGAGGGAAGAACATCAAAAGGTAAGACTAGTTGTAAATGAAAGATTTGTCATCTTATGCATTTTTAAAACACCCATGGCCTCACTCATCTATGGTTTATCCATGTGAGATATGAGTAAACCACCAACCATTTTAGATTTAGAAACGTCAACCAAAAGAGATCAAGTCTCAAAATGCCAAGGAATTCTCTAGCCACGCCTTATATAACCTCTAAAACCCCTTGTTTTACCTTTTCTTTGTCCATGTGGGACAAAAGAAAAAAAATAGAGAAACAACACTATTAACTTATTTGCTTCGCACTTTTCCTTCAAATGAAACTTGTCTTGCTGAAAGGCCGCATTTTATATTCTCAGCTCCTTAATTACTTATTTATATCATCAATGTGGGAAAAGTCCAAAGATTTGACAATATTTATGGTATTTAAATGGTTTTATTTTTGTTCATAATTTTTCTCTAAGTTTTTTTTTTTTTGTATTTTAGGTAAAGTCTTACGACTCTACGAATTTTTACAACTCTATGACTATAGACAAATCAAAACGACTCTAGGTAGAAACCTATTTTTAATAACCTTGATTTTATCGATAACATTCCTTAGTCCTGCATGAGTATAATTGAATATTTCTTTTGGGCCAGATGGATTCTAAGAACTGAAATCATTGTGATGGTAGTCAACTGAGCAATATAGTGCTAGAAACCTTTCCATATTCACATATCTTGAGTCTACTAAATAGTATTGCCTTGACTATCAGTAAAAAGGGGAATAATGACATTATTTGTAAATTATACATGCATAAGGATGTTGGAAATATATTTCATGCTGGCATAATTATAAATTACTTAGAGGTAAATTGGGGAATTGGGACCCAGATTGTTCCCAACATTCTTAGAGCACACTGTTGTTAGGTGCAAAACTAGGTGTACCTGAGTACACATGTGTACAACATGTCAAAATCACATGCAACGAGGACATTCTATGTCGGTTGACTTGAATGCCCCTATAGAACTGTTGACCCTCACATGGGAATATACCACCGATGTGGGTTCCATTAATGGCACCTATTGTGCCAGCAAAAGCGCTACTTCTTGTTTCTGCAACCTAAGCATGCACTTGATCAAAAGCACACTCACTTGGAAAAATTAGGACTTCACCAAGCAAAACCACTTATACTAGAATAGTTTTGAACCATCGGTAAATGGTATCAATTGAATGTAGGAACACTTGACACATATCATGATATTTAAAACCATTAGCATATACAACTAGAAACATAGCTAGCACCTCATAGGACGTTATCCTACTTGAGCTTAAAAGGTTGTGATATGTAACCAAGTCCTTATGTAAATGCCAAAAACAACTGGCTGACATATGGAATCGTTTATAAAACTTGCACTAATTTTGTCTTAAGTGGAAAAGGTTTTAGGTTCCTTTTTAGTGGGAGAAAGATGCCCACCCCACCCCTATCAACCAGGTCACACTCGCCCTAAGCTATATCAAATGATGATGCCACGTTTTCTTCACCTCAATAAACTTGTGGCCACCACCATTGCGTGGAGAGGAGGGAGCTTAGCGAAGATACCGATGGTGAGTCCCATGAAATATCAAACTCAATTCCAAGACTATGATTGCTCTGTTTCAATCTACAAAATCATGAACGGGGTTAGAGTGATAGGAGAAATAAGGAATAACACATATCAATATAAATAGTGAATACAACAACAGACAAAAGTAACAACCACTCAAAACATGAAAATAGTTCAACATGTCGTACAAAGTTATGTAGAACAAACATAAAAGTAATTAGGAGACCAATCAAACAAGCAAATAGGGTAGGACTTCATAACCTAACTACTTAGTGTCATGCCTTAAACCTTAGGGACCCTTTTGTAAAATTTAAACTCATTTGTACATCCAATCTTGGCGTAGAACCATGCGAGGTGAACCTCTAGTGTAGGGCAACCATAGATAAAGCACTCTTGAAGCCCTTCGTCATGCGTTAGTGACATAAATACAGTAATCCATATTAGGTCACCAAACACAATATCGGGGAAGGTTGGAGACATTATTTAGCTGATGGGGGCGAGGGTGGGCAGCCTCCTATAATTAGGAGGGAAACCCATAGGAACCCAATAACTTTTCACTTAGGATAAAATGAGTGCGAGTTCTATGAACGATTCTATATGTCAACCAGTTGTTTTTGGCATTTACACAAGGACTTGGTTAAATATCACAACCTTTCAAGCTCGAGTAGAATAGCATCCTATGAGGTATTAGCTATGTTTCTAACTATATGTGCTCATCGTCTTAAATATCATGATGTGCATCAAATGTTCCTACATTTAATTGATACTATTTGCTAATGGTTTCGGACAGTTTTAACATCAATGGTTTTGCTTGGTGAAGTCATAATTCTGCCAAGTAAAGCTACTTTTGATCAGGTACATTCTCGAGTCACAAAAACATGGGGTGGCACTTTTTCTGGCATAATAAGTGTTATTGATGTAACCCACGTTGGTGGTATATTCCCTCATGAGGACCAAGAATTTTATTAAGAGCATTCAGATCATCTGACATAGAATAACCTCATTGCATATGACTTCGACATGTTGTACACACATGTGTACTTAGGTACACCTAGTTGTGCACATGACAATCATGTGCTCTGGGAATGTCGCGAACAACTTGGGTTTCGATTCCCTAACCCACATTCAGGTAATTTGTAATTATGCCAGTATAAAATATATTTCTAGCATCCTCATGCATGTATAATTTACAAATAATGCCACCGTTTTCCTTCTTATTAATATTCAAGGCGATACTATTTGGTGGACTCAAGATATGTGAATATGGAAGAGTTTCTAGCACTAAATCACTCAGTTGATTACCGTCCTAATGATTTTGGTTTTCAAACTCTATTAAAAGAATCATAAGAGCCACCAGAATGAAGTAGAAAATCTTGATCGAGACGGGTAAGTTCAAGTCTGAAATCTAAGCCAACATCTTGATTGCATGTTGTGTGTTGCATAATTATGTCCACATGCATGATTAGCTTGATGAAGATATCACAAATTTCTAAATCACATACTATTTTTAAAATAAGATTATTAATGAGACAGAAGTGCCAGATGCCGAGGTATTGTAGGCGAAGGCATGTTCGATGGCATGGGTAAGAGACAAAATTGTTTAATGTGTTTCAAAATGACGAGATGCTCGGAGTGGGCATTGGCATTATTAGGATGATCGATTTATTTTATCATAACAGTTTTAATTATATGGTTTATATCTTCTATGCATTCAACTGTGGCAGATTGAGTTTGACAGATTTTATAACCTTTATCTCGACTTCATTCCAGTGGTCCACGGTTAGCGATGTCGATAACCATTGACAAGTATACATAACACTAATATTCTATGCATTAACGATAGAAAACTTCTTCATACAAAGGCTAGGTCCCAAGAATTGACAGACAAAATGGTCTTGGTATTTTGCAGTACCATCTGGTTATACCTAGTAACATATATAACTTGATAATGATAGAAACAAACATTCATACATAATGCTATAGAAAGGGGAACATAAATGAAAATAGACAACTCAAGCCGTATAATATAATCATTATAAGAAAGTTGGTACTAGAAGCTTACTGTGGGGGATACAACTTGTGGACCTTATGCCATAGCCAAGCAAAGTGCCATACATCAACATATCTTGTTTATACTCTGAGTTTATAAGGAATGATGCAACTTGGACCAAAAATCGTTGTCTTTCATTGCTCCGGGATGGTAGCAGACAATGTCCATGCAATGGTGTATAGTCAAAAGTGTCGCACGGGGACCAGATGCAGACCATTGGGTTAAGGTGCTAGAAGACGGGGGGTAAGTTGCAGGTGTTACTGTGCTATTCCGCCCTAACATAATGTAGTATGAGAAGCTTGATGCATGGGATGGGGGCCATATTGCAGTAGGCTTCGTTGAGTCAGGCTAGATCTTAGTAACTTCTGTAGCATGTTAAGGAGAGTCCTCGAGCAAACGTCTTGACACATTTCCTGTGTCATCATTCCTATTTTGAAAGAGCCCTAACAATGCTTCTATATTCGGTACTCGTGTGTAACGGAGTTAGGTAACATCAAGGTTCACCATGAATAGCCAATGTTCTCAAACAAACATCTGTAACGTAATGACAAAACATTCTTAGAGCTAATATATGTACTTCATAAAATTATGCATTCATATACTACTATTGTTCATGTGCATGTATACATACATACATACATACATACATATATTATAACAATAGACATGTGGCATTAGTACAACAATTATAAATGATACTTGTTTAAAATGATCATGTTTAAAATAAATAAGTTCCAGCAAAATTGAATGATGGATACCTCAATGGTCTTTGTCCACCATGACTCAGCAGCTACTGTTTTCCTAATCCTGAGATCTCAACTTCATTCAAACCTTGGACCCACATTATGATAAAGGGTTGGTATTGCCGTTTTAGCTTTTGCCATAGATTTTTAAATTATTCATAGGTCTATGGGTAATTAGTGGTCTCGACCATGTGGTGTTAATGGAATGCCAACCTGTTCGTGGCAACTAGACGACAATCCATTCTCCACTATTTTTAGCTTCACCAACAAACTTAATGAAATTCATCGTCCCAATGTCTGCCCATTTTTTGTGCTACACAAATCTTAGTTCAGCCGCCTTGTCACAGTTAAGGTTAAGCAAAGGGAAGCTTTCATTCACTATTGCCAAAATGTCAATTAAAAAATAGGTTAATTTACTGAACAAGAGATACAGAACAAACAACTCACATTTAGGAAGTACATTGGTCTAGGTCAAATATAGGAGGATGGAGGGGCTTTTTCCATGGACTATAGGCTCGGTCAATTATAAGAGGATGGATGGGCTTTTCCTTTGGACTATTATGTCAAATGAAGTAGAAGAAAAGTCTAAGAAAATAGGTAAGGTTGAGCATAATGAAAACCACATGCTTGGTCCTAGTTATAATAAACATGAATTGTCCAGGCAAAAATAAAAGTGTTTCCCTCAACCTACGTGATGCTGTGAGAGGATAACAAAAAAATGCATTAACATTTATATGTTAACATTTGTCGACTAGCCCTTAAGATTTTTATTAGTAAAACTAGACCTATTATTACTAGAAGGTACAATGTTAATAATGTGATAATTAAGATATTTTTCGTTCCTTGAAAAAAAAAAGGAAAAAAAAGTTTCATGCTCATAAATATAGAACTTAAGAAAACTTATGACTAAATCAAATGGAACTTCATTAGAAATACTTTGACTTTTGATAGTCACATAATGTTCTTATATATTTCCCCAATTATTATATTAATTTATTGTTAAATTTGCTAGATCTTAGTTGCATTTTGTGTTCAATTCATTTATAGGGTGCATTGTGTTATTTGGGGACTTGAGTGATTAAATTGTGTGGATTTGGGATCAATTTGCACAACAGAGCAAAGTTGGAGGTCACTTGGAATAGAAATGGAAGACTTAAAGCTAAAGACAAGTCGATGCTATAGCATGAAAATATCATGCAACAGCATCACGGGGCAAAAGAAGGTGAAAAATGGACAAATAGATTTCATGCTGTCGCATGAAAATTTCATGTTACAGCATGAGGGGAGCCTTCAACTTTTTCTTCAAGATTTTAAGGCCTTGCTATAGCATGGAAATTTCATGCAATCGCATCATGACGTTTTCAAATATTTCTCTACTTCTTCAAATGGGTTTTGGAATTCTTGGGGAAGACCATTTTGGATATTTGGGCATTTTTACACATTTGATAGCCCTCATATCTCACATAATCACCTTATGATTAGAGGATTTTTGGGAGTTGGAAGAGGATAAGACTAAGAGTTTTGGGACTACTTCTCCAAGAAGGGGTTTTTTTAAGGGGGAGAGTAGACACACACACCATTCTCTTCTCTTCTTCATTTTTTAGAGAGCCACCATTGAAGACATTTTTTGGGAGTTTGCTTGAAAGTGCCAAGAAGAAGCTTGAAGGCTAAGGAGACTTAAGTTTAGGGGTTTCTTTTGGTTTCTTCTTCCTTTTTCTCTATAGTATTTCTTTATGATTTCCTTAAACTCTAATATGTTGTTAGTTGCTAGAATGGACATAGAGTAGTTCCATCGATCTCATTGGGATGAAACTCTTGTTATTGGTTATCTAATGTTTCTTTGAGGTGCTTTTTATGGATATGAATTACTTTGTGTTGCCTATTCTTATGCCAAATGTTTGTGTATTGAATGGCCAGCTCAACCAAATCACAATCCTACTTTGTTCTTAAGAGAGAAAGAAATGGGATGGAAAAGAAGAATAAGGCATAATGAGTTTATTAAATTAGAGGTAATCTATGAATTCATTAGGTATTTGAAAGGGGGTTAAAGCTTAATCCATCTTAGATTAAAACATGAGCTTGAAAAAAGCCTTGTTTAATCTTGGATGAGTAAAAACTTGTTTTGAGAAAGGGGTTTTTGAACTTTAAACCTCTACACCACACAAAGGGTGAATATCATAGGGCTTCAATTAACTTGGATAGCAAATAAGGGAGTGGAATCTTAGGGAGATGGTCTTTTCATTTATAGCATTTTAGTCTAGTCTCCTTTAGTAACCTTTGCATTCATTTAGCTTAACATCTTACATTGCATTAGTTAGTTAGTAACCTTATTCACTTTAGCTCAATACTCTTCTTACACACATCCACATAATCAATCCTAAATCTTGTTTGTTTTAATTGATTTTTTTTTCCATAGTAATTTAGGTAGCTTGAATAGCTAAAATTTAAGTCTTGGCAAAATCACACTATCTCTTGGGATGATATCCATTTTTGCCCCTTTTACACACGATGATAGCGTATACTTGCGGATGAATAGGGGTTACAAATTTAAAGCTCTTAGTTTCACAACAACTTTCTTTCTTTAACTTCCCTGAGAATGTCCTTAAATTAATCATGAGCTATGTCTACTATTTTTTTTTAAAGAAGAATACTACATATATTAAGTTGAAACCATATTAGGCTAAGGTCCATAACAAATAACAAAACAACAAAACATCTTGCAACCACATAAACAACAATTGCAAACAAATGCCACAGACTAGAATAAGCTTACATAAAGGTGTAAATGGGTCGGGCCTTTATCGGATAGTTCGAGTTCAATCTCAATTTGAGGCTTATTGAGTTATGCCTTATCAAATTCAAGCTCGAGCTCGAGCCTGAAAATGAGCTCGGAATTTAAAAGGCCGAGCTCGAGCTTGTAAGTGCGCTAACGGGACTTCAATAATAACGTATATAATACTTTAACTATTTAACTAATCAAAGAGTTGTTGGTTTAAATTGCTAAATTAAACATAATAAATTTTGTAAAAGGCTCTTTATTCAAGCCTAACTAGCTTTCGGGTTTAGCTTGAGCTTTTCTCAAATCAAGCTCAAACCTTAAAATTTGGGCTTTAGTAATTCGAGCTCGAGTTTAAGTAGTATCGATAGCTTAAAGGGTCGAGCTTAAGCTTAGTTGACTCAGGCTCGTCCTATTCCTAGCCCCTTTACACCCCATAGCCTTTTGAAACAAGCACAGGACACACCTTTGAGGATTAGGAGCGCCAGCCTTTAACTGACAGGAAAAAACCAACAAAAAAAAACAAATGAAACGTGAACCCAACGATCTTTAAAGAACTCCTAATCCACTAAATTAAGGGAAAAGACTGACCTACATCTAAATTAGCTAATCTATCAACTTCTATGTTTCTTTCCCCTGGCATTTTAATGATTGACCAATAAGAACTTGATGCAATGAGGGAGTCAATTTCTTCAAAAACACACAATAGCCTCCAGGGACTGATTTCCTAATTATTGGAAATCTAGGCAACTGCAACAACAGAGTCAATTTCCCTTGTGTGTTTGCTGTTGATTGTGCTATATTGCTAAATAGGGATATGGCTGATATTTTTCTCCCCTTCAAGGGGTATAAGACAGGATAACCCCGTTTCTCAATTTATTTATTCTTTATATAGAAATGCTTATTAGAATGATGAACTTTCAAGTTGAGTTAGGGAATGGAATGACATAAAATGTTATATCTCATCTTTTTCAAGTTGATGATTTTATTTTAGTTGCTTAAGCTGATGTGGAGAATTGTCAAGTTATGATTCATATGCTAGAAACTTTTTGTGATTTGGCTGCTTGCCTGCTCATACAATTAGTTATGCTAAGTCTAGTGTTTTTTAAGTAATAATGTGAGGAGATTGGAATAAACTGGTGCAATGTATTCTCTTCGTCTCATGTTGTTTCTTCTATTTCATTTTTTTAACCTAACTTCAACTTAAATTTATTTTTATTATTATTTCATAAACAAATTTTTAAAAATTATATTTAAAACTATGATTCTTTTAGTTTTTAAATATGATTTTTTTGAAAAAGAATTAAAAAATAATAATATAAATAAATTTAAGTCTAATTTAAATTAAAAAACTGAAATTGAGCAAATAATATGAATGGATGTAGTACTTAATATTAAAAAAAGCTCCAGTTTAGTAAAAAGCCTAGGTATCCCTTTGTCTCGTAAGAGATGGACTAAGCGAGATTTGTAATTCATTTTAGATAAAATGAATACAACCTGGAAAATTACAATGTAGAGCCACTATTTTTCAAGCATTGGTATGATAGTTTCTACCACCCTCAATTACTACATGCAATTCATGAGACTGCCTGGGAAACTCTAAGACAAAATTAATGGAGGCTTATTATGGGGCTCAACTTAGCAAAAAAATTCGGCATTTTACTGCTTAAATCTTAGTATTTGCGTTTTAGATCTTTGAACTTTATTGAGTTACTGACAAGTGCCTAATTTGTGTTGAAATATTAAATCAAATCCCTTACTCCTATGTTATATTTTTATTTACTAAGTTGGTCAATAACAATTTTAAATGCTTTGTTTATTTAAAACCTTTGAATTGATGATGAATTTATTTTTAATTTAATCATCTATTAATTTTTTTTAATTTTTCTTATATTAATATAGTTATTATGAAAATTTTATGTTTTAGTTGATCGATCCCCAAAAAAGTGCGGGCAGGTAACTAGTTTTTGGCTTCTTCTAATGCAAGCTTATGCGTTGATGATTTGTTTTCCTAAATCTTGATAATAAAAAAAAATTGACACAAACATAAAACCGATGGGCTAATTGGTTTAAATAGAAAACGTTGATGGGCCGAACCGTACTTTTCCTGGAATGCAGGGAACCAACGGAGCCGGTGAAAATTGACAAGGTAATGTCAAAGCGGGGAAGGGCGGAGCTGGCAAAATCTGAGGGGGGCCGGTATCGGCTCAGCTGGAGAGGGAAAAATGGCGGAGGTGGCGACTAGTAGCAACGGCTTGAACACGGAACTGAGCCCGGAGGAGGAGCGGCTCTTCATCAGAGACATAGCCATTGCCGCGGAAGCTAACAGCAAAGAAGGCGATACCTTTTATCTCATAACTCAGAAGTTCGTTCCTTTCTCTTCCTCTGCTTTGGCTTACGCATTCTGGTTCAGGCTTTTATGTCGTTCCCCTTTTTCTTGTTATAAAAAATTTTCAGTTTTTCAGTTGAACTTGTTCTAGTCATTCAGGAAATTACGATACTGCTACAAATCTACTGCTTAATCTCAGATTTGCTCGAATTGTATTGTTTTGTTTTGTGCTGTTTTCTTCAAACGATGACCATGTCGGTAACTTGAAACCCTTATCTTTAATTTGTTCGAGGAATTTCATAATATTGCAACCGGGATTTGAGTGTAGAAGTTTGGGGCTTCTAGGGTTCTATTCGGTGCCAATTCTCTTTCTAGTCTTTGTCCCTTTCTGATATTGATTTTTCTCTTGGTTTCTTCTCTGCGAGATTTTGAACTATTAACTTGCAATTCTACTTGATATCTGCTGCTTGGCATTTAGGAGTACCTGAAGCTCCCAGTAATTAGTTACACAAGCCCATTAACGAGTACTTCTGGAATTATGTACATTTAGTTGATAAATCAAGCTAACAAACCTTAATCCCAATTAGTCGAGGCCAGTTACTTGAATCAAGCACCTCCATTATGCTTGGTTGGAGTGTCATTCCATTATGCTTGGATGGAGGCAAGTTTTTTTAGAAGCTCTGAAAAATTGCAAAAGCAGGAGGCATTCTGTTAAATGCCTGGCTAGAAAAAAAAATTTGGTGCAGTGTTGAGCATGTGCTTGTAGCTGCTGTCTTTTGGCTTTGATCATCCTTTTTTTTAATCTTTTCTTCCATTCCTGCTTGAACTATTTGTCCTCCCCCTTCTGCTCCTCTATTTTCCCTTTTTTGGTGGCTGAGAGCTGGGAACTGGGTTTCATCTGGCAGGTGGTAGTTGTGTGACTATATTGCTTTGAGGCTATTTAGCATACACTTACTGATGTGTCCTAATTGATTTTTATCAGATGGTGGCAATGCTGGATCGACTATGTGAATCAGGACCAGCCAACTAACACCAGTGATGGATCCTTGTTATCTGGAAATTCTGATTCACCTGGTTCAAGCACTTCAAAGAGGCCTGCGACAATTGATAATTCTGACTTGATATCTGATGCTGCATCAGTAGACTCCAATATGGGCATTGAGGTTCATGATACTCTTTTGGAAGGTCGTGACTATGTCTTGCTTCCACATGAAGTTTGGAGTCAGCTATATCTGTGGTCAGTATTTCATACAGTAGGTGACAAAGGATGGTGTAGGGTCATTTAGATAGATGAAATCTTCCTTAACCTCTTAGTTTTCTTTCAATAGCCCATCTATGAATGCTGCAGTTGGTATACTAATGTGTTTTGATGGCCATTAAACCTGTTTGGTTTGATATGTCTGCATATGCACATATAAGTTGATAAAAGCATTTATGCACTCTAGCTATGAGGAGCTGGGTTGTGGAATGATTTTCTCTGCTTCTTAGCATTCCTGAGATGAAATTTGATCTTGTGGTAAGTCTTGACAATGCACTGCAATGCTGCGCTATGACCAGCATTGAAGTGATGTGAACTTTTTTTCTTTCCTTTTTCTTACTATACATCCTTTTTATGGATAAGAAGTGGTGGAAGAGCTGTGTAAATTTAAAATAATTGGATGTCTAGAATAAAAGTATATAAAATATAATACTGCCTTTGGCCAACCAATGTTGCTCCATTTGATTCTGCATGGAGATTAAGAAAGTGGAAAAATTTGTCTTGTTTCCCCATTTGCTTGAACTTTTTGCACGTAAATCAAGAAAGTTGACAAAGTGAATATTAAAATGATAATTTGAAGGATAGTATGGTAAAGTAAATTACTAAGTATGGAAATGTTGCAAGGATTTGGGAAGGCCCAAAAAGGAAAATGAAGCAAGATTTGTGGGACGGAGGGAGTACAAAGTTGATAGTCAGTTGTTATACTTTTTATTTAAATCCTTACATTTCATTTTTCAGATGTTTATTAGAGGATGGATCATGATAGTACATCACCATTTTCGGTGTGCAGTTAGTGGTCTACTAATAATTTTCACATCTTAGGTATGGTGGTGGTCCAGCTTTGGCACGGAAGGTCATTAGTTCAGGGCTTTCTCAAACAGAGTTGGCTGTAGAGGTTTATCCCCTCCGTCTTCAATTATTTTTGGTGCCAAAAGGTGAACATTATCCTATAAGAATAAGCAAGAAGGTATTAATTTCAAACAGATCGTGTTCTATATTTTTTTCAATTTCTCTTTCTTTTAAGCTGCTTTTTCTAATACTTTTATTGTTTGTATTTTGGAATCTGAATGTGTGCAGGAAACTATTGGCGAGCTTCATCGCAGAGCATGTGAGATTTTTGGCCTTAAATCCAATCAAGTAATTTGTGATTTGAAGTTATTTTATTTGACTCTTTTTGCTGTCTTTTCTTTTCATGTATATTTATTCGGCCATAACTTTTCAGGTTTGCATATGGGACTACTATGGGCATCGCAAGCATGCTTTGATGAATGAAATGGATAAAATGCTTGATGATGCCAACATTCAGATGGACCAGGATGTAAGTTCTTTTTGTCCCAATTCAGCTATCTCTGTATCTAAAGCCAGAGAATGCTTTGCAGTGTGATTTCTGCCTTATGATATGGCAATGCATAGATTCACAATATTGAGTGAGTTTTTCAGAAATTTAGTCACTATGATGCAAATGCACAAATTGATGCTCCTATCAAGACACGCTATTGAATAATACAAATAGTTTTCTAATTAGTTTTCCACTGCAAGAGCCTTTTTTTTTGTTTGATACATAGGAGAGAGAGGCCATGCGGTAAGCAGAGGATTAAATCTTGAACCTTTTTGTAACAACCACAAGGTTGAACAATTAGGCCCAAGCTTTGGTTGTTACTGCATGAGCCTTTAAGGTGACTGATTTTTTCATTCTTTTGGGATCTTTAGATTGTCCCGTTTCACTTGTATGTTATTACTTGTTTTACGATTTTTAATCATACATATTTTCTATGGACACAAATGAATAAACATCTATAGGACAGGGGAACTATAAAAGGGTTATGACTTCTACATATTGACCAACTATTGTTGTACTGCATGTGAGCATTGCAGACATTGCTGGAGCACTGAATTGCTTAAATTTTTTCTTGATATGGTTCGGTCACTTAGCTTCTTGTTAGGTTGAAGAATGGTTACATTGTGCCTGTGTGTGTAATGTGTGTGTGTTTCCTTTTTTTTTTTTTTTTTGGGGGGGGGGGGGGTTTGGTGCTGTCACATTGCTGCAGATTCATTACTATTCCATCTCTTGGTTTCTGCTAATGTAATTTAGTGTGTGTGTGTGTGTTTTTGAAAATGCTTAAGTACTCAATCTAATACATGTTAGTTTCTGTCTAAAAGGCTTATGAGCAAGGTCAGTAACTAATCCTTTTTCCTATGGTTGACTAAAACAGATTCTGGTGGAGGCACTTAACAATGCAAATGGTGTTGCATCAGGTAATCAGATGATTTCTGGCAAATAGTTAAAAAAAATGAATATGCTATCTATGTGCTTGAGCTTCAAATTTGAGCTTATTTGTTGCAGGTTTTACTTCAAACAAAGGTACTACACAAAATCACAACTTGACACTTACTGTCAGAGATTCAGAGAACACACTTGGAAGTGTTGGTGTTACTACTAGGGGAAGTTCTGGCGGACTGACTGGTTTGCTGAATCTTGGAAACACTTGTTTCATGAATAGTGCAATACAGTGCCTTGTTCATACACCGGAATTTGCTAGATACTTTCAGGAAGACTATCATCAGGAGATAAACTGGCAAAATCCTTTGGGCATGGTCGTAAGTTTCTAACAAAGATTTGCTTATCATTTGGCTTTACATTTTATGGAAAATTCAGTGCCAGAAAATTAGTAAGAAGATATACGAGCAAGTGTAGCACATTGCTCCTCTTATAAGAGGAGAGAGATATCTGGTCTGTTCATTTGATGTGATGTTACATTTATGCTTTGATTTCTTATATTTCTGTTTAGTTTTGTACTGTTTTTATTAAGATATGCCTTTTTTATGCGAAGTGTTTTGGTGAAGGATGGACTTGGGCTTCAATTCAACAATTCCTGGTAAATGACTTATGGAGATTTAACAGAAAAAGAAAAAAACTCTGGAGGGAAGCTTTGGCTGTACATTTTGGTTGAACATAATCATGGACTTCAAAGAGTGAAAGAGATTCAGAGATTTGGCAAAGCGGATTTGCCTGTGTCTGTGCATGGCCTGGGGGGAGGGGGAATAGAATTTCATTTCCTCCCAATAGGATGTTTAGTTTGGTTTAATGAATTAGATTTTAAAAGATTGGTTCCATCATTCTTGAGTGTTTCCTTGGCCAGTCACAAAGATGCATTAGGCAGTCTTGTGTTGATTGCAAGTGTGTAAGTTGTGTGGAATTTGTGACTTGTAACTGCACTGCTGAACAAAGTGGTTTTTCCCTTTTTTTTTTTTTTGGGTAGGGGGAACTGGCTTTAGCATTTGGCGATTTGCTCAGAAAACTGTGGGCACCTGGGCGAACTCCAGTTGCTCCTCGTCCCTTTAAAGCGAAGCTTGCTCGTTTTGCTCCTCAGTTCAGTGGTTATAATCAGCACGATTCTCAGGTCTTTTTGGCTGGGCAGCACATAATTTTATTTCATGCTTGTTTGTTGTTCCCTATTGAGAATAATCCAATATCTTCAGGAGCTTTTGGCATTTCTTCTTGATGGTCTTCATGAAGATCTGAATCGTGTGAAACATAAACCTTATATAAAATCCAGAGATGCTGATGGTCGTCCAGATGAAGAAGTTGCAGATGAATATTGGTCAAACCACATTGCTCGCAATGATTCTATTATTGTCGATGTTTGCCAAGTGAGTACTATATTTGCAATATGTAATAGTATTGAAATATATTGCATGCTTGATGTTTTTATTTGAATGACACAGCAGTAGAATAACTACTGTGGAAGCACTTTGGTTGATGCAGAAAGTATGCTAATGATGTTATCTTTTGTACTTAATTCTTGTCACCGACATGTTGTCAACTTCTCAATGCAGTATTCTACATTAAACGAGAAGAAATGATAATTGGGAACAACTTGGGATTAAAAGTCTCCCAATTAGAAATTTTCAAATTTTATGAGTATTGACGTTTTCCTGTGGGGCCTTTATCAATTTTATTGTTCAGATTGAATATTATTGCATTTATTGCATGCAACTGAACCTATTTTTGTTTATGCGTTTGATTTTTAGGGTCAATACAAGTCAACACTGGTTTGCCCTGTGTGCAATAAAGTTTCTGTAACATTTGATCCATTTATGTACCTTTCTTTGCCACTACAATCTACCACAACGAGGACTGTGACAACAACAATTTTTACATGCGATGGAAGTGCTCTGCCATCTACATTGGCTGTAACCGTTCCAAAGCATGGTCGCTGCAGGGATCTCATCCAAGCAGTTAGCACAGCTTGTGCCCTGAAGCAAAATGAGGAGATTAAGCTTGCGGAGGCATGGACATAATAAGATTTTCATTTCTTACTCATCAAACAAGTAATATGTCGAATTAATTCCAGTTTTCAATGTCATCCTTGCAGATACACAATCATGTGATTCAGAGGTTTCTAGAAGATCCCTCAACATCATTGTCTACCATCAAAGATGATGACCACATTGCTGCCTTCAAGCTTCCAAAGTTTGGAGGGAACACTATCTCGCTTCAGTTGATTCATCGTCGTCAGGAGAGGTATGTAATATTTGCAACCCCCTTTACGTCATCTGCCTGTTGTTTAAGTAGAGCCAAAAAGCCTTTAACAAGAAACAATATTTACTTCAGATTTGTGGTAGCTCTTTTTTCATGGTTCTCGTAGCATTCTAAGTAGTTGGTTTTATAAGCATGCTGCTGGATTTCTTAAACACCTGAACGTTTGCTGTTTCTCTCTTTAGATATTTTGCTCCGATTATTGGAAGCTTGATCTTCTATGGTTTCATTATTTTTTGTAGAGAAACTAATGGTGCACAACAGTGGAAACCATTTGGAACGCCTCTTGTGTCATCAGTTTCATGCGATGATGCAGTTACAGGCACTGTTATACAGCAGATTGTTAAGGAAATGCTTTCTCCTTTAATGAGAAAGGGATGCCTAGAACAGACTAAAGCTGATCCTGGCAATTCTGTTGGTAGTAGTCCTGGTGAATCTAGCACCAACCCTGTTGAAATGGATCTGAAGAAAGATGGTGCTTATGCTGAGGAAATCATGTCTCATTTGAAATTAGCTGATGGAAGTAATTCATGCGATCTATCATCAGAGGAAGTCATTCATTGTTCATCCTCATCAAATTCCATAGTAGTGTTTCTAGATTGGTCAGAGAAGCTTTTGGAGAAGTATGATATACATTATCTGGAGAACTTGCCAGAAGTGTTCAAATATGGGCCTGTGACGAAAAAAGCTCGTACAGAACCTCTCTCTTTATACACATGCCTAGAAGCTTTTTTACGTGAAGAGCCATTGGTGCCTGAAGATATGTGGTGAGTCTTCTTTTGTTTTGTGTGTGGGGGTGAGTCTTCTTTTGTTTTGTGTGTGGGTGTCAATCTTGAGTGTGGGCCGAAATGCTTGTTTTTATGAGTAACTTGCTCATGTTTTTTTTGTTCCTTTTCCTGGATTCATGGTAGATATACGACTCAAATATAGTTTATTGCCCAAAACATCCTTTCAGCAATGTAGTGGTCTGTTTGTTTTATTTCTCAGGTGCATCATAGTTGAAGTGTCTGAAAATCTGTAGCAGCAATTTTGGGTCTTATTGAAACTAGTTGGTTGATGACAACCTATTTGATTGCTTGTCTGTTGGTGATGGAGAATAGGAAGGCCTTGTTCTAATTGATTCAGGGCTTGGTCACAAGCTCCTTTATTTGACAATAGCACCATAACCTATGGTCATCTCCTGCAGCTTTGTTTGTAGATGCACTTATGGTTGTGCAAGTATGTACAATGACACCAGATGAGAACAGCTTTTTCTGATGAATTTTTTTATTGCAAGCTCCATAATTTGATTGCTGTTGTGTTGTATTAAGCACGATGAGTTGCTCTGCACACCAGAAGATTGAAAATAAGAGGAATGAATGGCATGAAACCCTTTTGGTTGAGAAATTAAAAGGTGGTTTCTCATGCTGTTTAATGGTTCTCTATAGGTACTGTCCTCAATGTAAAGAACAGAGGCAAGCAAGTAAGAAGCTTGATCTGTGGAGGCTTCCCGAAGTTTTAGTCATCCATCTCAAGAGATTCTCATACAGCCGGTCGATGAAGCATAAATTGGAAACTTTTGTCAACTTTCCTGTCCATGACTTTGACTTGACAAATTACGTGGCTGATAAAAGAAGTTCACGTCGTCATTTGTATGAACTCTATGCCTTGACTAACCATTATGGTGGAATGGGTAGTGGGCATTATACTGCATACATTAAGGTATGTAACCATTTCCTGGGGGGAGAAAATAACAGGAACTTGTTTCATCACAGCATATCTTGTTTCTTTATATATTTTCATATCAGGAAGAATTTTATTAACATAATTAACCGGTGTACGAGAACCCGGACTTGAGCCGGTCAATGACACCGGTTCAGTGTTTTATCCTCAAGGAAAATGTCTCGTTGAAGCATCATAGTCAGCCTGCCCGTTTAGCTTTCCCTAGTTAAGGGGTAATTGATAGTTATTGTCCTCAAATGTTTACATTTGTGATAAGAATCATCATGAGGGTATTGAGGGTACCTGTGTGAATGAGTGCATGTAGACCCTTATTGCTAGAGTATTCGGAGAGTAAGGTGCTTTTATATGGGAATGCGGGGCAAATGCCTGTGGAATCTAAGGAATCTACTGTATAAGTGAGCCTATTTAAGCCAGTAAAAGATGGGAATGCCCTTAGGAGTATGTAGGTGTAATCAATTTGTTAGTATCGGTTACCCAACCATCTCACCTTGCATTTTTGTTCTTTCATACATTTGACTTCAGTTTTTATTTTTCTTGTATTTGCAGCTTCTAGAAGAGAATAGGTGGTACAACTTTGATGACAGTCACATATCAACTATTAACGAAGATGATGTAAAATCAGCTGCCGCTTATGTCCTTTTCTATAGAAGGGTGAAAGCTTGATGCTGCATGAAATGAGGCATGGTGCCCTCCATTTATATTGTCCTCAAGATTCAGTTTTCACATTAAGAATGTATCGAGTCACAGAGGTCCGATTTTTCAGATAGGCATGTATCTGTATTGACATTTTTTTTAGTGAAGTTTATGAATAGACCAGTGCTAAATTTATGATGTTGCCAAATAATTGCATCAAGGAACTCCCCATTCCTAAACAGACGTAGTGGCACAAATTCCTCTACTTTGCAGATAAGAGTTACAAAGTTGGCTGAGGTTCTCTTGAACTTTTGCCCTCCATGCTTGGCCCCTTTTGTTGGGACGTAATGCTATTGAAAAACGAAAGGAAAATAGAAAACACAAAGTAGGGGTGGCAATACGACGGGTTTAGTTGAGTTGGGTTGAATCAAGTAACAGCCAGTGCATGTATTTGGATATCAGTTAGTAATTCCAAAAAAGTAAAAAAATAAATAAATAGATAAATAGAAGTTCCAGCTTGTTTGGGGCTCGTGGAGACTGGTTGATTCCTTTTTTTGGTTTAAAGGAAACAAAGTCAATTTATAATTATATGCTAAACTTAAATTGCAATTTAAATTCACAAGCCAATCCAAATATAGAGATGGATAATCTAGGTACCTGCTACCAGTTCATTTGAAAATTTTAGACCAATTAAAGAAAACAAAGAAAAATTCAGACCTTATTTCAAATTCTTTAATATGAGTAATTTTTCCAATAATCAGTTTATGCCTCAAGGCTATGGACGTTACTCCCTCACACAGCAGCAGGAGTCACGGCATGAATTTCTTCATCCTTCAGTGGTGTTTCTTTCTGTTCTCAATTTGTTTGGATCAAGAGGAACCTAACCTAACTGCTAAACCAAAGAGTTACAAGATTCTCAAAGCCACATTCAGACCTGCAAACTTCTGGCTCGGTTGGTCCGTCATGCTGCATAGCCCCCCCGTAATAATCAGCTAGTCATGAATCTCTTCCTTTATTGAAACCAACTATTCGTAACGTTTTGCAATTGTCGCCAACGAGTTATATGTGCCGGTTATTGCACAGATAACGCCAATCACAACAATTGCGGTGCTCAAAACCATCTGTCACATTAAAAACACAATCATTCAGCTGGCTTACCACTTACTATATTAACAAGTTTAGATTATACGCAAGATGCCCTGAGTACCTGTGTCCTCGTAGCTTTCATCCCTGCGATCCTTATAAAGCAAAGAGCCGGTATTATTACAGCCTGTAATGAAGTTAAAGCCAAAATATTAGAGGCAACTGATAAGTGGAAGGAAAACCATATTGCAATATTAAGCTAAGCTTCATGTCAGGATGTTAACTCACGATCTAATTTGTAACCTGTTGGCAGATTGGTTTTAAAGACTTCAATGTCAGAATAACACCCCCCCCCCCCCCCCCCCCCCCTTCTTTTCTACAATTTCATGATGGTCTGTTCCTTTACTTCGGCCCCTTCAGAGTTCCTGATGACAAATCTCGATAATCATAGATGTTCTTGGAAAGTTATAAAACCCTCTAGCAATGACAAATTGCCATCCTTCTGTACTGTTACTCCAACACTCCAATTTATCTTTAGGGAATTCGTCAACTTTAGAAAAATAGCCTCATCTCTGGATATGTTGATTCTGTTGATTTTCTCTGCATTTCTTTGGTAACAGCTTCTATAAATTCTTTTACATCTCTGTTTAGCATCCCAATCCTATTTTTATTAGATTGTAACAAAGAACAATGCCACAACTATGTATGGAATAAAATGCATCTATTAGTGAGAATGATATAGAAACAACATGAAACAAACTCCCAACATGTAAAAGGAGTTAGACCCTTGAAAAAAAAATGCATATTCGTACTACTAAGCACACATTTTTACCCAAGACCTTTAAAGGATCACATGATAAGTACACTTACCACAAGCAAACTGAGAAATGAACCAATTAGGGACATGACAAGACCTGCAATTCAATGGGATTATATCTCAGTTTTGTGAGTTTAACAATAAATTCAATGTCTATGCTACTGAAAAACAAACTTAGTTCAAGTTCTAAGACACTGGAGAACAAGCTCTTATGTGGTTAAGGTTCACCGGATACTCATAGATATCCTTAACTTCACTAGCCATGCCAAGACAAGGTTGGTGACAGGTTCCTTGAATCTCACACCACTATTTAGGATTTGGTTTTGGATGAGATTGTTGTTTGTGTTCCAGTGGGATGAGATTAAATTGTATCATATGTATAAGGAGATGCGAGCGTTGGAAATAACACACTTACCAAAGAAGGGAATAACAAATGCAGCACAAACAGTAGAAAACACAAGAGCTGCTCTTAGAAGATAGAAGCACCATGAACTATTTACAGTTCTATCTGGCAGGAGCTCCTCTATACTCCTGGCCAGTGGGGTCAATAACAGCGCATATTTGATCAATGTCAAGGAAACAATATCTGATTGGGGGAAAAACAATGGGGAAGCTGGGAGGGGAAACCAAAAAACAAAACATCAAACCAGTTAACTGGTTTACGTTTTCCTGATCAAAGTATTTTGCCAAAAGGATATTTGGTGAAGGGGTTGATGACCTGTAAAAAGGCAATATATTCAGGCTTAGGAAAAAAAACCAGATTAACATATTCTTTAAACGGACTTCTCCTTTCAGCAACTAAAATTTTATACTTACTGTTGTCCACAATGCAACTTTCGAGACCAAGGAGTGTGAAGGCATGTTCAAAGTTATTTGAGACAAGGTGCCTTGACCGAACTCTAGATAGCCCAAGACTGCAATGCCCCCGTACAAAACTACGCACAAAATAAAACTGGAAAAGAAAAAACATGAACCAGTATTTATAAGGTATAAAATTGAAATTTCTACCATTAACCACAACAGAGTGACGTACCATATTAACATTGCCTTCACGAATTCTGATTTACGGGCCATTGATTGATAGATATTTGGAAACACTGAATGGCCAGAATAGCAAAATCCGTACACACCAATCACAAACGGAATGCCATTCCAATTCACTAAGTGGCCAGTATGATGAAAGCCTACACCGCCTATGGTGCCAATAAATATCACACAAAGAACTATGACGAGTGTCGCGATAACACCACCAGCTGCAATTGACAAAAAACGATTTTGAGGTAAGTCCATGATATATTTCTTCTAAACACTTGAATGGAAATGATGTGCGCTAATGGACAACTTTGCAGCACCTGATAGATAAGATATCAGACTTATATCCTTTAACCATACAGTTGGCAGAACAAGTAACGCTGTTAGAAGCGCAAACAAGTGCATGGAGTCTAGGCTGAAACGACCAGGCAAATCCAGAGACACTCCGGGGAAAAGCCTGGTAAGGTTATCCCCTTCCATAATGATGAATTCCACACAGTATGACTGCAGAGGTCGTGAAATAAAATTCAATAATTTTCCTTGAAAATCACCAGAAGTTTGTATATCAGATTTTGAAATGAACCACACTCACATAGAGCTCTGTGTAAAGAATGATCTGCATCAAAGATTAATGCATTAGAAGTTTCCACAGTAAAGATAATCAAAGCATTAGCACAGAATGTATGAATCATTCCACTTCCTAGACTATTGTTTTGACCAACACTTACATCAAAGAAACAAGGAATGGAAATCTATAACTAGGCAATCGAGGTTGAATATGAATAATATAGCTCATTGGCTAGGATATTATGGACAATACTTGATAAGTGTTTCAGAAGTATCATATAGCGGTTGAGTGTGTAGTATAAATTATTAGTGATATACAGTAGGTACACGAAGTGCATGACAATGGAAACCAAAATATAGCTTATGTTACATAGGTCATTAGTAACTCATAGTAGTGACAATCTGTAATCAGGAAGAAAATATGTAAGTGAAGCGAAGGTGCTAAAGTTACAGGAGTAATGGGATTCAGGACTGAAAATACTTACTCATAGAAAAACAACTCAATCACGCCTTATAATGTAGAAAACTGTATAAAGTGAAAAAAGAAGAAGATGTATTTTATGATACTTATAATACAGACACCGTAAGGACACTCAACTATAACCTCAGTGTTCTCATAAACAAGGAGCCAGAAACTCACAGAGATAAAAAGGCGTCCATATTTACCAAAGGCAGCTTCTCCCAGATCAGGGTAAGACAGGATCCCTTCTGTACTGTCAAAGCAGTATTTCATGAGAGTTGCTGTATAAAAACAAACAGCTGCGAAGAAGACCAACAACAGTAAACTGGCCCAGCCGCCTGCTGCTAGTGTATTGGGCGTAGATAGAAGGCCAACTCCAACCATTACATTCACCGCTGTACAAGAGAAACCATATGATAAATATCCCAAGTATGGAGCACACATGGATACTATTAGAAGTTCAGCTGCTGTTTTTTTTATTATACGGAAAACACAGAAAAGAAGCTCAGGATGGTACTAATAATATTGTCAAAGGGCATGAGTGCTAAGCAAAATGATGGCAATGGCATAGCTTACAATTAAAAACCGTCTGGATCAAAGTGCATCCTTGACTTAGGGGAAGCTCGCCGGCACTGAGCTGCTTATGAAATGAAGATTTCGTAGACGACACTGATTGTCTTCTCGAGGACCTAATTGACTCTTGCCTTTGATGTTCGGGCAGCAGAGAATGCCTAGCATCCAGGTCTATGCTACTTTTGCTCTGAGTTTCAAAGCTCAAATACCTTGGAACGGATCCAAGGAGTCCAAAACCGGGTGACGCCGTGATTGAATAAGAATCTACCGTCTCCCTGCAGAGGGTACCAAGTAATTCAAAAGAAAGAAGAAAACAAAGAACAGGGAGAGGGAGAGAGAGAGCATTTGAAATCTCACAATTTTCTGGGAATGGGTCTGATCTTATGCACGGTAAAGAAGACAGTAACGCTAATAAGTAAATGAAAGCAAGCAAGTTATGAGACAGCACCCAAGAAAATAGTAAAGCATGCAGCCTCCCTTGAAATAAAACAGGAAAGAACAGAGGAGTACTGGTTGTTGGATGATATTTCAAATTACCTCACTCTATGGGTAAAGCAAATACCGGAATACAAAACGCTCAAACAGATGGAGGCCATGCAATGAGAATAGAACTCAAAAAATAGCCTTTCCAGAGTGTACAAATTCAAGCAATAACTGGACGCAGCCTTACGAGATTTCTAAAGACGATACGTAAGATTTTCTTCTGCAACAGCACCAAAATTGACGCACAATATTGCTAAAGAAACTAGCCCAGCGATACCGATTGCAGGTACCTAACATAATAAACATAGATACCTGTAACTCTGAGGCCATTGTTGGGAGGAGAACGTGTTGGAAGGGGAACGGGCCGGTTCCTCGTCGGCACCAGAGCTGTTGGTGGTGCGGCTGAGAGGCGTACCACCGTCTTCGTCGTCGGTCTCCATCAGGAAGTGCGCTTCATCTTTCTCCGCCATGACAGAAAATTGATTAACGCGAGAAAGGGAGGGAAGGCAGCTTTGGAAGAGAAAATCTAACGTAAACGGTGCTACGTAGGGTGCCAGTAGGAGTAGTAGTAATGATAATTGCAGAGCTTGTTAAAGAAGAAATGTGGATGAAGAGCGTCTGTTCTGGCTCTCTGTATTTAAGAGAAGAAGACAAACATGGCAAGCCAATTCCGTTTTTTCCTTCTCCGGCTCTTGACGTTACCGCGTGGTGTCGTTCTGTTCATTTTATCAACACTAGCATGGAGTTAACGTCGCTTTTGATCCCCAAATTAGTGTTACTGTTTCAATCTCGGCCACGAACTAATAAACGTAGCAATTTGATTCTGAAACTTAAATTCTGTAGCAGCAATGCGTGTACCAGTGGCGTGGCGTCGCGTTTCATTAGAGAACGACAAAAATTGACACCATAGTCTCGGACATGGTACCGACTCATACTGATATCCTATTCGTGGCCTCGCGCCTGTGGTTCTGTAGAAATTCAGAACCACGTGCACAGTTCGAGAATTCTCTAGGGTGTTGAAGTCAGTAAAGCCAGAGCACATACACACGCTTGGCTGGCCTCTGGCTGCCTTATTCTTACGAATATCCTTTTTTGCGCTTTTTTTCTTTTTTCGCAAAACTATATTTCTTTATCTGTAGAGAAATATTTTTTCTCAAACTTATGAGACCTGATTTTTAATAATTTTATTCTTCTCTTATGATTATATTATCCCGTCCTAAAATATACCCAAAATGTTTTCTACTTTTCTCTAAATATGCATATTTAATTTTCTAGATATATTACTTATGTTATGTAAATTAAGTTTATGAATGTTCATTGTTATATACTGTAATTAAACACTAGTTGGTAAACTGTAAGATTGGATAGACATATGTAATATATATTCATGCTACGCAATGTCGATAATGTTTAAAAAAATAAACAAATATTTTAGAATAGATCTAATATGCTTTTTCATAATTATACCTTATATGTTCTTTCTTTTCCCTTCAGAGTAATATGTAGTCATAAACCATAGCATCATGTTTACATAAAAAAAACAATATAGTTATAAGAATATAATTTTAGCATCATTTTACGTACACATAAACAATGTAGTTGTGAGAATATAACTATAATAACACTACTAAAATCACCGACTTTACCAACTGCCATTTACCAACGTGCAGCAGTTGGTAAATGGCAGTTGGTATTCGATACGTTGGAAAATTTTTTACCAACGTATACACGTTGGTAAAATACACGTTGGTAATTACCAACGGTCATTTAAAGGACTCGGTTTCCATCGCGTAGTTATAGTTACCAACTATTGCACGTTGGAATTTTACCAACTGCTGCGCGTTGGTAAATACCAACTGCTGCGCGTTGGTAACTTACCAACTGCTGCGCGTTGGTAAATACCAACTGCTGCGCGTTGGTAAATTACCAACTGCTGCGCGTTGGTAACTTACCAACTGCTGCGCGTTGGTAAACTACCAACTGCTGCACGTTGGTAAATGGGTTACCAACTGCAGCAGTTGGTAACTTGGCAGTTGGTAATTACCAACTGGCGGAAGTTGGTAACGGTGCTGTTATAAAGCCGTTGGTACTGACCCTTCGCGAAAGTTGGTTTCACATTTGCGCGTTCGTTATGTATATTAAACGTTCCAGGTTTCGGTTCTTTCGTATTTTTCCCCGTTTCAATCCACATTCAAAAGTAAATTACCAATTCAAAAGTACGCCCGGCTTTACTCAGCAATAAACATTACACAACTATGCCAACGTAATTGAAATAAAATATTCTCAACTACAGCATAATTAAAGCAATAACAGATATGTCTGAAAGAAAGCATTCAACATTCAACGGCTTACACATTTCATAAATATCAAGTCAGTCTGATTTAGGTCTAAAAATAATTATGTTGCCATGCTCTAATACAAGAACTGCAGAAATGCGCTAACCTGTTGATGACGCCCATCACGGAGTCCCGACTATCTCCTCATCCTCTGACTCCGAGTCATCAGGATAATGTGGAACTGGTTGTGCCGGCGGGCATGGAAGGTTTAGCGAACGACAAATAATCTCCAACTGAGCCCGGTTTGCCTCCAATGCAGCTCTCTGAGCCTCCATCTCTGCTCTCTGTCTCCTCTGAATCCTCTCGAGCTTCCTCTCGTACTCCGCATCCCTTCGCGCATTCTCCTCCGCCATCATCTTCTGTACTTGCTCGTTGAATTGCGGTGTCTGTGTGATGTCGATAGGCGGGATGGGACCTGGCTGTCGGCGTCCCGGTATAGCACACTGCTCAGATCCTAATCCAAATACCCGGCCTCTCCTTCTACCGCCAGATGCGGTACTAATGATTGCTAGTTCATCAATGGCCTCTATTCCATCCTCTTGCTGTGTTTGCTCCTCAATCTCTGCACTGATACGAGTCTACAGCAACGTCATAAAATTCGCACAGTCATGTCATAATTTGTTAAACATAGTCATTAAGTTAAGAATATTCTGCAACCAAACGACTTTTACTACTTACAGCAACTTCTTCATAGCGCTTACTAACATATCTCCCATCCTTCTTTTTATGTGTCGCTTGAAGGACTTTAAACAAAATACGGTACGGAGATTATTATTTGTTTCATTATAGTTATGTATAACCGTCATGTCATTATCTTTTCTCTCTTAACGCATCATTTATTTTAACTTATGTATATTTGTTTTAAATTGAGACATTTTTTTTTTAAATTTCAGATAAGGCCAACACATATTTTGTACATACCTAGTTTCCATCGTTGAGTATAGAATTTGACATATATATATAGGAATGAGTTTGAGTTTTTGGAACTGGCTTTTTTTAATCGCTTATTAATATCAACTTTGTTTAACTTGTGAGATCATTCTTTGAAACTAAAGTTGGTATTCTACCATATAATCTGTTCGATAGTTTTTTATTTCAGAAATGAGTTATTAAAAGTTCTAATGCAATAGTATATGGTTCAAGTGAACATTCCATAATTAAAAGTAGTTGACTATATTCCTTTGGGTATTTTAAAAAGGGATCGAGTTTCATTTTAATTTTTCTTCATTTTTAAGTATTTTAGTTTGTTAGTTCATCATTTTAAAAATGAATCATAAAGAGTTGCCATAAAAAAGGGTTTTTTAAGAATAAACATAGTAGCATCCACTAATTGTGATTCTCAGACACAGTACCAAAAAAATGCTTATAATATTTACATAAACAAATATTAATAATATGTTAAATACATTAAACGCATTTACTTATAATAAACTTTATCTATCTAAATAATTTATATTTTTCTCAATTTACTAATAATTTCTATATCTATAATGGATTTTAATATTTATAAACCAATACTTAATGCTTGTTGCAATATTAATATTAACTTGTTTAACATTTTATTTATTTTTCAATTACTTCATAAATAGAAGTATCATTTTTTTTATAAAGAAATTAGCAAATCTAATTTTTATTTTAAAAATTATTTGTCACCATATGAAAAAAAAATAAATATTCTACAATATTTTGTCATTGGAAAATGTCAATATACTACCTAAACAAATCACTTAAATCTAATTTTTTCATAAATTCTAATTAATCCCGAAAATAACAAAAAATTGTAAAAAAATGCACATAAAAAAACAATTGTAATGGGTAACCTAAAAAATAAATCTCCAACCAAATGCAACACAAAATAACAAATATTGCACATATTTCAAACCAAATTAACACAATATAATCCGAAAATACGTAATTATTAAGGAAAAAAATTAAAAATTCCGAAATAAACGCGTTACCTAAAAAAAAAATACTAACTTCCTTCAAACACCTCCAAATCGCTTCAATCCTGCAATAAAAACCAACATCTTCAACCCATTATAAACCAAGAAGCTCAAATAGGGAGAAAAAAATAAAAAAAAAATTTGAAAAGTGCTGAAAAAAATAATTAACCTTCGGATCTAAAAAAACGCCACCAGATTGACGAATCTCCGACCTCAAAGAAAAAGTTTCCGGTCCCAATCGACGCAAACAAGTGAATGTGTGTGATGTGTGAGCTAGGAAGCGGAGGAGAGAGATACAGGAGAGAGAGAGAGAGAGACGAACCAGAGGAAGAAGAAAGAAGGTTTAGCGAGTCGCGACGCTGGGGGGGTTTTAAAAAAATTAATCAAAACGCACCGTTTAACTAAAGTAAAAAAAAAAAAATCAAAATTTTTTTTTTTTTAAAAAAAAAAAAAAAACCTCACCAACTGCTGGAAGTTGGAATTTTACCAACGGCTAAGGCCGTTGGTAATTACCAACGGTTTGCACGTTGGAAAAAAAAAATGTAAATTTTTTTTTAAGCACTCACCAACGCGTGCACGTTGGAAAATATTTACCAACGGCTAGCCGTTGGTAAATCACCCTTTTCAAAAAAAAAAAAATTTTACCAACTGCTGGGAAGTTGGAATTTTACCAACGGCTAAGACCGTTGGTAATTACCAACGGTTTGCACGTTGGAAAAATAAAAAAAACACTGTTAAATTTTTTTGAATCCATCACCAACGCGTGCACGTTGGAAAATAATTACCAACGGTTCTACGCGTTGGTAAATACCAACGGCGTAGCCGTTGGTAAATTAGCAGTTGGAAAAGTAGGTTTTTTTAGTAGTGCAAGTTACCTTGAATTCATCATGGATTCTACTTCATGTGCTACCTGACAATGCATGCTATCAAGCAGATGTTTAAGTGCATCTTGAAGATGAGCTTAATGAATTTAATCAAGCAATTGATGACGTCCTCGCTAATCCACAATTGCTTGATTGGATTCATGTTTGATTGGAGGCTATTGTGATGAAAAGGCTAGTAAAACATTTAACAATTTATCTTTACATTTTAAGTTTATTTGGGCTATGTTTGACCTATTTTTGAATGGGATTCTTACACAACATTGGAACTTTAGCTAATATTCATATATTCGTTGTTATTGTTGCTTTAAGTATTTTAATCGTTATTAGTGTTTTTATATATGCGATGCTAAAAAAAACAAACATACACTAATAAAACAACAAATAGATACAAATAAAAAAAACAAATAACAAGTTCATATAAAGGAACAAATACAAACTAGCAAAATAATAAAAACATACTAATAAAAGAAAAAAGAACTACTAATAAAGAAACAAACAACTAGTAATAAATGAATAAAAAATATTTTCTTAAAAGAATAAGTAGGAACTGATAAAAGAACAAATTGGTACTAATAAAAATATAAATTGCTACTAATAAAAGGACAAACATCAAGTTCATCCACAAGAATAAACACGAACTAATAAAAGAAAAAATATTTATTGATAAGAACAAAGAGGTACAAATAAAAGAACAAATAACTAGTAACAAGAGAATAAAAAATTAGTGTCTTTAAAAAAATAAGTAGAAACTGATAAAAGAACAAACTGTTACTAACAAAAATAAAAATAGTTGCAAATAAAAGAAAAAAAAATTGCTCATCTAAAGATACAAATATGAATAAATAAATGAAAAAACACATACTAAAAAAAATGGTTTAGTAAAAGGAAAATAAAATTTTTTATCAATTCAAAAAGTGGAAAAGTAAAAAAAATCTGAAAAAGGTTAGAAAGAGAAAAAAAAATGGAAGGAAAAAAAATTGGAAAAAGGAAAACGAAAAAAATGAAACCGAAAAATAAAATAAAATGGAAAATGAAAACTAAAAGTACAACAAATGAAAATAAAAAACTGTAATGAGAAAAGAAAAAAAAAAGAAAAAAGGTGGAAAAACGTAAAAGCAATGAAAATAAAAAATTAAAAGGAGGCTGACTGGGATTAGAACGTGTGCCTTAGCCTCTCCTCATACGCATTGCCACTCCGCTAAACCTATAAATTTGTGTAGAATTAAGAAATTAAATTAATAGTAGAACGTGACCAAGCGTTCGCAAGAATTTGCCTAGTTAAATAAACGACGGTGCTATGCCCTTTAGTAGTTAAGAATTCTCTCCTGATGCTCACTCCTCTCTCCTCTTCGCTTTTAGAGAAACAACAAGTAAGTTGATTTGCTTCATCTTTCAAGATTTTCTCAGAAATATTTTGGTTTCACTAAAGCATTTTGTTTACTTCACTTGCAGAAGATAAAAATGAGTAACGTTGGAGCAAGCTTGCCTCCAAAATATGAGTAAATCTTCATCTTTACTTTTCATGTTCTAGCAATAACAGCATTTGAAACGTTTTCCATTTGTGTTATAGCAAAATGAAAAGAAAAAAGCTTCCTAAAAGTTTCTGTTTTTCGTTTTAAGTCAACTTAAAACCTTTTCTTTAAGATTTTGAGTCTCTAACCGGTGCTCTGTTCTTATGCGTGCAAGTGTTGTTTCTTACTCAGAGTTTTTCTTCTATGAAATGTTTTACTTTTTAGTGTTGGTTGTGTTATTTACTTGTTTACTATTCTTATCTTCTGAACAAAAAAATACATTTTTTTGTGACATTTGTTTTAGGTTACCATTTTCATAAAAGTAAGTCCTTTTATCGTGTTTGCTCTATATCTTGCTCACCAATTTGTGCTATTTAATTACTTCTTGTTCTCTTTGAGTTTTTTAATTGCTGGATTTAATATTATAGGGATGCTCATCAAATAGATGAATATAATGGGATTGTGCTAACTCGTACCTATGCAACTGGACCGTCCATACGCTTCATGCCCTCCAATTTGGATAGGGCTAATATCATGTACAAGTGCATTGTCAACAGGTCTAACCTGAATTTGCCAATATACTTTGTTGAAAAGTTAACCAGCCTCCACAATTTTATGGTAAGTAACATATTACTTAACCAAATAGGAAAAATATAAAGACACATGGATTGGTTTGGACACTTTTTGTAGTATCTCTTATGTGGAAGGCATTCTTTTTGGGGTGGCAACTCAAGAGACTTTCTTACTCACCTCAAATGCAATTGTAGAAGGGTATCCACACCATGGTCATCATTGGGAATTTAAGCAAGAAAGACCTGTTCGAGCAACAATTAATGGGCGAAAGAAAAATATACTGTGGACTAAACTGGCTCGCTGGACTCACGCTAAAACTAGTCAGTACATGGGATGCAAATTAAGGGAATATAAACTGCACCCAAACTTTCACCTTGCTCAAGCACAAGTTATCTTGAATTCATCATGGATTCTACTTCATGTGCTACGCAACAATGCAAGCTTTCAGGCAGATGTTGAAGTGCATCCTGAAGATGAGCTTTGTTGGATTTGTTTCACTCAAGACTTATATTATTTGATTTTGATGATAACAAAGCATTTTTTTAATGTGTTTCCAGGCTTTATTTAAAAATTTATACTTTGGTCTCTCATTCATAAAGTCTTAATCTTTGGTAGAAAATTGTTTTCTCAAGTATATTTAAAGTATTTATGGTGATTCAAGTATTGCTTGTGAAAGAAGAAATCTTTTTTCTGAAAAATTCATTGAAGTTTGGAAGTTTAAAAGTGAGAAAAACCTGGAGCTACATTTTTAACAGGGTGAAAATATTTCAACGTGTTGAAATTGGAGTATTTTTTCTAACCCAAAAGCAATTTAGTTCTGGAACAGAAAAACACTCGAGTGAAATGTTTTCAACAACCGAGTGAAACTGGAGCAGTTTTTCATGACCGAGTCATTCTTGGTTCTGGAACAGAAAAACACTTGAGTGAAAACTTTTTAATCAGGTGAAATGGGGACTCCAGGCCTGCATGCGAGTTCCCAGTTTGAAAATTCCTTTAAAATTCATTCTAAATTTATGTCATGTCAGATTTTCACATGTATTAGGCGCTGACAACTCATTAATTACCAATATAACCGTTGGAGGTCAAACCTTGAATTTCGTTATCAGATTAAATTTTCAACCGAGTGAAATTCTTTCACCCTTCGATCGCCCAGTTTCATCCAAGTGAAATTTTCGTGACCGAGTCATTCTTAGTTCTAGAACAGAAAAACACTTGAGTGAAAACTTTTTAATCAGGTGAAACGGGGACTCCAGGACTGCATGCGAGTTCCTAGTTTGAAAATTCCTTTAAAATTTATTCTAAATTTATGTCATGTCAGATTTCCACATGTATTGGGCGCTGACAACTCATTAATTACTAATATAGCCGTTGGAGGTCAAACCTTTAATTTCGTTATCAGATTAAATTTTCAACCGAGTGAAATTCTTTCACCCTTCGATCCCCCAGTTTCACCCGGGTGAAACTGGGCAACAAAAGCAATTTTCTGTCAAATTTGATAGTAATGTTTACCAAATTTCAAGGGGACTTTTCTGATCATTCTAACAGTATTCAACGTCTCTTTTGCTTTGGAACCCAACCAATTCACCCCCTCTTGATTGCATTTGAGACAACAAGCTTAATTAATTTAATCAAGCAATTGATGACGTACTCGCTAATCGGCAATTGCTTGATTGGATTCATGTTTGATTGGAGGCTATTGTGATAAAAAGGCCAGTAAAACATTTAACGATTTATGTTCACATTTTATGTTTACTTGGGCTCTGTTTGACCTATTTTTGAATGAGATTCTTAAGCAACATTGGACCTTTCGCTAATATTCATATCTTCCCTGTTATTGTTGCTTTTAGTAGTTTGATCGTTATCAATGTTTTGTTGTTGTTGGGGCTTCTGTTTGCCCCTTTCTTCGGCTTCAGGACAGAATATTTACTGACAGAAGTTCAGTGAGAAATTGTTTGAGTTGCACTGCCCTCGAACTGCAATTGATTACAATTATATGCATACAGATAAAATGCAATCCTAGTTTGTCAACAAGTAGCCGCACTATTTGCTATTTCCTCTCTTTTGACAAGAAACATAATTTCTCTCAACCAGAAACAGCAGAAGAAAAATAACATGTTATGTATTTTCATTCAGTTCAATGCAAGAATCCATACTATTAGAAAAAAACTCTCTCATGTCCTCAGCAAAGACCTTGAAAATGATATAGAACCCTTGGACTACTGTCTCAGATCTACAGCTGATATAGAAGTGGGATATGCTAGCTTCAGGTGGGGTAGGAAATGCTTTTGAAAAGATGCCTTCGGCTTCGGGTATCTCTTCCCCTTTATACATTCGAGAGAAGCTTTCCTCTTTATCTTTAAGAGTATGATGCTGCAAGGACTTGTAGGCATGCCCAAGCCTCATGGTAATGCCATAGTCCTAAACGATGTACGTAACACTCCCCAGTTCACTCCTAGAACCTGCAACTCACACTCTTTTTCCTCATAGTTCTCTCCATGCAACCAGGCACGTTTGAGCCCATTCTTATGCTAACCAACCCGCCATAAACTTAAAGTGTTAATCCAACCCAAATCCGTGCTGCAAATGATCCAGAAAATGGCGTCAAACTTGTATTGTTGTGTTGTTGCCTCATGGAATCTACAAGAAGTTGATCCATGTCCACTCCAAAGAGACAGGGAGCTGATTCGTTCTCCTCTTCACCTGAAAACAACTCTTGTTTAACTCAGAGTTTCCATGAAGGGTGGACAGTAATTAACTAATTAACCATCCACAGCTTGTGCTCCAAAAGGAATTACCTTCCCATTCGTTGATACTTCTCTAAAATGGAGGAGACCAAATAGAAGGCTGTAGGCCATCATTGTTTCTTGCTGAAGAAACTCAGACCCTGTATATCCACCTATGAGAGAAAAAGAGGGGAAAAAAACAGATAAATACATAACTCAGGTTGATGGCGCGAAACCACACACGATTTTGAAGCTTCATTTGGTCAATGATATATAGGCTGTGAGTCTAAGCTTTTGGCATTGAAAAGCCATATAAATCTTGTCAGATTGAAGAAGATCATAGACACAATATTTCACCTAGAAAACTCTTGAAACCATCTCTCAGTCTGAGGTCTTCAAGTGTAGTGTTAGAGTCAGACTCAGGCTTGTTCGTTGTGTCCAAGTGAGGATCCTTTTAAGTCAAAAGGGCATATGAATTGCATTCTCAGAATGAAAGAGATTCTCCATTATAATAAATCAGTTGATTCTCCTAGGGTACGCAATAAGGATACAACAAAGCTCATAAATTGTAGGGTACTTTGCTTCCTAGATTACCTTACCCTGCATTTTTCACAGAATGCAGACCATAATATTTGATCACCAAAGTGATCTCAAAGACTCAAACATGGTTATAATTGGCTGAAAGCAGTCTTACAAACCTCTGCAACATACACCCAAAAGAGCCTTGCAACAACCTCTGTTGCTTTCAAACTACAAGTGCTCTATGGCAAGAATGTAGCGATAAACGTTTGCTTCTTATTTCTTCATTGTCTTCATCATGTTATGATCACCATTGGTCAGATAAAAGAAGTTATCACTTTTACTGGGGGAGGATTGTCACCCCCGCCATGCATACACACTCTTTACAGAACATGAGCTAGTTATGCTTACTACCTCCTAAGTTGGTTAATTCCTGCTCAACCCAGAGCTACAGTACCTTTGATACCTACTGTGTGTGTATAGACAACATGGGCTCTCCTAACTGTTTTACGGGGAAGGCTCAGGAACTCTCTTGAAATCTATCACAACAAGTCTAATTTGTCAAAATAAGAATGTTTGCCAAGATAAATCAAGCTTCACCAGCAAAACCTGAAGAATTTTGGTTGAAGGGCTAAAATACAAATTTGAGCTTATAAATCTGGTTTAAAGGTTTGAACATGTTTCAAATATGTTCTCAAAGCTGCACATAAAATCCCAGACCAAGACAACGGCCCTATCAAAAAGTCAAACTTCAAGTCAAATATTGTAACCGTTAATACTGTTCTACTGCAGAATTCTGTTGAAAACCAGATTTCCAGTACATTCTTACCAACTCAGTTACTGAGTTTTCATACCAAAGGGTAGCTCTTAGTTGCCAGATCATAGATCCTTCTCTACAATGCCTTAAGGCACTAACTTCATGTATTGCAAATTAATAAGGCCAAAGTCTGAACTTTCAGGCCAAAACAAATACTTGGGGCAACATAACAAGAGCTGAATCCTTAGCTGGTAATCTCAATTTGAACAACAGTCTTGAATTACATAACAAAACTTGTCTACATGACTTAGCTAAGGCTTCTAGCTTGAAACCAATGCAGCAGTCAAACCTTGGTTAAGATGTTTCCCCTGCTGATTCAAGTCGTTTCCTGATTGTTGCATCCACTCTTTGTCACAGCCATTACATTGGCCTTAACTTATCTTCCTCTGCTCATTAAGGCTACTTACTTGTTTCATAGTGAAAAGGATAGCTGGATTGACTCTGTAATTGTCAAACATAAAGGGAGATAGAGAAAAGGTTGTAGAAGATTTGTTTCATTCCAGTCATCGTACAAACAACTACATCAATTCTATAACGGAAATAAATCACACGCCTCATCTAAGGGGCTCAAGTGTCCCAGTTACTGAAGTTGGAGGCTAAGGGGCTATTTGTACGAGTTACCAAAGCTCAAGGGCTATTTAATGTTTTAGGCCTAAATACAATTAATGTGTAGTTTTGCGGGTAAATTGCACGCATTACCCCCAACCTTTTAATTTTTTTTCTGTTCTAACCCCAACCTTCATTTTATTCGTTGTGCCTCCCTAACATGGCTAAAACGTTTCATTTTGAACCTTTTTTTTGATGGAATCTGTTATATTGGATGGAAAATGACACATCAACATAAGATTGTAGGGGAAAATGTTTGTTTTAACCCTTGTAAACATTTCTCTTTACCAAAAAAAGCTTTAAAAATTTCAAATCTAGCAAGAAACCCCTCATGCTTCTTCCTCGTCATCTCCGCCTCCCTCTTGGAACAACCTATCCGCTGTCCGCCTCCCTCACCTGCCGCCACTCTCATTTGTCGTCACTCTCCGGCCTTCCCTCACCGTCGTCCCTCTCCAGCTTTCCCTCACCCCTCATTGCCATAATCAAGCCCAATACCTTCTCTATTCCGCTGGGTCGCACCAGGAGTGGATGAAGCTCGAACACGCAATTCACGGCCACCGCCTCAACTTCCGGCGGACAGAGATTCAGAATTTCAAGCTCCAGATCCATCAAGCTGTTGCAAACAAACCCCCCGAAATCAAATTCGACGTCGATTGTTTCATCCAATTGGGCTAACTTGCAGCCCATCTGCTGCAATGCATTGGCATTATCTGGCTGCCGTGGGCCGATTCCTGTCAGTCAGAAAGCTGGAGGCTCACCCGGTCGGAGAGCCAGCACTTGCATCAGCGCCGGCCACTGCATTCCCTGTTTCAACCCGAAATCAACAACGGCCAATGCCTCGGCAAAGTAGGTCGCGACCTTTCTCATAGCCCCGACTTAAGATGCGGCCAACAATCCAATGTGTTTTACCAGAGCATCAGCCAGCTTCATATTGCCCTGTTGAACGGCTTCCGCGCAGGCCATAAGTGTGTGAACGAGTCGGACGCCGGTTTCTTGAGACTCAATTAGAACCATCGGCCGACTTGGCTCCGATGCTGTAGCAAACGCCCCAATCTCTGCCCAAACGAAGAAGGCGACAGTACAACAGGATTAGTCATAGATTCGGATGATTTCAATTGCTTAGGAGCACTTCCGCAATTGCGTTCCTGTGGCGGGAAAACCGCAACCCCAGGAATCGTCCTAAGATCGTACTCAAAATTGTCGTTGAAGACAGAAGATTGGAGGTCAATCTGCGGCTGTTGAGACTCAGAAATGGGGGGGATTGTTGAGCTCAGATAGCATAGTCTGGACCCATCCATGGAGGTCAGTTGGGTTGTAATGGACAGTGTCAGATAGGTAGGAAATCCCATCCTCCTGGGCCGAATCCATCACCATCTCGAGCTGCTCGAGCTTCTGTGCGACGTCGGCCATGTCGGAGGAGCGCACCTTATAGCCAAGGACCGCCAAAAGCTCGTCCATGCCTCCGGCGTCCCGATGGCCTTGCTGGGTGCAGGCAATGACACTGTGGATGAGTGTTCTTGCTAGATTTGAAATTTTTAAAGCTTTTTTTGGTAAAGAGAAATGTTTACAAGGGTTAAAACAAACATTTTCCCTTATAATCTTATGTTGACATGTCATTTTCCATCCATTATAACGGATTCCATCCAAAAAAGGTTCAAAATGAAACATTTTAGCCATGTTAGGGAGGCGCAACGAACAAAATGAAGGTTGGGGTTAGAACAGAAACAAAATTAAAAGGTTGAGGGTAACGTGTGCAATTTACCCGTAGTTTTGCAGAGAAACTGCGTTTCCAAGTTTTACCCTTGATCCGGTGGAGAATAAGATTTGACTTGAACGGCTTTCCCAAATCGTTTCTTTAATCAAATAGTAGTAATAGAATTTAGATCAACTACATTGCTAGAATAAGCTAGCCTAGTACTTGACATCGTGGGTCTTCTTGTACAAGGTTGTAATAAAGTGCAGTCTACAGATCAGCATGATATATATATATATATATATATATATATATATATATATATATAAAGCTGCCTACATAGCAGCGCTTCTCCCACAGCATTGAAGATTAATATGGGGCAAGCCTTGGCTTCTGGTGCGTACCTCTCTCTCTCTCTATCTATCTATATATATATATATATATATACACACACACCTCACATTGTCTCATCTTTTGTTTCTCGATTGGGAGAATGACAAACTAGTTAGGGGAATTGAAGAGTGGCCAATATTCATCAAGTCTTAAAAAGCATGACAGAAGCGTCACTGATCACTATTAGCTAATGATTGAAGTTGCCAAAATTTATTATTATTATTATTATTATTTTGGTACATGGATAGGCCGGAGGAGTTATAAGAAATTGAACCTTGGATCTCTTAATAAGACCCACAAAATTTTAACCACTGGACAAAGATTTTGGATGTTTAAAGATTTACTAATCTTGTGTACTTATTTATTTGTTGGCACGCCAACTCCATCGGCTATATTGTTTCGTTGATAACGTCCTCAACTATATATATGATTCTCAACGATGCTGTTAATTCATAGTAGCTTTACAGAGACAATAAAAGAGATCATTCCATCTCCACACTAATAATGGGTTATACATGAAAATGATAAATTTGATGACTGAAAAATTGCTTTGGGGTTGAGAAAATGATAACAAGGTAGAAATCCTTAATTTGGGTGCAGATATTTATTCCATCCCAGATCAAGGCAAGCCAAGCGGTTGAAAAACACAGCTACGTACTAGTAATTAATTAATGTTGTGCCCAATTATATATTAATGCAGGAACTAATAATACCAAGGAGAAGATGGACAAGGAGATTGGTCCGATTATAGCAACATGTTATGACTCCTACTTCTCAGATCAAGATCAGGAGTATACTCCTGCTGACTTCTATCGAGCAGTCTGCGAAACTATCGAGTACATATCCAATCTTATCATTATAAATCCTAGCAAGCTAGCTAATCAATCCCCTTTATTCTGGCTTAATTAATTCATGAACTAGCTATATATATATATATATATATAATCCTCTCGAATTTCATCCAATAGCATAACTAACTATGTTTAATTACATTTATTAATTATTTCTATGTATTGTGTAGAGAAATCAACAACAAGCTTGGCAGCACCCAATTCCGAGTGCCAAAGGCTACAACCCTCAAGCTGGCATACGAGGTAACCTAGCTACAACAATATATAATCAGTATCATTATGTTTCCAAAATAAGAAATTCTAATACATAGAATAAATTCCAAAAATTTAAAATAAAAAGAAATTCATATATATCTATGCTAGTTAATTAATTAATGGTTTTTAATACATTATATTAGAAACACCACAAAGGGAGAGAAAGCCCCTTGACAAAGGAGGAGTTCCAACAGATACTGCAAGAGGTGATCATAGAGACGGGATTTTCGGGAATTGGGGCAACGGACATTCTTTTCTATATCTTCGGGGTTCCCGCCACTGCCTTGCTCCTCAAGCAGCAAGTTGCACCTAAGGCCATCCCCAATGATTTCTTTATTCCTGCTGTCACCTCCGCCACTGTCTTTCTCCTTGCACAGCTCAACAAGATTTGATCCCAACACAAAAATGCCAGACGAAGAAGAAGAAAGGAGTAATCACGGCGATTTATGCAACAAAATCAAATGACTTGGATACCAATTAAGTTGTGTGTAAAATTCGGGTTTGGAAATAAAAATAAAAAAAATAAATTAAAGCTTCGGAGTGTATACATTTTAGTAATAAAAGGTCAACTGTCCCTATTGTTTCAAAAATTGTATATATCAATCCTCTCTTATAGATAGGGCTGAAAATGAACCGAGCTAAATCGAGTAATAGATTGGTTATATTTTGTTTGAAATATCTATCAAGTTTAATATTTTGTTCATGTTTGAATTCAAACAAATATGAATAAATTCCAAACCAATCAAGCTCGAGTTGTTATTTAATAATATCTTTTGCTTATTTTAAAGATACCTCCTTTTGCATTATCACTTGTTTAGAGTTTCATTAGTTTTATAACATTGTTTTTAATAATATTCTTCGTTTTTTTTCTGAATTAGACATAATTTTTATATCCCTTTGCATTTAAAAATTATTAGTAACTATTAGAAGATTAGTTAGAAAAAAAAGTCTTGTGCATCTATATATATGTACTGTCTGGGTTCATAAGAGATCCAATGGCGTACTTGAATTAGTATGCCAGTACATATAGATAATATCTATATCCCTGGGTATATTTTTATTCCATTTTGGCCCTATTTAATTTATTTTTTCTGTTTCAATTTTATGTTTTTTACAAACACAGTTAAAGTTTCCCTTTCAGATTTTTGTGGATAAGGTAGTATAGCAAGCTTTTTGAAAGGTCATGTTTCTAATTAAGACACTTGGCAAAATAGGGAAGTTTCAAGGTTGGAGACCAAAACGAAATAATAATTAAAAGTTAGGAATGGCGAACTCATTAAACCCAAGTTCTCTGTCTCCCTCTGTGATGTATGGAGAGAGGGCTAGAAGTGGTGGAGAATAGGCAGGCAAGGGTTGAAGAGAAGTCTAATAATAGAGAAATGGCCGGGGAAGTTGAGGTCGCCTGTCCCTCCAAATGTCTGGGGGCTCAGAGATTATAGGAGATGAAAAAGTCCACCATTTGAATCCAGCTCAGAAGAAAGATAGGAGAGAAACAATGTGCTCCTCTCATAATCATCTCCCATTCCAGCTCCTTTGGATCTCTTTACGGTCAAACTCTTACAAACCTAGAATTATTGCATCCATGTTTTTCCCGGAATATTCAACCAGAAAGAAGAAGGAAAATCCGGCGGCAACAACTTGAACTTCAAATTTCCTTTTGGGGTTTGGAAGAAAGGAAAAAAAGTTTGAATCTTTAGAAGGAATCAACACGCACAGAAGGACACCGACGACGACATTTGACGGCGAAAGATTCTGTTCTGCCTTTCTATATCAGTTTATTACAGGGCAATCTGGGGAAATGTTTCAATAATTGATTCGAGGAACATGTTAGTGACGTAAGGGAGCAGGGGACGAAGTAGGTGTTAACGATGAACAAGGAACAGAGCGGCGTCCTTCGTGCGTGGGAGGCGACGCTGCGGAAGACGCAGGCAGCGAAGAAGCGAGCCAACAGCATCTTCGGGGTGGTGTCCGTGGCGCCGAGCGGGGATGATGACGGTGCCGGCGGCGACGACGACGACCGCACAGTGGCCAGTGACAGCGGGGAGCCCTTCTATGCCGAGAAGATCTTACCAAATGGCGACTACTACACCGGGCAATGGTACGACAACTTCCCCAACGGACAGGGCAAGTACCTCTGGACCGACGGTTGCTGCTATGTCGGGGAGTGGTACAGAGGAAAAACGATGGGAAAGGGAAGATTCAGCTGGCCCTCAGGAGCCACATATGAAGGGGATTTCAAGAGTGGGTACATGGATGGGACAGGGACATATATGGGGACAAAAGGGGACATATATAAAGGCCAATGGGTGATGAATTTGAAGCATGGACAAGGGATTAAGAACTATGCAAATGGGGATAGCTATGATGGCGAGTGGCGGCGTGGCTTGCAGGAAGGGCAAGGGAAGTATCAATGGAAGAATGGGAACTATTATGTAGGGGAGTGGAGGAATGGAGTGATTTGTGGGAAGGGCAGTTTTGTGTGGAAGAATGGGAATAGGTTCGATGGGAATTGGGGGGATGGCCTTCCAAAGGGCAGTGGGACTTACAAGTGGGTGGATGGGAGCTTCTATGTGGGGACTTGGAGCAAGGACCCTAGTGAGCAAAGTGGGACTTACTACGCTTCTTCTGATTTTTCCGCGGAATGGGATCCTCAAAACTTGTATAATGTGGATTTGGCAGATGCCAATATCTGTCGGGGAGAGAGGGTGCCTATTCTACCCTCTCAGAAGAAGCTTGCAGTGTGGAACTCCACAAAGGCGGGTGATAAGCCTAGGAGGTTGTCGGTTGATGGGAGGGTTAGTGTCGGTGTGGAGAGATCTATGGATAAGATGAGTATGTGGGAAAGTGATGGGGATGTCGGGTATGATGGATCTGAGGGAAGGAGGGACATGGATGCTGAATTGTTGGGACTAACTCATGATGATACTAATCCCAAGTTCAATTCTGAATTGCCTTTGAAAGTACCTAAGCCAGGGAAGAGACAAGGGGAAACCATCTCAAAAGGTCATAAGAACTACGAGCTTATGCTCAATCTACAGCTGGGGATCAGGTAATGCACAAATATTGGCCTTATAGTCTTCTGTTTTCATTCGTTTCTTGGTTCAAAAATCTTCCTCTAAAAAGGCATGCAGTTGGAAGACCTGCTCCAACAACCTCTCTTGATCTTAAATCCTCTGCCTTCGATCCCAAGGAAAAGGTATGGACAAGGTTTCCTCCCGAAGGGACAAAGTATACTCCTCCCCACCAGTCAACTGAGTTCAGATGGAAAGATTACTGCCCTGTGGTTTTCAGGTGAGGCCTTCCCACAAGCATTCGAACTACTTATGTTTAAGCTGCTCTTGTTTATTAATTAAAATGTTATACTAGTTTGATATGTCAGAATAATTTTTATGTGTTTTAAACTTAATTTATCTTTAGGGCTTTGAGGAAGCTGTTCAAAGTGGATCCTGCTGACTACATGTTATCCCTTTGTGGGAATGATGCTCTACGGGAACTATCCTCCCCCGGTAAAAGTGGTAGCTTCTTTTATCTGACCAATGATGATCGTTACATGATAAAGACGATGAAGAAATCAGAAGCAAAAGTTAGTCTCTTTATATCCATGCCAGAGAACAATAGTTGTTTAAAACAGCAATGGATGATGAAGGCTTGTTGGGGTTTATGTTGCAGGTGTTTATAAGAATGCTTTCAGCCTATTATAACCACGTCCGAGCCTTCGAGAACACTTTGGTGATCAAATATTATGGCCTGCATTGTGTGAAAATGCAGGGTCCAATTCAGAAGAAGGTAACTTATCTAGGAAGCAATGTAGATTGTACATTTACAAGTTGTCTCATATATTGATGTTTATTGTGTATCCCAGAAGAAATCAACTGATATGCTAATTATCTAGGTGCGATTTATTATAATGGGGAATCTCTTTCGTTCTGAATATGCAATTCATAGGCGCTTTGACTTGAAAGGATCCTCACTTGGACGCATAACGAACAAGCCAGAGTCTGACATTGATTCTAACACTATACTTAAAGATCTCGACCTAAATTTCATTTTTAGACTGCAGAAGGCATGGTTTCAAGAGTTTTGCAGGTGACATACTATCTCTATCTACCTTCAACCTGATGAGAGAATATGGTGTTTATCTTTCCAATGCCATATGCTTAAATTCGGAGCGTATAAAACATTAACAAGATGAAGCTTCAACCTCATTTCTGGTTTCCCAGCATCAATTTGAGTTATGTATCTATCTGTTTGTTCACTTGCTTTCTCACAGGCAAGTAGATAGGGACTGTGAGTTTCTTGAGCAAGAGAGAATTATGGACTACAGCCTTTTGGTTGGTCTCCATTTCAGAGAAGTGTCGCCTAATGGGGAGCTAATTCCTTGTGGAGCACAAGCTGTGGATGGTTAACTACTCTACACCCTTCATGAAAACTATTGAGTTAGACTAGTTGTGCTTAATTTCTACTTAGAACATGCCAATTAATTAAGTTCCATTGTGATTGTTTTCAGGTGAAAAAGAGAACGAATCAGCTCCCCGCCTTTCTAGAGCGGACATGGATCAACTTCTAGTAGATCCCACAAGGTAATAAAAACAACAAACTTTGACAACCATTTCCTGCATCATGTCTCACAAGGATTTGCTCAGGAATAACAGTGCAAGTTCATTGCAGGTGGGCTAGCATTAGATTGGGCTCGAACATGCCTGGCCGCGTAGAGAGAACGGTGAGGAGAAACGAGTGTGAGTTGCAGCTTGTAGGAGAGCCAACCGGGGAGTATTATGAAGTAGTAATGTTCTTCGGCATAATAGACATCCTTCAGGACTATGACATTACCAAGAAGCTTGAGCATGCCTACAAGTCCTTCCAGTATGATCCCACTTCTATATCAGCTGTGGACCCGAGGCAGTACTCCAAGCGCTTCAAAGATTTCATTTTCAAGGTTTTTGCTGAAGATACTTGAGTTGAGAAAGATTATACATAATTTTTTCACCTGAGGCTTGGGAGGGATAAATTCCAAATGTTCATACATCCAGTTTAATTCAACTGTAGCAAGAGTTGTATTCTTTGTTTTTTGGTTTTTTTTTCTTTTCAATGTAAAATTGGTTTAATTCAATTGTATATAACAGAGAATGGAACTGGAACAGTATCTTTTCTTACATTAAATTGAATGGAGATGCAGAAACTGTCATTTTCTTCTTTTTTTTTTTTTTTTTTTGCTTAAGAGAAACTGATTGGAAGTACCACTTATTTGATAACCAATATCTATCTTAAGCAGAGTAGAAGCTTATCAAGCTTGTGAATCTTTTATCAGCCATATGAAAGTTTCTCCCATTAAACAGCCGACATATACTAATAGAATTGGTCTTCTGAATTTGCAATGGAAAATTTTGATACTGCTCTCTCCAAGTTTGTGTAGGGACAAGTAATCTCAAACGAAGAAAATGATTCAGGATAAGGTATTATGAGATAGACAAAAGTACAAAAATAGCCTTTTTTTAGTTGAATTGGAGGTTAAACCAATAGAGTAGCTATAAGGTATACTTGATGCAGCTCGCTACTCTCTTGCTTTCGCATTATTTACAAAAATGTCACCACATCTCAAAGAACACATTTATCTAAAGGGAGTAACATTTTTTATTAAATCAAATAATATTATCTATGAACAACATTTCTTTCAAAATTAACAATATTTTATAAAACACCATATTTATAAAAATGGAACAACATTTTTTATTGAAAGGAATAACATCATTTATAAACAGCATATTTTACAAAATCAACAATAGGGTAAAATTCATATTTAGTTCCATAACTTTAAGAGTCGTCCTAGTGTGGTCTCTTATCTCTAAAAGTGAATATTAAATTTCCTTAACTCAAATCATATGTCTTATTTTGGTCCCTACCATCAATTCTACCATTATTTCGAATGAAAATTACCTACGTGACACGCATATTGTCAAATGGCAGTCTTTGGGAGAACAATAAACTTCAAGCTAAAATTGACACTTAAAGTAATTTTAGTGACCTAAAATGTTAATTAACCCAATCTTTCCCAATCTTGCCGCCGCCCTTTATCGCCGTTATTTCGATAGCTACCCTATAATCAGACACACCTAACAAATTTTTATCCCGAATCAGAATCAAGCAAGAACCCAGAAGACAAAGGTATCAGATTTTTACAATCCCAAAATGAGTTCAAACAGTTTTCATCATAAACTCCAGAGCAGCAAAGTTCAAGAGGCTAGAGCCAATGAGGTGGAAGGAGCAGTAGTAATCTGCGTGGTCGATGATGGGTGTAATCGGCGCGAAGGGAGGCGATAAGCGTAATTGGAGAAGGGCAGCAACAAGAGAGAGAAGCTCTTCGCAGAGAGAGATGACGGGCCTAACGGCAATTGAGTAAACGAAGACAGGTAGACGGGGGAACAAAGAAACAAGGAGATAGAACGACGGAGAAGCGAGGTGCGCAGCGGTGTGGATGGTAGAGAAGGTTGCTGGACAGTTGAAATCGGTGAAGATTTGAGGAAGAAGATTGTGGGTAAAACTATATCTTAGGACTTTATTATTAAGCATTTGTGTCATCTTAGTCTAAAATTTGTTGTTCTTTGAATTTAGTCACTTACTATCATGAAAGGGACAGACAAGTGGCAATATAGGTACCACATAGGCAATTTTCATTCAAAATAATGGCAGAACTGATAGTAGGAACCAAAATAGGACATGTTGGTTGAGTTATGAGACTTGAATAGCCACTTTTAAAGGTAAGATACCACATTAGCATGACCCTTAAAGTTAGGAGACTAAATATGAATTTTACCCATGAACAATATATTATAGAACAACACATTTATCTGAATGGAATAACATTTTTTATTGAATCGAACAATATTACTTACAAACAGTATTTCTTTCAAAATTAACAATATTTTATAGACCACCACATTTGTAAGAGTGAAATAACCTTTTTACTAAAAGAAATAACACTTATGACTAAAAGAAATAACTCTTATGACCAAAAGGAATAACACTTATTCTGAACGGAACAATATTTATTACAAACAGCAGATCTTACGAAATAAAGAACATATTATCGAACATCACATTTATATGAACAAAACAACACTTATTACTGAGGGGAATAACACTTATTACGAATAGCACACCTTACAAAATGAACAACATATTATAAACAAACACATTTGAATGAATGAAACAATTCTTATTACTGAATGAAACAATAATTATTACTAAACGAAACAACATTTTTTATGAACAGTATATCTTACAAAATAAATAACATATTACAGAATGACATATTTATATGAATGGAACAACACTTATTACTGAACGGAACAACACTTATTATAAATAACATATCATACAAAATGAACAACATATTATAAAATAGCACAATTGTATGAATGAAACATCACTTATCATTGAACAGAATAGCACTACAGAATAAAATTATATTTGACTCTAAATAAAACCTGAGTCCTTTAGCACAACTATCAATGTAGTCCTTTAGCCAACTTATACTGGCAACAACCTCCACCACTAAGCTCTACTGCAACATTGTCTCCTTAAATCTCCTCTTTATTGGACATATTCTTATGGTGTGTTTCATTCACGCTCACTCAAACTCATCATTGGCCACATAATCGAAGAAGCCGATGGAGAATGATGTCCTCTATTGTTCCATTCTTACCAATTTAGTATTCTGTAAAATACTGTTAATTTAAGAAGAAATATTTTCCATAAATAATATATTTTGAATTAGACAAATATGTTGTTCTTTTCAGACAAACAGGCTGTTCTTTTCAGACAAACAGGCTGTTCTTTTCAGACAAATGTGCTCTTCTCTTCAGACAAATGTGCTGTTCTATAAAGTGTTATTCTCTTCAGACAAATGTGTTATCCAAGTCATGGTGGTAGTTTCATAAATATTATAAAAGTATGAGTGTAGCGCCTAATCCAGGAATATTTTATCATCAGTCAAACTAATATATTGTAAATGAGTAGCTATACAATGAACACGGTTTAAGCACTACACCAATACTTTCATAGTGTATACAAAATTGTAACCACATCTTGAACAACAAAAATAGAGAAATGAACACCACTTAACTTGAATAATATATCTTACAAAATGAACACCATTACACCAACATCTTTAGGTAGAAATAACACCACATTATACTAAGTTGAACACTAATTTGTACCTCGATGTTTTCAAATTATAAACGCGTTCTTACAAGGCATTCACTGTGTCTTGAACAATATATCTTATGAAATAAACACTATTACATTGAATAACACATTCCTTTAGAGAAAAAAACACCACATTATATTAAGCTAAACATTAATTTGTACCACGACATTACAGAACATTCACGCTATTATTGTAAGATTATCTACATCATATTATAGAACAGTACATTCATATAAACAAAATAATACTTATTACAGTATAGAACAGCACATGTAACTGAACAAAATACTATTATAGACAGCACATATTATGAAATGAACAATATATTACAAAACAACACATTTGTCTAAATGGAATAATAATTATTAGTAAATGGAATAACACATTTGAATGGATGGAACAACACATTTGTGTGAATGGAATAACACATCTTACTAGATGAACACCATTGCACAGAATAGTACATTTGTGTTAATGAAACAATACTTTCTATTGGAAAGAACCGCAAAATTTACAAACAACACGTCTTACGAAATAGCAGCATATTACAAAATAACACATTATTTACAAAAATGTCACTGCACTTGGCAACACTTTCTATGAAATGAACAACACATCTTATTAAACAGAACAACATATTACAGAGCAGCTCAATTATCTGAATAGAACATCACTTTTTACTGAACAAAATAACATTATTTCCGAATAATACATCTTACGAAATGAACTGTATAGTATAGAATAATACATTTGTGAATAATATTTCTTACAAAATGAACAACATATTATTGAACATCACATTTTTTTAAAATAGAACAACACTACTTACTGAAAAAAATAACATAATTTACAAAAAATATTTCTTATTGAATGGAACAATACTTTGTACTTGATGTAACAGTACAATAATCTCTCAAAATAAAATATGTATAATTTTTCTCTTATTCTCTTACTTCTTGACGAAATATAAAAACACATTTGATAAAAAATTTTGTTGTACAAAAAAAAATTATAACAAGTATGTGAGTAAATAGGAAAACAATCATTGAAAAGATAAATAATATTTCCCGGTTTCTGGAAATATATATATATATATATATATATATATATATATATATATATATATATATATATATATATATATATATATATATATATTGTACCGAAAAAAACACGACAAATATATGAGTGAAATTTAATGAAAATATTCAAACAAACATTTTTATAGAGAATAATCAAGAAATATTAAAGAGCAAAGGTGCAGTGTAGAAAGATGAAAGACACGACAACCAATAATTGAATAGGAAGAAAAATGTGTGATAGCAAACTTATAAATAATAGTAAAATGTAATAGTAGAGCTTTGGCTAAGTGCATTTAAGCTCTGACCATTGTAAATAATCTACTTTAGTAAATTAGTTTACACATTTCACGATGTTATTTAAATAATCTTCGTTTTAAGCCAAAAGTGACATAGGAGGTAGGACTCGAGGATTTGAGGACTTAATCGATATGTGAAGTAACTGAAGGGCCAAATCGACTATTTTTTATGACAAACGGGTCTAAAATGACACATTTTGTTAAAACGCAGAAAAAACCCTAGAAAGGGGAATTGTCCACCTAAGCAACCGTCGTTCGGCCGCTGCTGCTAGTCGTTGCTCCTTCCTTGCTTCCTTCTCCGCTGCCATCAGCTTGCTTGGTACTCTCTTCTTCACTTGCTTCATTTCCTGCTTCTGAGTTTATTTATGTTCTGATAGATCATAGCTTATGGGCTTTACTCTTCTTCTTCTCTCTTCTTGCTGCAAGTTTGTTCTGGGTGAAAAATGGTGCGGCCATATGGGATAAAGGGGAAGAAGAGAAAGAATAGAGAAGAGAAGTATGACAGAGAAGAAGTCGAAGAAAAGGAAATAGAAGCAAATGAGGAGACGCCATCACCGAAGCGAGCCATGACGGAGAAAAGGAGTGTTGGTGATGAGCAGGAGAATGAAGAAGAAGCACAGCTTGAGGGAATCCCTATTGCTCCCACCCAGAAAAAGACCAACAAACCAGGGGCCATCTTTATTCTCGAGAAAGCTTCATTGGAAGTCGCCAAAGTGGGCAAGGTATAGTAGCAGTCTTGCTTATCTGATGAATAATTGTTTCTTTGTCGTTAAGGTCTGTTTTTTTTTTTTTTCATAAAAAGAAAAGTAAGCGCTTTGATCAAATCCTGACTTTTTTTTTTTTTTTGGCACTCAGAGCTACCAGCTTCTGAATTCTGATGACCATGCTCATTTCTTGCGCAAAAACAACAAAAATCCGGCTGATTATAGGCCTGATATTGCCCATCAGGTTGGTGATTTAGCGTTTAAACTAAATTCAGATCCATTTCTGCTACGCGTGCTATATGCATTTTTTATGTGATTGATTCATTCGTGAGCAGGGGTATGTATTCTAGAGTAGGACCTGATAAGTATGTTCAAGTGCTTGTCATGTTCGGTTAGTGACATATAATTGTATTTCAATATATAGTCCCCTGCGATTGCAAGCATACATGGCCACAACCACCACCTATTGTGTTTACAAACTTTTGCCTGAAGTGTGTATGTCATAGTAAACCTTATAAACTCCAAATTTGTTTCCAAAAATTTGATACACTAGGTGATAGATGATTGTTGATGCTTCGTCCATGGCAGATGTGTAATTAAGAAAGAAAGATACCCAAAATCTCCAGCCTCTTTCTGTTCAAATCATCTTACTTGTTCCTGATTATATGTCCTTGCAGGCTCTTCTCACTATTCTGGACAGTCCAATTAATAAGGCTGGGAGGGTGCAAGCTGTGTATGTTAGAACTGAAAAGGGTGTTCTTTTTGAAGTTAAGCCTCATGTTCGGATTCCTAGGACTTATAAACGGTTTTCTGGAATCATGTGTAAGTTGATTCTTTTTAGATTTTGACATTTTGACACACATTGGGGGCTATTTTTGATTGTATTTTTCTCACATGTAGTGCAGCTGCTACAAAAACTCAGCATAACAGCTGTTGGTAAGCGTGAGAAACTTTTGCGTGTAATCAAGAATCCTGTTGCACAGTATTTACCTCTCAACTCCCGGAAAATAGGTTCAGTTACTGAGGCCCTGGCACTTATACTTCTGGCAAACTTTCACCCAGCATCAGGGTCTCACTAAGGTTTTATCTGTTGGCAGGATTCTCATATAGCTCTGAGAAGCTGGTCAAAATAAAGAAGTACGTCAAATCTATTGCTGATGATGCTACCCTGGTTTTTGTGGTATGTCCTCCCTCCCAATAAAGTTATGCTTCGTATTGGATTGCCTTTCCCCCAAACTGGCGCTCTTTGATTTTTTTCTGTTATGAATTCTTAGGTTGGTGCAATGGCCCATGGAAAAATAGAAACTGATTACACAGAGGATTTAATAGCAAGTAAGTAAGCCTGCATCTTCTTTGTCCGTGGGCCCATATTTTCTTTAGGATGTTCATATTTGGTTCAATAGTCATCTGCTTTATTTTTATGCAAACTGGTTTTAGTCGTAGTAATTCTTTGTTGTTCTATTTTTGGTTATTTCAGTTTCGGGTTACCCGCTGAGTGCTGCCTTCTGCATCGCAAGGATATGCGAGGGTTTGTCAGAGATATGGGATGTGCTTTGAGAAACCCTGTCCGGTCCCTTTCTTCGGTAATGCTGGCTGAAAACATCATCACGCTGTGCATTCAAGAATCCAAAGTGAAGCCTCTTCAGAATTTTTATGCCTCCATTTTCAAGAATATGTTCAATTTTGCCATAATAGCCTTTTCCTATGTGTGCAACTCCCTATACGGCAATCCCTTACGCTTGGCCTAGATGAAACGTTTGGAAGTGTTTAATTAGTTTCTCTTGGAAGTTTTTTCATTTTTATGTGGAGTGACTGGATGTGAGAAAAAAAAATTAGAAAGAAACTGAGAAAAACATAACACCTCGAACAAAGTGAAATTGGTGAGTTTGCCTGCAATGAGGATAGGGAAGATGATGATGATGATGATTATCCTAAGCGTCGATGTTGCGTGATGAGGGCTAGTGTATGGGTTACCTTGCACATGCTAGAGTCCAAGTGGCAAATCAGGTGCATCAGGCTCAGATTTGTGGCACAAAGGACACGCTGGGCAAGTGAGGTGCTCACGGTGGGCTCAAGGAGGCGCGCAAGTAAAGTTGAGGTATGTGTCTATGGCGGCACATGGTTGCCGGGCAACATATGCATGTTAGGGCTCATGCATGGAGGTGGCCCAAGGCTGAGGGCCATGCTCATTGGGTTTGTGGTTTTGTAGTTAGGCTGATTTTGTATGAGTTTTGTGGTAATGCACTACACCTTTTTGGGTGGGCTGTGAGGCAGAAACATGGGCAAGGTAAGGTGGGCCTATATCCATCGCATGTGTGGTAGTGGCATATGCAGCACATGAGGGGCAGTTGCGAACGGCTGCCAACAAAGCGGTGACTTAAATTTGGCTTCTGGTCATACTCACACATGGGAGGTGTGTGAGATGGTTACTAGCTCGACTTCACAACGTGATACATGTTGGAGAAAGCGTGAGACACATGAAAGGCAAGTTAGAGTAATATTATCAATAGTGGGATATGTCCACTACCCAGCTAGTGGTTACCAAGCGGTTGGGCGTTGTGATAGGGGTTGTCCATCACTCACTTTTATATATATGAGTAGAATGTCATCATGGGAGGGAGGAGTGTGCCAAAAGTACCAAAGAGATGCCAAAATGGCCACCAACCTAAGAGTGTAGGCAAAGGCAGAGCCTGGACCATGGGGGGGGGGGGGGGATGGGGGGGGGGGGGGGGGGGGGGGGGGGGGGGGGGGGGGGTTGGGGGGGGGGGGGGGGTGACGGGACTTAGTTTTTGAAGGTATACCTTGTGTAGGTACTTGAGCATATACGGTTCCTTTATCGTGGTAACAAAGGTTAGCAAGGGTACCTGTATGGGGTAAATTTCATTTATGGTCCCTAACATTATTGTGTTGTCTTAAACAGATTCTTAATTTTCATTTTGTCCTATTAAAGTCCCTAACCTCCATATTTGTGTCTCAATCGTAGTTCTTCAGTCATTTTTATAGTTAACTTTGATAGAATTTTTGTAACAAATGCCAACATTGGTCTTACATTTTTTTATTCTCATTCAAATAACTCTTAAGTTAATAAATTTATCACTACAACCATCATCTCCCTCTTTCTTCCTTTTTCACCATCTTCAGCCACCACATCCCCGCACATTGACAACTGATTCGAGCAAATCAGTAGATCAAGGCGACCAGGATGAGGCAAATCGAATGCGACGGACGGAGGCGACAGAGGCAAGCTGAATCAGAGGCGACCAAGATTGGTTGTTGGATTTGGTGCATGATTAGAGAACATTGGCAGATCAAGGCGACAAACGGAGGGGATGGAGATGAGGCAAATCAGAGGTGAAGAAGATGAGGTGACGAATGGAGGCAACAGAGACGAGGTGAATCAGAGAAGACAGGGTGACGAGGCCAAGTACAGCCAAGCCAGGCGGTGAAGGAAGGTCGAAGACAAAGGCAAAGAAGGAAGCCAAACGGTGAAGGAAGGTCGAAGACAAGGGCGGAGAAGGAAGCTGGGCCAAGCGGCAACAAAGGCCGAAGGCATGGGCGGAGATGGAAGCCGGGCCAGGCGGCAACAAAGGCCGAAGGCAATGGCAGAGATGGAAGCCAGGCCAAGTAGTGACGAAGGCTGAAGGCACGAGCGGATAAGGAAACTAGGCCAGGCGGCAACGAAGGCTGAAGGCAGGGGCGGAGATGGAAGCCGAGCCAGGCGGCAACGAAGGCCGAAGGCAAAGGCGGAGATGGAAGCCGGGTCAAACAGCGATGGAGGCCAAAAATAGGGAAAAAGGCTGATATGCATGTGGGTGTGGCACAAATGGTGGTTGTAGTGATAAATTTATTAATTTGAAGGTTATTTGAGTAAGAATAAAAAAATGTAATACCAATGTTGGCATTTGTCACAAAAATTCTGTCAAAGTTAACCATGAAAATAACGGAAGGACTACGATTGAATACAAATAGAGAGGTTGGGAACTTTAATAGGACAAAATAAAGGTTAAGGACCCTTTTATGACGATGCAATAAGATTAGAGACCATAAATAAAATTTACCCTACTTATATCTATGTACATGTTCATGAATGGATGCTAATTTAGTGATGTCTTGTTCTATATAGCTTTCTCGCATCTCCGAGGCTGGTTGGGCTTAGTGATAGATCAACACTATTACAAGTGCGCGAAGTGTAGGACTTGGGGCAAGCTAATCCTTCAGCTTATAACAACAACCATCGTGTATGTATGGGCTGAGCCAAAATCCTTTGTGTCTGCTTAGAAATCATGTAAATGGACGACCTTTTTTTCCTTGACTACTTAGATGGACCACCTTTACTTTTGACTGTTGGATTCATTCATAAATTTTGTCTTCCTTTAGCTTTTTATTCACCAATTTTTTTTCCCACAATTTAGTAATACCTCTCCTAAAACTAATTATTTTAATTCACTTCCGGTTACCATGGTAATTTTTAGATATTCAATCAAAATTCTGTGTACAGAAAATAAATAAAATAATGCAGATTTTACGCTAGGATTAACGTCATGTTGCATGTGTACTATTTAAACAATAATGAATTCTCCATCTCCTAAGGTAATCAGTTTTCATTCCCTCGAAATAATTTTTTTAATTTACATGCATGATTTTTTTTTTCTAAACTTACATAGTTCTTGAAACACTAAAATTTGTCATCAGAAGTTGGTTCTTGTTTTTAATTTTGTTCCCTCACTCTTCAAACATCTAACCACTTTAATGCCTCACTTGGTTATGGACCAACTTTACTTGGCTCGGTTGTATTTATTTTGTTAATCAGAGGCGAGGTATATTTTCATGTTGTTAAGTCTATTGTTTACGTTTACGGCTGTTGTCCGCAACTTCGATGCTGAGTTCCCAAAACCAAAGTAAGTAGATGATAAAATTTGTTGTTTCCTGAAATTGAATGTATGAACATCAATAAACCAAATTATGCTTTTAATGTACGGCTATTTCCGGGGATATAAATTTATTTTGGTGATATGAAATTAGTTGCAATATGATTGAGTATTAAAACAAAACTTATTATACGTAGATTGTGGCCAAAGAATACCACCCAAAAAATAAATCTAAGAATTTCATAACTACGAACTTCTTAAGAAAGGTACATTCAAGCTGCCTAAAGATAGTTCATATGAAGTCGGTCGCACTTTATATCAGCCAATATAAGAACTGAACGAGAAATCCCAAGTGTGAAAAGTGCTATAGTTCAAATTTCTATCTGACAAATGTGAAACATGTAGACCAAACAGTGGGAATTCTAGAATGTTATTTGAATCCTGCATAGCATGCACAACCTAAGCTGCCAATATGTTCACCATTCAATAAAATCTCCAATTTCACATCGCTAATATACTGTTACAGACAATTACATGACATGGTAATGCAAGTGGCCCATCTAAGGCATGAGTTACATCAGGTACACATATCCTTATCATTAGCACTACAAGAAATATTTTACATTTACAAAATGGAACAAGGATTACATTTCCAGGATCTATTATCGCCCTTGAAATACAGCAAGCTCCCTTTTCAAGTTGACAACTTCAATAGCTTTTGAAGCCAACATCTCCTTCAGGTTGGCCGAAGCTGCCTCAAATTTAGCATTCATCATTTCCAACTCCGCAACCATTTGCTTGTGCCTATACTTGAACGCATCCAACTGGGCTTGGGTACCTCGTAGCCTCATCCTAAGCTTTGCTTTTTGCTTCCCATTGTTCACTTCGACCTGAGCATATGCATAACGATACTTCTGAAGATCAGTTTTATGCAGAAAACAGAGTTTCAGCTCCACATAACTTCAGCTAAAAACATTGCAATCAAAGTTCAATCTTCTAAATAATAAAATGAGTAATTCTTCCCTCTCTCTCTCTCTCTCTCTCTCTCTCTTTCTTTGAAATTCTGCGCCTTTCTGAGCCAAGTCATAGGTGCCGTCGCCTGCCACTCCCTTATTTCTTACCTGGGCTAGGTTTGATAAAATTAAAGGATGTGCAAGCAGAGTAACTCACCTGGTGCATCTTGACTTCCGTGCTGTTTAGCCTCCCCTGCAACTCATCAATTTGGCTCTTAGCTCCCAATAACTGGCAGCAAATCCACAGTGTTAGAAGTTACTTAAGCAACTACACATCAACAAACAAATTTTGGTGAACATACTGCATTGTTGTTTTCTCTGACACCTGTTTCAGCTTCACGATGCTCCAGCTCTTCAATTTGAGTCAATAATGCTTGCTTCTCTCTTGAGAGTTGGTGAAGTTCTACTCTTAGATTCTGAAATAACATTGTAAGGGCCACCAATTAACTGAAAATGCTGTAAGCAATGAAAAAAAGAAACCGACTACTTTCTTGGTTCATATGATGATTTTGAACAAATTTAAAATAAAATTTCTATATAATCTAGATTTTGGTCATGTTGTGTTATACAAGTTGAAAAAAAAATATATCAAAGAAAACACTGCCACAGTGGCGAACACAATTCAACATCATCTCATGAGACTTCCTTTCAGGTGGCAAAAATCTTGATGATGACAACGATTTTGGCATTTCATTTTTAGTTTCCTTTGAGAAAAAAGGTGAGTTAGGAAGGGCCTGGCATAAAACCTTGCCACTTTGTTCCTTCTGCATGAATTTATAATGTCAATATGACTTTTAGCAGTTATTTGACATTACAAATTTCATGCCACCAACCCTAGCATAGCTGGAATGAAGGTGCAGTACGATGATGACAATCTAGGTTTGTAGTTCTATATTCCCCTCCGATAAAATAGTTGTCTTTCATAACAAATATATAATCAACGCCATGAATAGCTGTTGAAACCTGGACTTCAGCTGATAAGTTGGGCCGTTCTTCCAGCTCTCTAATTTTGAAAATCAAATCTTCTCTTTCTCGTTTGGTGATGCCCAGTTCCAGCTGAAGGGAGCCCATTTTTTCTTGAGCCTGGACTAGCTCTAATGGAAGCATGCCCAAATCAAAATTCACCTAAAGCAGAAAAAGCAACTCAGCTTGTGCATTGCCTTCCTAATACTATGATACAAAGTTTGTAACATGTACACATGCTCACATCCTGAGTTTTATTGCTTCCGGCAGCAGCTGTTTCTTTATCTTTCATCTGGTCCAGCACCAAAGACTTATCTATACTGCATGAATTTGTTCTAATATTAGTAGAACATTAATGCAAACAATGAAATTTCTTTTCTGAAAGGATCAGTTATGACCACTTTGAAAAAGCCTGTGAGCTTCTAACATTACAAGAACATTTAAAATTCTCATTAAGCCTTCATTATTCTGTAGACATCCATGTATGATTCCATGGCACATGAACACATCAAGAATGCTACTGAACTATGTTTGCAACTTATGTCTTATTTTCTTTCACTAAAAAAGTTCAGTTAGGCCCCATGAAAATGAATGAACAAAAACATAACTGAAACTAGAGTTTGAAGGAGCTAAGGCAAACCTGTATTTCTCATCCTGCTTTGCATCATTCTCATAAGAAGCCAGCCTTTTCCTGAGCATTCTGCACTCTTCTTTGCAAAAATCTAGTTCTTCCCTCACCTTTCATTGTTATGGATTCCATATCAAATTAACATACATAAACTTAAAAGCATTACTCATACTCTACCACAATTAAATGAAGAACACACCCGTCAAATATCTTGAATATTAAGACAATAGCTTGGACAGAATAACAAGAGTGCCTTCAAAAATGAAACTTGGGGGTAAAGACTAAGAACAACTGCGAATTCTTATATAAAAAACTTACGATCGAATTACATTTTTAGAAATGTCAAAAAAAAAACAGCTTAGAAAGAAACTAGCAGTACAACTGAATTTATAAACGGAAGGACCTAACTATTAAATGTCTTCCAAAAAAAAAATGAGACGCATAAACTTCCTTGCTTGGAGGAATAAAGTAAAGCAAAAAAATGAGAGATTTCCTTGACATGAACTTCTAATCCAAAGCATCAGTAGATAAACTATTTTAAAAACACACTGGTTAAAATTCAAAGAACACAAAGATCAAATTCACGGCAGAAATCGTGTATAAGACAGTTGTTACAACATGTGTATAGCTGTATAGCTTGATTATAGGGATTGATTAGGATTATGATTATTCTCTTTCCTAGCATAGAATTCTTTCCTATTATAGGACTAATATTTTTGTATATAAATAGCCCAGAATGATGAATAATACGATGTGAGAAATACTTTCTCCCTCAATTCTCGTTTCATGGTATCAGAGCCTTATTATCGGGTTCTTCTTCTGCTGGTTATCGAGTTCTTCGTCTGCTGGAAAGTAGCAGAGTAGACTCACAGTTCGGGTCACCCATATAGGGTGACATCCTGTTCTCACCTCCGACCTAGGGAGGATCGCCAGTCGCCGATCGGCCTGCCACCGAAGTCAGGTCGCCGGAATCATAGCGCGTGAGTCACACGCGCCAAAAGGAACTCTTGCCTGTCATCCACGCGACGGCGCATGGCTAGCCGGAAAATCCTCCGGTCTTCGTTTTTCCGGCTCGCCTGAGTCTATACATCCTCTGGGTGTGCCTGGTTGGGTCAGCATCCATACGGGTGTGTGATCTTCTTTGACACAGGTTCACGTTTTCCAATCTCTCAACTCTCGTTCCTTGAGTTATTCTGTATCTGGTAGTATGGGTGATAAAAAGACAGTGGTTACGTCTAACGTCATTCCGATAATGTCAAGAATCACGGAACACAAACTTAATGGGTCCAATTATTTGGATTGGAGTAAGACAGTTCGCCTTTATCTGCGGAGTATCGACAAGGATGATCATATGACTAATGATCCACCTACAGATGATTCTCGACAGGCATGGCTGAGAGAAGATGCTCGGTTATTCTTGCAGATACGAAATTCCATTGACAGTGAGGTAATTGGGTTGATCAATCACTGTGAATTTGTTAAAGAATTAGTTGATTATCTGGAATTCTTGTATTCTGGGAAAGGAAATATTTCCCGCATATATGAGGTTTGCAAAGCTTTCTACCGTGCAGAAAAACGAGACAAGTCCCTCATGGAGTACTTCATGGATTTCAAGAAGACGTATGAGGAGCTCAATATGTTGCTGCCATTTAGTGCGGAAGTGAAGGTTCAACAAAGTCAAAGGGAGCAAATGGCTGTTATGAGCTTTCTGGCCGGTCTTCCTTCTGAATTTGAGAGTGCCAAATCCCAGATTCTTTCTAGTCCTGAGATCTCCTCCTTACAAGACGTATTCAGTAGAATACTTCGCACAGAAAGTACTCCACCTGTTCAGTTCAGTGGGGCACTTGCTAGCCGGAATAATAACCATGGGCGACCACAATTCAAAAGTGATAACAGAGGAAAGGAGTCAAATAGTTTTGAGACTGAGGATCCAAACATAATTGTGTGTCGTTATTGCCACAAGCCAGAACATCTTAAACGTGATTGTAGGAAGCTTAAGTTTAGAACTCAACGGACTCAGTCAGCCCATATTGCATCCACAAATGACACACCTGAGAAATTAGTTCTCGTTTCTGCAGATGAATTTGCCAAGTTCTCTCAGTACCAAGAGTCATTAAAAGCTTCTTCTACTCAAATCACTGCTATTGCTGATTCAGGTAAACCAAATGCATGTCTTATTTCCTCATCATCCAAATGGGTCATTGATTCTGGTGCCACAGATCATATGACAGGTAATTCCAGCCTCTTTTCTACGTTTTAGTCACATACTTCAAACTCTAATGTTACCTTGGCCGATGAATCATCATCCCATGTTCATGGGTCTGGCACAATCACCCCAACCCCTTCTCTTTCTTTGTCACATGTGTTACATTTACCTCAATTATCTTTTAATTTGATTTCTGTTAGCCAACTTACTCACAATCTCAACTGCAGCATCTCATTTTTTCCTGATTATTGCTTATTTCAGGATCTTTTGACGAAAAAGATTATTGGTAAAGGACGTGAATCTGGAGGGCTCTACATTATTGATCCTCAGATACCAAATCCATTGCCTGTTCTGATGTCACTTCTTCGTTTGAGGCACACTGTCGGTTGGGTCATCCATCTCTTTCCTTCCTCAAAAAGCTTTGCCCACAATTTAGTAAGGTGTCTTCATTAGATTATGAGTCATGTCAATTTGCTAAACACCATCGTCTTAGCCCTACTCCAAGAGTCAATAAAAAAGTTTTCCTTTTGAATTAGTTCATTCTGATGTTTGGGGTCCTTGTCCAGTTCCATCTAAAATTGGATTCAAATATTTTGTTACTTTTGTTGATGATTTCTCTCGTGTGACTTGGTTATATTTAATGAAAAATCGGTCTGAGTTGTTTTCTCATTTTTGTGCCTTTTGTGCCGAGATTAAAAATCAATTTGATGTGTTTGTTCATACACTGCGAAGTGATAATGCTAAAGAGTATTTATCAGCATCTTTTCAAACTTACATGATTCAACATGACATCCTTCATCAAACTTCCTATGTCGACACACCTTCTCAAAATGGAGTTGCAGAACGAAAGAATAGACACTTGCTTGAAACTGCAAGAGCCCTTTTATTTCAAATGAATGTTCCTAAAACATTTTGGGCCGATGCGGTTTCAACAGCATGTTTTCTAATTAATCGAATACCTTCGTCTGTTCTTCAAGGTGAGTCCCTGTACAAAATACTTTTTCCCAGTAAGTCAGTATTTCCTATTGAACTTAGAATTTTTGGAAGTACTTGTTTTGTTCGGGATGTCCGTCCACATGTCACTAAATTAGACCCACCAAAGTCTTTGAAATGTATCTTCCTTGGCTATTCTCGTCTTCAAAAAGGATACTGATGTTATTGTCCTAGTTTGAATTGATATTTGGTCTCCGCTGATGTTACTTTTCTAGAAAACACTTCGTATTTTCCAGTATCTCTGTCTGCATCTCAGGGGGAGGATGATGATCTGTTAGTCTATACTGTCACATCCTCTGAGCCTATGCCTGAACCAGCTCTTGTTAAGCCTCCCATACATCATGTTTACTTTCGACGGTTGAACCTTCCTGATACGTGTCCTGTGCCAACTCCTTCATCATCAGATCCAGTTCCAAGTGATGATCTTCCTATCGCCCTTCGTAAAGGTAAACGTCAATGCACTCACCCTATTTCATCTTTTGTGTCTTATAATCACTTATTGTCATCTTGTTATTCCTTTATTGCATCCCTTGATTCTATTTCTATTCCTAAAAGTGTTCATGAAGCCATATCCCATCCTGGATGGCGTAGTGCAATGATAAAGGAAATGAATGCTTTAGAAGACAATGGTACTTGGAACTTGGTAAATTTACCTGCAGGAAAGAAGGCTATTGGGTGTAAATGGGTGTTTGCTGTTAAAGTAAATCCTGATGGGCCAGTGGCTCGATTGAAAGCCCGTCTTGTTGCTAAAGGCTATGCTCAAGTTTATGGTGTGGATTATTCTGACACTTTTTCCCCTGTTGCTAAGTTAACATCGGTTAGATTACTAATCTCTATGGAAGCCACCCACAATTGGTCTCTGCATCAGCTAGATATAAAAAATGCCTTCCTTCATGGAGATCTTCAGGAAAAGGTGTACATGAAGCAACCTCATGGTTTTGTTGCTCAGGGGGAGTACGGGAAAGTTTGTCGTCTTCACAAGTCTTTGTATGGTTTGAAACAAAGTTCTCGTGCCTGGTTTGGAAAATTTAGTCAAGCGGTTGAGAAGTTTGGGTTGAAGAAAAGCAAATCTGATAATTCTGTCTTCTACAAACAATCTGAAGTTGGCATCATTTTGTTAGTAGTGTATGTGGATGATATTGTCATCACTGGGAGCGATGTTGCAGGTATTTCATCTCTTAAATCCTTTCTTTACGTTCAATTTCACACTAAATATTTGGGGATGCTAAAGTATTTCTTGGGAGTTGAGGTAACAAGAAGTAATAAAGGAATCTTCCTATCTCAAAGGAAATATGTGCTTGACTTATTGTCTGAGACAGGGAAATTAGGGGCAAAACCATGTAATACTCCAATGGTCCCTAATTTACAGCTTATGAAAGAAGGTGAACTGTTTGAAGATCCTGAGAGATATAGAAGATTGGTTGGGAAGTTGAATTATTTGTGTGTGACTTGTCCTGATATTGCATATTCGGTTAGTGTTGTAAGCCAATACATGTCTTCTCCAACAATTGATCACTGGGCAGCCGTAGAACATATTTTGTGTTATTTGAAAAATGCTCCCGGACGTGGCATTTTGTATGAAAATCATGGTAACACTAAAATTGAGTGTTTTTCAGACGCTGATTGGGCAGGATGTAAGGAAGATAGAAGATCTACTTCTAGTTATTGTGTTTTTGTTGGAGGAAATCTGGTCTCTTGGAAGAGTAAGAAGCAAAATGTTGTGTCTCGATCAAATGCTGAGTCAGAATACAGAGCTATGGCACAATCTGTGTGTGAAGTAATGTAGATATATCAGCTCTTGAATGAAGTAGGCCTTAAGGTCTCAATGCCAGCCAAATTATGGTGTGATAACCAAGCTAATCTTCATATAGCTTCCAATGCTGTATTTCATGAACGAACCAAGCACATAGAAATTGACTGTCATTTTGTTCGTGAGAAAATACAGCAAGGTTTGATTTCCACCGGATATGTAAGAACGGAAGGACAACTGGGGGATTTTTTCACCAAGGCTCTAAACGGGCCTCGGGTGGATTATCTTTGTAACAAGCTGGGCATGATTAACATCTATGCTCCACCTTTAGGGGGAGTGTTACAACATGTGTATAGCTGTATAGCTTGATTATAGGGATTGATTAGGATTATGATTATTCTCTTTCCTAGCATAGAATTCTTTCCTATTATAGGACTAATACTTTAGTATATAAATAGTCCAGAATGATGAATAATACGATGTGAGAAATACTTTCTCCCTCAATTCTCGTTTCAACAGTGATTTGGGAATTTGAGAGGAGAGAGTCGAGAAATTCTTATGCTGTAGATATACTAGTTTCAAATGAAAGCATGTCAGAATGCACAACCTAGAATAAAAACCTCAGTATCCTAGAAGGAGGGGGAATAGGTCAAGAAATAGAAAAACACTGTTCAGAAGTTCAAATTAATTGATAAACTTGCAAGCAAGTCTCTAACCTCTAACATTCCTTGTGATAAAGACTTAATTTCAGCTCTGTAAAGCTTTTCTTTCTCACCAATGGCTTCAATATAGGCCTTCTCTTTACTACACCAAATTGCCCTTTCTTCCTCCATTTCCAAAAGGGAATTGCATAATTGCTACAACACAAGGTATTATAAGAAAGATGATACAAGCAATTATGCACAGTAAGAGTAAACACAAAGAAGAATATAGTCACTACCATCGCTAACTCCTCCTTCTCTTCAACCAATCTATTAATGGTTCTTTCAGCTTCTACCTGATTAGAACTAGATTGCTCTAATTTAAGTTTCTGCAGACCAGGAAAAAGCATTTTAACGGAATACAAAAAGAAACCATACGGAGATAACAAAACCAGATGAATACAAATAGATGCAGCAACAATAAACTCACAAGGTCTGATATCTCTTCTTCTAGCATATTCAATTCTGAGCTTGATGCATCAAACTTTTTGGTCAAGGCTTCCAGTTCTGATGACAGATTTTCATTCACAGATATAACTGTTTCCTTTTCCCTTTCAACTGCTGCTAATTTAATCTCAAGAGAAGCAATAGTTGTCTCCATTTCAAAACCAAGAACTTCCAGCTTTCGATAATCTTCCTAAGAACATTTGAAGAAACAAGTTGTACCATGTGAGGTAAAATGTCTTTACTACTATAGGCAGGATTTCTACCAAATCATTGCAAGAGAAGATGATATGCTCATGGAGCCAAAAACTGCTAGCCAGAACTACATATCTTTAAATGGCAAATAGAAATCCAGTTTAGATTAGTATGATATATATGCATTAGTTAACTGTTTGTTGATTTAAAGTGAGAAAGACAAGTAATAAACTTTGTGCAAAGCTAATTAAAGAGGGAGAAAGAGCATGAGTGTGTGAGCTTGAGTCTATTCAGGCCTCATCCCCCAGAGCATGAGTGTGTGAGCTTGAGTCTATTCAGGCCTCATCCCCCTTTGTTAACAAGGTTAAGCATCTACTAGCCATCCAAGTCATAGATCAACCTCCAGTTGTCCCATTAAAAAATGTCTTTCGCAGTTCTCCACTAAAGGAACCAACTTAGCACCACTGTTGAATGAGCAAAGAGGCCTTTTCAAAATATGAAGCTACAAGAAACCCCTCAACAGTAAATTTACAGCACATAAGATGCCCCCTCACATAAAGACTCAACAACATTAACTGAGGATCCACCGCTTGGACCACAAAAACAGGCTTACAGCACAAGCAAGGAAGCACTGATCTAGAGCTTTTGTAACATGATAAACTCACATCAAAATATAGTAAGATAGATGAAGGGAAGAACACAGAGAAATTATAATATCTGACGATATTGGGCTACAAATGAATGTCCAAAGGCCAGGATGATTAGTCTCCCTTAACTTGAAGAGATACAAATGGATTAATATCTATGACTAAATGGCATTCAAAGATCGACATAGATGCCATCATAAAAGAACTATGTTATTTGAAAATGGCACATAGACACATATTAACTAATCCTTAATCCTGACTAGCCATGAAAAGAAAAGGGAAAGAGATAGATGCAATAGGTGAATGCAATAAATATAGAATACTAAAATGTACATGAATGCAGGTAACAGTAGCTTTCCAGCATTTATTTGCAAGACTATAAAACACAACTTTTTCTTCATTGACAGAAATAGTTTAACTATTTCACAAGTCATTAGCATGTTGGTTCTCATGATCTACTTGTATCAGTACCTTCATGATCTGATCCAAAACTTTTGCTTTTCTGGCATCAAACACCTTTGACCTGTCAATTATTGACTCACGCCTTGTAGCAGCTAGTGAATCACGTTTATTGATATCACGCTCAAGAAGGGTCTGCTGGCCAAGCAATCGCTTCACCTCTCTTTCAGCACACACTTTTTCACCCTAGAAATGCAAATAGCATTGACTTTGAGCCAGCAGAAAGAGAATATCAGATCAATACTATATTGAATTAAACGACTAGCTAAGTATATCTTGGACTTGACCTCGAGTTTAGTCTTCTCCTGGATTACATTCTTAAGCTTCGCTTCAGTGTCCTTCAACTTTTTCTTTGTTTTCTCAAGATCTTTCATCAGACTTTCTTTTTCTTTTAGCAATGAAGCAGATGAAGAACATGACAGCTCCTTTTCAAGAGCTTGAATATATGAAATATATTCAGAAATTTCCAAATGGTTTTGTTGAGAGAGTGTCTGTACATGAAAGATGTGTTAGATAAGCAATTTCTTGGTTTGGAATGCAGTAGACCTAGAAATTAACACAACAGTTAAATAGTCTTACGTCCAAGGATGCTTTGTAATTCTGAGCATTTTCTCCTAGTTCATGTACCTGCTTCTGTAGCTCGGTAACTTTACTGTGCCAAAGATGCTTCAAGTACATATTGATGCATTTTTTCATTTAATTAGATTCCAAGTTCCAACAACAGGATTAAAAAATGACCAGAAGAGACTTGCAAGTATGGTTTGATTATCCAACCTTTTCATCCTCAACTTCAGAAATCTTTCTACTCAAGGAGTGGTGCAACTTATCATACTTAGTAACTACTGATTTCTGTTGAGCACAATTCTGGTTCATCAAAATCTTGAAGTTCTGCGTAATATTCAAGAACAGTGAGCACCAACAAAGGTTTAGAATACAAGTAAATATAAATAAGTAGATAAGTTACCAAATAAACAAATACACTACACAAAAATGTCCCCGGTCTGAATAAAGGTATGCTCAATTCACTCTCATGTATCTTCTCAAACAAAAGAACAGGAAATTTCTGGAATATTATTGGATAACTCACATGAAAATCACTAATAGATGAAGTGAAGATCTGGATAACCTCATCGAAGAGTGATGATACACTCTGTACTGTGTCAGAGCAGTTGTCAGCTTCTGATACTAAATCGTTGACCTCCTTTATTAGTACCATACTAGAGTCAGAGTCACCCTCCATGATGAAGAAAAAGAATTAGTTGGGAACAGATAATCATAGAAGCAGGAAAGAACAAATGAACAAAAATCAAATTGGGAAAAAATTCTAAAACTGTTTCATATCAAAGAAGGAAAGCCCAAGGGTGGTGCATTTGTCACTGTGATGGACTGTCACCCTGTAAGAGTCCTTGAAAGAATGATGACACAAACAAGGCAACAAACTAGTAACAGTTATACATGCTCTTTCATCTCAAAATTATATAAAAATATCTAGAATTGTTTGGAAGAGAAAATTTTAAATGGTTAAAGAAAAGCCAAACAAAACAAAGCAAGCTGTTCACTAGCTGTTCTAGCCATCTCTCGGGCACTTAGAAGCTCTTTATGTAGCTGCATAAAGTCAACATGTTATGAAAACCTTCCATGTAATAACAACTAATAAGTAAATGCATACATACGTATGTATCTGTGTGTACATGGCAATCTGACATTTCTGAAAACAGAAAGTGACAGACAATGCATACTTTGAACCCAACCGAGAAAAAGTCAGATTACATGCATGCCAGAAGATGAATCACAGGTAAGCTCATGAGACCTCTAAGCTACCAAACACCACAAAAGGATCATAGCATGACACAGATAGTTAGCATAACAGGCTAGATAACAGTAAAAGCCTCAAAGAACGCACACAAAACAACACTCAAACTGAGCAAAAGGGATTGACATTATTTATAAGATCATAAACAACAAAAGACAGAGGTATTCATAGAGTTACAAGTCAATCCTAGCCCGAAACAGCAAGGAAATCTCAACAAAAGGGCACACTAAATCACAGAACTAAATCAATCCCATAGACTGCTTAAACAACGTTTTTTTTACTCCAAGAAATGCAATCGCCAAACCTTCCCAGTGACGCCTGTGGGGCTCTAAATTCATTATTAAAAAAAATCATACAATAGCAACTCTAATGGGTGAATCAAAAGTTATGGCCATTCAAAGTTGTCATTACTTCCAAGTCTTCCATTTGGGCCTTTTGTCGCTCAGCTCGCTCAAGGTACTCATCCATAACACGTTCTACATTATGGTATAAGAAGTTGTGCTTCTGAACCAATATGCACCACCCCTACGACCATCTGGTGCTCACAAACTCCTTAAATTATCAGCAAATTGGCATCCTTTCATAGGGAGCATTTGTTAAATGTGTGGACTACAATCAGTTGAGACCAACAAATCTGCAGGGCCCCTCCAGATCCAATCTGGAGCAACTTGCTCTGACCCCTAAATGGTGCCTCTAATTTAATTTTGTTAGCCCATAATGACACATGGGCAGACCACCTAGACTGCCAGCTAAACATTTGGAGAACAGTTGTTGGCCACCTGTTGGTTCATCAAATAGGCATGCAGTCTAACTATTTGAGGAAGAAGCAGAACTACAAAAAGAAAGGTTCCCCTATGCATTGGGAAGTAGTCTCGAGATGTTTGCAAAGCAACTAAGGAAGAAAAAGTACTACCAACCATTTAGATTACAAGATAAGAGATAAAGCACGCACAAAACTACCTGTGATTACCTCTTCTAATTTCTCTCTACCACACATATTCTGCTCTGTCGTTGTCATTACCTCAACAAGACTGTCCAGATTTTGTTGGCTTGAGAACTTCTCCATTTCCAATATATTAATCTGCAAGATAGCTATATATGCATTAAATAAGAGGAAAAGTCTCAAAATCACCTAATTATAAAATTTCTCAAAAAACATGACAAAGATTGGAACAATCAGAGCAGCAACAATTGGACAAAACTAAGAAGGAAAATGAAAAACTATTAAATGAAAAAGACCTTCTCCTGAAGTTGCTTGATGATTTGGATGGCTTCCAACTCCCTTAAACCTACCATCCTATCCTCCAAATCGTTAAATTTTTCACAATCATAGATAGAATGAACATTACATTTGAAGCCATCAGGAGATGCAGCAGCCTCAGCCAACTTTGTTGTCAAGTAATCAATATGTATGTCATTTATGGTTCGCTGTACATAAGGTGAAATCAGTAGAGAGAGAAATATCATGGTCACATAATATGCAAAAGAAACAGAAAACAAAAAAACAAAAACAAAACATGAAATAAAAAAAAAAGGAAGATATGAGAACCTCAGTTTCGAACTCTAAAAGCAAGTTCTCATATTCTGACAGCAGTTCTGCCTGCTCACATCCTTCCTGAACCATTCCTGTTATTAGATAAATTTGAGTGCAAGGTCATCCATAGAAAAGAAAATGTTACAAACCATGGTAGAGATTTTCTTCTTAGGCGGCTTTGGTGGCAGTTTTCTCCTGTTTGTAACATGCAGCAAAGTGCATGGATCAGGTAGAAAGCAATCTTCCATCACAGTGGTCCTATGAATTTCTTGTTGCGTATGGCAATCATTACTGTCTTCTGTACCATTTACCAACTCCTCAAAGGGAACTAGAACTCCCGTATCACGCTCAGGCCTGGCTGCTTTCCTTTCAGGTGACTTAGACTGGAGATTTAAATTTTTCAAACAGAAGAAGCAAAATATTAGCCAATATAGGAAAGGAGACTGATATTTTAATGTTATGCAATGGATTATAAACAAAACATGGGTGGAGACAATAAATGGTTTTCAAGCTAACCATGCAAAATCTTTTATTTTGCCATGATAAATCACAAGCTCTCTCAAGCCAACTATGCAATTTAGGTTTAGCACATATCAAGCAACTTCAGTATGCATGAGAACAATAGTATAGGAATTCAACCTGACCATGGTGCCTTGAAGCAACTTTTAAGACAAAGTGGGAAAACACACACAAAGTGGAAAAGGGGAGCCAAAGTCAAATAGAATGATGATTCAAATGGAAAACATGAGAGTTTTGCCAAATAAAAAGAAGGGGGGAAGAAAGTTACCTCCATGGGAGACACCCTAGGGATATTGCCAAAGCACCACGTATCTCGCCTCTTCTTCTATAGAGGCCAAAAAGGGAAATTTAAAACTTTGACCAGGGAAAAAAGAATGCACTTGCTCAAAGAATTTAACTGCAAAATATACTCAGCAATTGGTCCAGGTAAGCATTTCTATATTACATCAAATAACTGTGACACAAGTCAATAGCCGTAAGCCCATGTTTAAAGGTAGTTACCAATAGTCCGAGGCTCAATCCCCTCTTCCCCTAAACATTCCGAAGTTTAGCACAAAGAAAACAATGAAAGAGAAACCTAAAATCGTGGGTGTCAATAGTTGAACCAAAAGGATGATGCACTAAGATGAAGGATGAGACAAGAATTGTTAAAAAAAATCACTAGGTCTCAGAATCGCATTCCAACATACAAATTTGTAGGGGAAGATAAAACTGAAGTATAATACTTCAGCATAGATCGGCGTTGACGTGAGGCTGAGAATAAAGTGGTTGAAACATAGCAATTGAAGCACAGCAATGAACAGATCATTAACATGTTTGAAGAAACTGTAGGACATGTTTTTATTTGCTAAGAAATGTAAGAAAATAACAGTTCAAACTTAAGTACGTAGTTAAACTGTAAAGAATCCAAAAAAATCATAATAATAAATAAAGAATACTGAATTTCTCCAAAATAATAGTGGTACACATTAATATATGTATACCAATTATGTGTTTGTTGCTTTATTATTGTTGTTGTCTTGGCCCAAAAAAACTTATTACTGTTGTTCCTAAATTTATTGCTAATTTTATTATGATTATTGTTTATTGTATTAACTATCATATAATATTGCTAATGATCGAGCATCATCAGCCAATTCCTTATCAAAGTCAATTCATACTTCATATGAACAATAATTCAACATACTCAAGATTGACTAGAATCGAATAAGTATGGAACAAAGGAATGTATGCCTATTTGGCCAGTCAAACATGAGCTAGTTCACAGATCTTTGGGTTTCAAAGGGAATAGGAGCTTTATTTTTGAATTAGTCAATGGGAAACATACAAGAACCAAGAAAGTCAACACAAAACAAAAACAATGGATATTTGCAGTTATGGTTGAACAGGGTCTTAAAGGCAAATAGTGGGAAAACTGGCTTATGGCTGCAATGAGATGCATGCTTAAAAATAAGGTATGCTTAAGGTGCAGGGGAACAAACACTATTTCTAAATTTACCCCAAACTACATTGTTTAGAATTTCCAAACACAACCCTAGATGAGGCTTACATCAGTCTTCTCAATCTGAAGTATTTTATCTGATATTCAGGGTGCCTTTTAAGACAGGATTCATGTATACAACCCCAACTAGTTGGGACTAAAGCACAGTTGATTGATTGATTAAGGACAGGCCTTTCTACGTTGAACACTTGTTCATTTAGCTTTGTTCAAAAGGGGTATTCCAAATTATTGGCTAATCAATTATTAGTTTTCCCAGATTTCAATTCTCACTATAACCGGGTCATCTGCATTTTGTATTGGCATCAGAAAATAAAGCTTTATTACCAGATATTTGTCTTCCTACAATAACAGTAAGCAAAAAAGAAAGGACAGAAAAAGGGAGGAAAAAAAACACAAATATATAACTTATGTCCATAAGTCCAGTAATATAACAGATTTAGCTGTATGAAAAAAATAGAAGAGCAAGAGTGAACACACCTTTCTATGATAATCTCGACTCTCATCCCTATTTGAAAGCAGAACTATTGAGCTTAAGTTTTCAATTTTCTTCGCTTGCTGTTGTAACATTCTCTCGCGCTCGGCTTGAGCTTTCTTTTCCTCCTCCAACTCCAGTGCAATTCGCTCCCTTTCAAGTTCAGACTAGAAGACAAACAGAGCCTGATTAGGCTACCTGGGCCACAGGTAAACCATCAATCTGGAAAACAGAAAAGCAATACCTGTAACAACGTGTTCCTCAAATTAAGAATCTCTTCTTCTAGGTGTTCTGAATGAGAGCCCTGCAACAGGAAAGCAACTAGTTAAAAAGCTATGAACCAAATACACACATACACAACTAAGGCGATCTAAGAACCTACCAGCAGTTTGGCACGGAGCTCTTCAATTTCTTTCTTTTGGCGCTTTAACAGAGCAGCATCTGTCAGAATCTAACATAAACAATCCAGTAGAGATTAAACCTTTGAACAAAAAACTGATGAAATTGCACAATTGAATTCAGTAAGAAACTTGCAGTAAACCTCATTCACACGGGCACAATTTGTCACACGCAGTGCTCTACTTGCAAACTGAAGGCTGCTTCTAGTTTCATCAGCATGAATCTGTCATCAATCAAACCAGTAATTCTTAGGACAGCAACCATAACTCTTTTAATAAGCAAGAATCTTGGACCCAAAGGCAAAATATATAATGCTCAATATGAGTTAATTTTTGTGCATGTGTTGAGCTACAAAATTTTTAGCAAAGCAACTACCTGATATGCTCTTCAGTTCTTAGTAAACACCTCTGATGAAACTGATTTAGCCTTAAAGGTTTTACACAATCTGACTGCTCAATATTAATGTTCAGAAACACTCAAGAAACTGCTCAAATGATAAAACAATATTTTGTTAAATGTGGAGAAGAAGAGTACGTATCACATGGTAATTTGGGTGGCTAATGAATAGTGAAGGATTCAGTTTCACTTGTACCTCTTTTCATGTAATTTTACACCTCAAACATTAAGAATTTTTTTATAAACACTTATAGTTTATTCCTTGAAACTATTTGATAGGCCAATTGGTTTTAAGTTGGATGCTTTAACAAAAAATTATCTTTAGTAATTTGATAAAGGATGATGTAACTTGTTGATATGCATGTTTGTATGGAACTCTAGGTTCTTCTTTGTGTTGGGTGTGAAAACCAAAACTCCTCAAGTTCGTAGGGAAACAGACACACGCGAATTCAATATACATCCAAAGAAGTCAACAGTGAAAGGCGCATAACCCTTGTATTGCCTAGGTGCAAGGTGCGCTCGCCTAAGTGGAGTGAAGAATGAAATAAAAATGCCATTATCCCTTAAAGGCTACAACATACAAGGAATTAAGTTTAGATACTTTATGCAAATATTCAATAGTTAAGAATAGGTGACTGAATTCTTATTCTTAGGATTTTTCAATAGACAACAACAAGCTGGATTCTTTTAGCATTAGCATTATATATATGTATATATACAATGGTGTATGTGACCTTAAAAACACCAATAATGCAGCAGCTAAAATATAAAAGAACTAGTTACTCTCTATGCACTCAACTCTATCTTAAGATGACTAACCCATTGTAACAAATTGAACTTATAGCATACATCTAGCTTATCTGGAGGTGAACAAAACATCCAAAGAAAACTAGTTGCTCAAGCAAGGAAAAACTTGCATCTCATGCATTTAACATGATTATTAGCTCTTGAAGGTTCAATCTATGATTTTCTGTATTTTATAGATTAAAAAGAAAAACCATAATTTCAACAGAATGCATAAATGGTACCTGTGCAAGTGTTATATTGCATATGATAGCTGTGTTTGCATTTCCACCCAAGGCAGGTTGCAAAATGCGCGTTAGTTTACTATCACGATAAGGCACATGTCCGCTGCATTAATAATAATATCAACATCACCTTGTCAAGAATGTTATTTTACCACTTTCAATAAACAAGCAAGAACTCACCCTTGACTTTCAACACCCTCGCTCAACTTTTTTATCACAGTTCCGAGGGTCATCAGGCTTTTATTGATATGGGAGCCCTCTTTTAACCGAACCCCTTCAGCCCCAGTCTTGGCGGCACGTTCCGAACCAGCAAGGTCTACCAAATTCTAGGGAAAATAGAACACTTTCATAGCAAAAACAACCATGATAAACAGAAGAATGAAATAAAATTGATATTTGGATAGCAAAGCACTAATCTCCAGCTGGTTGGGACAGGTTCAAACAACCATGGTTCTTACCCTGTATGATTTAAGAGCCACCTTGTTGATTTTGATATGTCTAACATTAATGGTCCTTTAGAAAAAAAAAAAAAACTTAACATGTAGTCACATGTACCTTTTGCAAATTATGTCTCGACACATGGACCTACTCTTTTATGTTCATTAACTTCATTTTGTATCCTACTAACTCTACTTATTGAGGCATAGGCCTAGTTACATGAGAAGGGGAGAAATGTTAGTTATTGCTAGCTTATCTCTATAATATATTGCATCTTGAATAATTGACATGAAAATGATACAAGGATGAGGAGCAGAGATACTTTAACTAATAACATACCAAAACCGAAACTCGTACAGCATCACATGAATTACCAACTTCATCTTCTGCCCTCTCTCGACTCTCAATTATCTGTCAGCAACAGAATTAGATTATATACAAGCTTACCATAAAAGAAAAAATTGGAAAGAGATAAAATGCAACATACCATGCGGAAAATGGTGTGAGACCTACTACTATGCAAGTTCATATTTGTTTCACCAGTGTGCCGATGGGCTGAAATATGTACAAGGAAAAAGAATATCACTAACCAATAAGGAGCACATCCACTATGTACATGCAAGACAGATGCAAGAAAATAAGATGGAAGTTCAGCTTAGTTCATTGGCTCTCTTTTGATTCACCTTCCTTGAACCATTTTATCTTTGGTCACTTGAAAAAAGAACTTACACTCGCCAAATGCCATTAGATCAAGTACTTGCTGTGGAGATGCAACAATTTCTTCTCGTAAGCCAGCAACAAATATTCCCCGCTACATAAGTAAAGGACCAGTACTGAGTTTTAATTGAAAACAAACAAATTAAAAGGTGTGAAAGTCATTTAATTGAATATCAATACCTCTACACTTTCGTGAATCTGTAGTTTCCGATGTTCAGGAGCTAACAGATCATTTATGTCCTCATTATATATCTCCATGTATGACATGCGAAGAAGAAACTCTCTATCCACTTCCTAAAGGCAACAGCAATAATTTATGAAATGAACACATTGATAGATAAACAGGGAAGATTTCTTCGTTTGGTTCATATATTTCATAAATACCAAGTACAAACAAATGGAAGAGGCCGGAAAAAGCCTCAGAAATTAGCTAAGTAGACTACTTGACAAATTCAATGTTAGGCAAGGACCAAAACAAGTATCAGGCTCTAACATTATTACTAAATTAGGTTAACCTAAAACACCAACATCTTTACTAAAATAGGATAAAACACCAACTTGTTGTTATTTATATGCGAAATGAAAATAGATTCATAAACGATGCAACTTCTTGCCAAATTGGACTTCCCGTTAGCATAAGTTTCAAATGAGAACAAACAGCTGAAATGTAGCATACCTCACAGGAATAAGAAAACAACACTCATATCTCAAGAAAAAACAACAGACGTTCCCTTGGTGAGCCAAATACCATAATACCCACCAATAAACAATAGGTCGTTCAAAAAGTCCTACAGGGCTAATTTACACTTTAAAAATCCTGATAACTCAAACTGGTTATTTCAGTTGACTTGCATTCCATTATAAGCGGATCAAACACTTTTTAGTGGATATATGAAATTTTCATTTCATGTTTTAAGCAAAGTGAACAATTTGCCCAAGAACTGCTAGTTTAAGGCATTAGGCAAGAATTTGAAGAACAATCCATGGCACATACTTCTGTATATAATGGAAAGAAAAGCCAAATGTGCCATAATCCAAGTTGGGAGTTGGCCCAAGGAACACATCCTTGCACCAAATGGACTATCTTTCTAGAAAAAAGTAAGAGCTAGGTTCTCTAGTTCCCAAACTTAGAGCTCTATATACACATCAACAATTACACAGGCTTCCTATGCAAGCTTCGGGGTGCCACAAAACAATGGCACCAAATCATGGAACCAACAGGGCCATCTCTCACAAAGACATAGCTCTCTTGAGTGCAGGGACAGAGAGAACCTCAAAACATACGCACTAAATTTCCTTATATTTTCTCTCACACATTCCGGCCACTTACCAAAATTTTAAGACATTGTTTCCTTTTACTCCTTTTACATGATATCAAAATTTTATTTTTCTTTTCAATGTTTTCCTTCATTCAATTTCTACAGTAACTATCCTACTCACTCACATAATCAAATAGCATGCATACGAGAATAGCATAAAGATTGCACTACAAGCTATACAAGCACCAAGAGAGCATGACTACCTGTTGTATAGTGTCAAATAAATCGGCAACAGCTAGTGGAATTACTCCAGGTTCAGAATCAGAGCCCCGCATTGTGTGTGTTTTTCCACTGTTAGTTTGTCCATAAGCAAAAACAGTACCTTCAAGAAGAGCAAGCAGTTGTGGGGAAAAAATGATCAGATGCGATGTCAATTTGAATGAACCATGCAAAAGTTCACTGAATTAAAGGCCCACATAAATCATGGGCATGTCGCAATTCATATAGCGGGAAAGAAAAGGCTCGAAGGAGTTTAGTGAAGGAAGAGATTAGACAGATTTCGGGCTACCATTGAATCCCCGAACGGCAGCGGCAACGATTTCTCGGGTACGAGCTTCGTAGACCTCTCGAGTCTTGCATTTTTCCCCGAATATCTGATCTGAAACCAAATTTTCCCAGAATTTAGAAAATAGAAGATGAACCTCGAAGTCAAACAACCATTAAACAACTAGAAAAAGAGATTACCGAATTCGAACTTGCAAGAGTTGTTGGAAGTGAAAATGGAGTTCCCGGAGACTTTCCACGGGCTGTTCTTCGCTTCCTCCGCCTCCAGCGGCCTCGAGCGTACAGTTACATGGATGCGTTCCATTTTCCCGACAGGGATTTGGGGAAGTGAAAGCCCTACGTTTATTAGTTCAGTTTCTATTTCCCGCTCAAGTTTCTTTTCAGCTTGGCAAAATATCTTAAATTAACCACTAATGTTTTGGGTTGGGCGCAGATCTGCCACTATAGTTTTTTTCTTTTACCCAACCCCCCACTAATGGTTAAAAAATGGCTTAAACATGTTACTACCCATTAAAAAATAAATGAAATTGGTAAAAATAGTAGATTCTAAAATCTTGGGGTTATTATTTACTTCTCTATCCAAAAAATAATGAAACATATTCCTTTTTTTGTTGTCCCAAAAAGAATGAAATTTTTCTTTTTTAGAAAGTTTTCAACTTCTAATTTGTCTTACTACTCTCATTTAAACTCTCACTACATAAAACTCAATAAAGAATCTTTTTTAAATCTTTACTTAAACTCTTACTACACAAAATCCCAAAAAAGAATCTTTTCTTTTTTAATCATTATTTAAACTCTCACTATACAAAATCTAAAAAAAAAATTAATTTTAGTTTCATGGGCAAAATTGAAAAAAAAATAACATAAATTACATACACCTTAATCTCCATATCTAGAGAAGCGTTTTATTTATTATGGGACGGATGGAGTATCTTTAAAAAAAATGTCAAGACCTTTGAGACTTTTGCCAAAAAAAGGTCTAATCTGCGCCATCAATGCCCCAATCCCATCACCAGCACTCTAGCCCCATTGCCGCCCTCCTTCCATGCCTGACGTTCGATCTCCCTCCATCTCTAACATTCATCTCCATCATTTGACTCTATACTGAACCGATAGTCAAAGTTGAGACTGGAAATTTTGTAGCTTGACAGATATGGATTCCGGAATAAAAATGACAGGTTAGAAAATAAAATAAAATATCAACGTGAAATTAGGCTGAAAGTGAATAATTAAACAAGTTTAATAATTTCAAAAATGAACACTCGACGTGTCTTCCTCTTGATGAGACAATTTGGAAGCATAGAAAAACACAACAAAGAGAAAAATTACTTGAAAAATCAAACCCCAATAATGTGGTCATCACCAGGAGACTTTACTTGGAGCATAAGAGAATGGTTGATGGCATAAGTCTTGAAGGATGTGCCTATAGCAGAAAAGGAACAGGAGAAAATAGGTGATGTTTTGTATCAATTTCTTTGCTTTTTTTAGAAGAAAAATGTGATGGTAAACAAAGAAGAGCCAAAACACATGGTTGGTCCCTCAACTTTGCAAACTCGCACAAGTTAGTCCATCAATTTTGACTCATAATGACTTAGTCCTCAAACTTTGATAAACTATTCAAGTTAGTCATCAAACCTTGATAATCCACACGAATTAGTCTGTAAGTTGACGGAAAACGCGCACGTGTTGTCATGTGACAATTACGACATTGATGAGCAAAGTGGTGCCAGGGAAACTGGAACCGATAAGAGAATACCAGCGATGTGTTGCTAACAATGAGGAGGAAAAAAAGGCTAATGATGCCTTGGAAAAACTGAAGGAAGAGAAAGACAACCAATTGAATCCCAAAAAGCTCTAGCTCAGAAAAGCTCTGGCATTCTTGTCCAATTCTTAAAAGATAGCATGGCGAAGACGAGCATTCAAGCCAAAATCAAATTAGTGAAGATTGGGATAAATAAGGTCAAACCAAAGTCATCAAAGGCTTGCTTTCCCATTGGAACACTTGAATCAGATCATCAAACCATCAATGTCGCCCTGTTTAACAATCCGTGAAAAACCTTTTTCATTTGTTGCTTTTGATTGAACTGGTCAGTGAAAGGTTGTGCCACTTTACCTTTAACGCCCCCTTCCTTTGCTTACCCTCACCACCGCCGCAGTCGCCACTGCCATCCTCTGCATTACTGCGGCAATTCATGGTAAAACCGCTATTCCGAGATGGATTGGGCTGGCTTAGAAAAGCTTCACCTATCTACGTCTGGCAAGTCGCAGAGTGAAGGAAGATGAAAGTGAGGCTTAGGATGAAGAAGTCGTGGATGTGGAAACTAAGATAGTAGGCACAGAGGTTGAGCCAAGATAATGGCAATGACCATAAAGGGTTGCATCACACAAGATGAGCCCTATGCCACATTTGCCATACATCTGACCCTATTTACCCTTCCATCCAATTTGGACCAACTCGTTAAATTTTACAAAGTTAAGGGACTAAGTCACACTGAGTTAAGAACAAAAAACTAACTTGTTAGACTTAACAAAGTTAAAGGACCAAATGCTAATTTCAGCCATAACGAATATAATGTTTATCATCTGTTCCTGCCCTTCCTCTACCTCCCCCAACCGATGTTCCTGCTAGCATTCGAGAGAAAGACAGTCTAATTACAAAAGGTCCTTGAAGTTTACTAAAACTTGTATTATCACTATAAAATTTCAAAACTTGTTACTTTTAACATTTTCTGTTAGCTTTTTAACGGGCAATGACATGTCTGTTCCTAAGTTAAAACTTCAATGGCATATTCGGCCTATTTTAAAATATTAGTGGGAGATTGAGACAAAAAAAAACTATATTGGCATATCTATGCCTAACCCAAAACATTAGTGATAAATTTGAGATTTTTGCCTTTCAACTTATTCCCTGTGATGCGTGGTTTTCATTTGTTAGTGCAGTTTTATCTTTTCTTTTTTTTTTCTATGATGCTTATAGTTTCTTTTGTATTAATTTTAGGGTGAAAATCATTTAGAGTCTCTAACCTTTTCACATTATCCTAAATGAATCTCTAACCTTCATTTTATCCTCTTAAAGTCCATAATCTATCTATTTTTATCTCAATCATGGCCTTTTCATTGTTTTCAGGGTTTACTTTAGCGGAACTTCTATTGTAAATGCCAACATTGGTCCTACATTTTCTTATTCTCACTTAAATCACCCTCAAGCTTGTAAATTTACAACTACAACCATCATCTATCCCATTTTCCCTTTCATAACATCCCTGGCCGCTACCATCCCAGCCTGTTATTCCCTTAGCGCCTTATATCGTTTCCCTCATCATTTCCCCTCCCCTTTACCTCTAACTTAACCTCTCCAACAACAGCAATGGTCCCAATTGGCTTAACTTTCTTTCCTTTGTTGTCATTCCCAATTACGGAAGCTCAGCCAGTGTGACTGCACAAACATAAGGCTCACCATCAACTTGCTCATCCCCAACAATTTCATGCCGCCCAACATCTAAGATAAAGATCTCCACGATGTTCCATACACACGTTGATTGATTCAAAAGAACATATCTTCCTCATTCCTTTTAATTTGATCCATAAACCATTTATGCAAGTTCGCTACCTGAAATCACATCCCCATATCCTCATATCTAAATCTTACAAAACTGGATCTATCCAATTCAATAAAGACAGACAAAGATCAATTTTTTTTACTCATTAGAAGAGGTGCCGAGTTTTTAGATTTCAAGAATTTAAAGAGGTTGATTTAAGGTTGTTCTTATAATTTGGCTGATTTTTTTTTCTTAGATATATATGGTTTGGTTTTTGGGTCACACTTGGGTTTAATGTTCATATTCCTTCTTTTTTGTTGGTAATCCGTGGCTTTGGATTTAGACAAAAAAAAAAATGAAAGGTGGATTTAAAGCTAAATCAAAACCTGCATATGCTCCTGAATTTTCTACTGCTTTTAGTTATTCAATGGATATAGGATATGGGAATTTTGGGTATTGATTTCCTTTATTTCTTATGGGGGTTATTCTATTGGAGGATCCTTGCCTTGCCTACAATTTAGACATTTTATTATGGAACATGTTGCTCAAGAATTGAATGGCCTAGACCCAAATTTTTCCAGTGGTCAACCAACTATTGGAGCACCAAATGTGAATGTTCTAAACTCAAATTCAGGGCAACAATTTGCCAATGGAAATATAGTTAATTTAGACACTCTTGTCGCAACATCCAAGACAACAAACCAATTTGCTACCTTAAACCATGTTTGTAAAGGCTCTCCTAGTATTTCCTCTACATTAAATGTTGAGGTAAGTAAATCCCAAGTTATTTCCCTCAAATATTGAGGCAAGGAAAGCAAGGTAGGTAAGGTTAAATTGAGTTCCAAAGTATAATTGACACCTAAAGGGCAAGGAAGGCAAAATGATAATTTTGACCCAAATCAATGGCATGACTGTAATTTCAGTAAAATTAGGTCCATGCAAGTGTTTTGAGCTGATTGATTTAAGACCATAAGTGTTTATAACCATTTGGACCAAAACGGAAGTTAAAGGTGAAAAATGCACTAAGTGATAAATTAAACTATTACGTCTTATAATAGCTTAAATGGCCTAAAGGCAAAGTGTTTGGGTAAGAAAAACCTTTCTTTGGGACCAAGGAGTGATGGTGTAGGGAGTGTTTAAGTGGCCTAAGTAATTCAAAGTTCAGTTTGAGGGCCAAAGTGTCAAATGAAAAAAAAGGTTGGCTATATAAGTGGAAGAGATGACACTATTCATCATCTCCCCCATTTGCCATTTTCGTGGCTCTCTCTCCTCCACAGCTCTCCACCTCCAAACCTCCCAAATCACTCAAGTTTCCATGAAAATCAAAGGTCCCAAGGCTATCCCAACAAGCCCTTAGCTCATTTTTGGTGGAATTGGTGCATTTGGAGTTGTTCTTGCAAGTTTTTGGTTCAAACCCAAAGGTAAGCGGCTTTGATCCTTATGGGTTAGTTCTAAGCTTGTTAAATGGTTAGAAATGGTCTTAACTTCGTGCTCTTGGTGTCCAATTTGGTTGATTTCAAGCTTGGAACTCAAAGGAACTCGTTGGAGCTTGAATGTGCTCATTGCTTGTTTCTTGCTTTAAGGATGATTTGAGGTAAGGGATTTAAGTTAATTCAGCTCCAATAATGCATAAAAATGTAGTATTATGAGTGGGAATGAAGTAGAAACAAGACCCATGTGAATTGGCCTTGGGATGGGAAAGTTTGAGCAAGTTTCGTGCAAGTTCGCACGCTGTCGCACAATGCTGTAATGCATTGGCGACGCCATTTGGCAACCGGCGATGTGAACTGGAGATGCATCACCGTTAGACGTCAGGATTCTAGAGCGTTGATGCCTTTGGCTACGAGTCACTGACGGCGTCGCCAAGGCATTAGTCCCTCAAGCTCGGGGCATCCTAAGAATGTCTCAAACTCTCGGTTATCATCCCTAGGCTAATTTAAGATGTTCTGTAGCCTCGGTTGGGTCAAGAACTCATTCCTAAGTTGGGAATTATGCATTATTTAGGTGGTAGCTAAGTGGTGTGGTTAAGGTAGGGTAAGTAATGGTGGCTAAGGGAGTTAAAGTGCTTAAGTTACTAAGGGAGCACTAAAGGGATTAAGGCGGGTTTCAAATTCTTTGTTGGCCAAGTGGAAGGTCATAGACCTTCAGGCAATGAAAAGGAAACCTAAGAGGATCCCAACCAAACTTTATGATTTGGTAAGTAAGCCACTAAGGAGCCCTAAGCTAAGCTCGAAGAGCTTGGTAAGTTGAACCACATAAGGCAGCTACCCTGCACAATAAGTTAAGGGAAGAGACAGGTAAGGAAGGAGTAAGAGGTGACTTACTCTAAGTAGCCCGTCAAGGCGGGCAAGGTTTGAGTAAGTGATGACTTACTCTAAGGCGCCCGTAAGAGGACTTCATGGGGTTAGTTAAGTGCTAGCATAGGATACGAGGGCCAGTATCCAAGTACCCCAGCCGTATGAGCTCACGGCAAGTCTAGCACCTACGGGTGTAAGGAAGTCTTAAGTGTATTTGCATGTGCATATTTCAGTCATTCATCCATCCATTCGTTATTTGCATTTTTTATTGTTTTTATTCTTGACTCTAGTTGTGTAGTTGGTTGCTTGTTTTGTTTTGTATGCTATATAAATATACTTGTTGTGTTTTGTATGCTTGTATATCTTTCCCCCTGCAGGTACCGAATCTCTTACTGAGTACTTTAGAATACTCATCCATTAAGTGTTGTGCAGGTTTTAGTGGGTTAGTTGGGCGTAACAATTGGTAAAGAGCGGTTGTTAAAGCTAAGTTTTATTGGTTTAAAGGTATTCTCTAACTAGGAAATTTTACATTTCTAAGTTACTTATGGCATAAGTTAGTACCGACCAAAGTGTTCGTCTTATAGTTTGAGGCTAAGTGAGTACAAGGAAAGTTTGGCTCATCACTTGAAGCTATCTTACTTGGGTGAAGAGCTAAGGATGAATCTTAGTGGATATAAATTGCTTCTTCTAAATGTATGGTATTTTCATACAAGAGATTGCCTCTACTAGTATCCATTGGTGTGTATAACACTAGAATTACATATGGGTGCATATAAGTTTGAGATGTATGCACATAGTTGTTACTTGAAGTTAAAGTAACTAAAGTTTTATGTATTGGCTTGTTTTGAATTATGTTTTCATTAATTGTTACGGCACTATTTTCAATGATATTTTAATTTAATTGTTATCGTATAGCCAGAACAATGCATGCATATTTCTTATGCAGGGTAGGCTAAGTAACTAATTGCATGTAAAAATTTAAGATACTTCACTAGTAATAACTAACCAATTATAACCTAGGTGGGATCATAATGTCCAAAGAGCCTATCAGTGTTAGTAATTTAGGGTACTGGGGCTTTGTTCCGCCACAATGTTGGAAATATTGTATCAAGAACATCAAATTTTTCTATTGTCACTCAGACTTCCGATTTAATATACCCCTCGACCTATTCTTGCTCATGTGAACAAGGAACTTAATACAACCATTATTGCTCTTGGTGATGATGGGGGCTAGGGAGATACATGGGTTCTTTTTGTAGCTCTAAAGGAGAAGGAAAATGATGGGGGAAGGAGATGAAGGATCATAGGGAGTAATAAGTTGGGATAGTTACACCTGGGGATGGTAAGAGAGGGAGAGTAGGGGAGATGATGGTTGTAGTTATAAATTTACTAGTTTGAGAGTAATTTGAATAGGAATAAGAAAATGTAATATCAATGTTGACATTTGTCATAGAAGTTCCATCAAAGTTAACTCTAAAAATGACAAAATGACTATGATTTGGACAAAAATATGGAAGTTATAAAATTTAAGAAGATAAAATAAAGGTTATGGACCCATTTAGGACAATGCACAAAAGCTTAGGGACCATAAATGAATTTTACCCATTAATTTTAACATAAAATGTATTACTTCCTCAATATCATTTTGCATTATACATTTCTTTGTAGATGGAGATTAAAATATGTGTAATTTACATTTTTTTTTCATTTTTACTTTTATAGTTGAAATAAAAAAATTTGGGAATTTGTATAGTGAACTAGGTTACACAAAGTGGGAGCAAGAGCACAAAGTCGTTAAATCTATGAAAACTTTAAGAGCGAAAACGACTCAAGAATGCCACATGTGTGTCTATAAACAACATGAATAAAGTTTTAACAAGTTAAGCATAACATAATCCTTTATTTCATTTTACATAATTTTTAATATATTGTTGCGCATTATACTTTTTATAAAGTGATTATTTATAAAAAAAAAATTATCAATTTATTCAATCGTTGCACTTTAAGAAGCAAAAAAGTGATTTTATGATGTTTTTTTTATGAAAAGCAACTATTTTTATTAATATTTTATCAGGTTGGTGAAGTTGAAAATTAGTAAACAATACTTACTTCCTGCAAAATATCTTAAAATTACTTTTTGGGCTTCCAAAAATATAAAATTTCAATAAATTGATAGTTTTGACAAATAAACACTTTATGTAAAAATAATGCATAATAATACATTAAAATTATTGCAAAAAAAATTCACTCTAAAATGTTAAGTTATATGTATCCTATAAAAGTCACATTTAATAAATCAGGTTCATTTGTTCTTTAAAATAATTTCATGAATTATGATTTGACATGTAATTTAGTTTATTATGGATTATTTATGCTAAAGATATTTAGAATCAAATAAAAGGTTAATCAATCAGTATCACAATATCCTTAATGAAATTATTTATTAATTGTGAATTTTCTCTTTATTTATTGTTATTTTCTCTTAATGAAACTGGGTAAGTTCATAGCAGCTAACTTGAGAAAGTAGTTCTTGAGCACAATTTGATAGAACATGAAAACATAGATGCTGGTCACACACAAAGGAAAAAAGAAAGAAACAAAGAAAGTCACTTTTGATGCTTATTCGGGGAGAAAAAAAAAAAAGAAAGCTTGAAAGGATCAGCCAATAGCAAGTAACAAAATGCAAAACGAAGGTGGATTAGGAAGGCAAGAATCTAATATATATATATTTAAGTAGGGCATTATTGACATTTCTCATAACAGACATGCTTTAAAGGTGACACATGGCAAACTTTACATTTTTAGTAAATAAACCACTATCTTTTGTACATGGATTACCGACTATGCCTCTAACCTTCTAATGCAATATAGTGATGACATGTGGCAGATAAGCCCATAATTATTGACTTTCTTAAAACTTGAATTAATAATTAAAAAAATATATTTATATCTAAATAAATTCATAATTAAGATAAATACATAATATCACCATTCAAAACCCCAAAAATAAATAATTTTTCCATTAAAATATTAAGATAATTAATGTCATTTTCAAAAAGTGTTAACCTAAATGTTTAAATTCGATAATTAAGATATTTACCTAAAATAAACATTATTTTCAAAGACAATAACTTTCTAATTGTTATTCAAAATTAAGATTTTGTTTTTTTATTATATCAATACCTATAATCTATATCTATAAATATATATGAAAGTAGGTCACTTGGTTTTATTGTCATTTCACAATTTTTAAAAACTTGAAGAAAATTGACATGCTGCCACATGTAATTTTGAATGCACAAGGAAGTGACACCTGACAATTTTCATATATGCCCCTACAAAATAACACGTGTCATTTTATTATTTGTTGATCGTTTAACTTTACCCGGATATTTACAATTTTGCCATAACTTTTCGCATAATGACACCTGTCTCACTTTTTCTTATGCTTTATTTTGAAAAGTATGTTTAGTCGACATTTTCTTTCACCCATGTTGTTCAAACAATTTAGATGAAACATTTTTACAGAACAGATATAGTTATTTTGCTATTTTCTAGAAAAAAATTTTTTATCTTCAGCAGAAAGATTCATTTATCCACATTATACCAACCCTTTATTTTTTATGTTTGTTTTTATAAATTTTAATTTTTTTTATTTCTAATCTTAACGCCCCACGCCTACCACCCATATTGGCCAATGCTATTAACTTCCCCACCCCCTACTACTTGACTTCTCCATTGCTTAAATTACCCACACATTTACATTTTCCTTTTGCACATTTTCATTTTCTCACTAAAAGCATACTATGCATTAAAGATCGAAGTAAAAAGCAGCGATTGACCTGAAGTAAAAAGCAGATGGTCTGCCTCATCTCGAGTAGCAGCAGTGCATTGCCTATAAAGTAATAGTTTATAAAATTCATCAACTCATTTTGCACACACCAAAAAATAACAATTGGTAAAATTCACCATCATTTCCTATTTTTTGGAAGGCAACAACATATCTTATTCATATTTCCCCCTCACGCAGAAAATTGCATCAGCAAGGAACGATTGCAATAGAAAATTCATAATTCAAATAGTTATTCTATTTTTTATTGTCAATGTGTGTCTTTAGTCAAGTTATTTAACAAGTTTCACTATGAATGGCAAGAGAAAGTCACCCATTTTGCACACCAGAATCAGCAAGTTTCACAACCAAAGGCAGGACTAAGCATTACCTTTTTTTTTTTTTAATCAGGCCCAATTGTTTTTTTATTACCAAGACATGGTTCTTCACATATTTGCTTTCTATAGCCTACATGTTTTTTAAGAGATGTCTCTAATTACCATTATTCCTTTGTCCAATAGTTTTAGCATCCTAATTACTTGCTCTTTTTCTCTATCCTAAAAGACCAAACTAATCAAGATTGACATCATGCTACATTTACAGCTGTTAACCCAATCAAATAGAGGAAAAGACATAACAAAAGTGAATAAATCTATAGGCCCATAAGGAAAATATTAATTTTGATTACTAACCATTAGAAATTGAGACTGCAAATTTTAATAAAAGCATGAGTATCACCTCATCTATTATTGATCTATGGTGCACTGAGACAACAACACCACCTTTTGGAGAGGCGTGAAAATCAGAGTATGCAAGAAAGAGTTTCGATAAATAGGGCAAGACTATTAAGCTTTAACCAAACATCTATAAGCAACATATGAAAATAATGTTAGCACCTAAGCATCATTCTCACCCTATTTCTATATACCCATACAAACAAATCAAAATGTGTGTCCCCTCTTTTGTTTGCCACCTCTTTAATTACTAAATTAAAATTTTGAGGTAAATGGTCATTAGGTGTAGAATAGAGAAAAAAATAGATAAATATGACTCGGTGGTAAAATTACAAATAATATAAAACTATGAGCATAGAGCATACACTAACTATAGGTTATCTTGACCAAAAAAAAAAAATTCATGCCTAATATAATAAATGCCGTTAGTTATTAGTAGCCCAACTAAAAGGCCTTATAAGCAACCAACTTAGTTTATATGCGAATCTATATAGAATACAATGAAGAGAGTGAGGGAAGCTGAGGATGTGCCATCTATCCTAGAAAAAATGACAGTGTTTTGTTGTGAGACGTTTAGTTGTATGTTTCAAGTGGTTCATGTTTGTTCACATGACAACATTTAGCTATATAAGGGAGAAGCTATGCAAATGTGGAATGTTAGATGCAATAGTTGCATGTAGAAAGGCATTGAATGTAAGACACTTGGCTTGCATAGGTATGATAAGAAAAATGTGGCAATGAAAAGGGAAAGGTAAGAAAATATGACACCTTGCATGGGTATATGACATTGTTGTTAAGTGAGAGGTGTTTGTTAGTAATTAGTGTATGTGTATAGGAAATGAAGATATTTTGGCTGTCATAATAATCTTGGGTTGCTATGGTGGCTTGGCTGTCATGATGATAAGTTGGTATTGTGATTACATCACACTTGAGCTAGATCACATTGGTGGGATAAGGAAAATAAGGGATCATTGGAATATTACTTTGAAAACAGTGGGTAGGATTAGAATATCAGGGATCGGAGTTTTAATCCTTTGCTTTATAAGTAGGCATTTGTGTTTTAGTATGTGTAAGAATCAGTTTATAGTTTACATATCTCTTTGCTATATAGATTAAATGTTACCGATGTTCTACATTGATTGGTAGAGGAATAATGTGATAGGGGGACAACAGTACAATGACTATATTTGTTCATTCACAAGCCTTATTTTTCATTCTTCAATGCCAAATTTAAATGGAAATAGGAAGTGAATTTCTCTACCTGCATCAGCTATGAGGGCAGCAAAGTGCTCTACAAGTACTACCTTTTTTCTATGTTGATTACATATGTGAACAGCCATAAAATCCTTTTTTTATATTCTGTTGAAAAGCACTGTGCTCCTTATTACTAAGTTTGGTGTAAAGGAATTGCATTTCTTTTGTAGATTAATCTGTTGTAAGATAAATGCTCAGAAAGTAATTATGTTACAAGTGAGGCTACCTAGTCTTGAACTTAAGAGGTTGAAATTTTTGTGATTCAGTATTCAACCAGGCTCTCATGGTTCATTGGATTTTTGTACAAGAAACTAAAATTGTAATAGGGAAGCCTTAACTACTCAATCTTTGTACTTTTTTAAATCCAAGTATCCAACCTCTACAAATTGAAACTTGGGTTAGAGCTAGTTCAATGGTCAATTTTCAATTGATGAATAAATTTGTACAAGGTTAGTGAATTATTAAAGTAAATTGTGATTTTATTATGGATAATGCTTAGGTTCACACATATCGATATTTTTATGCTTCAATTCCTGATGTATTGTATAGTAGATACGCATAAGTCATTTGAGTTCTACCATGCTCCTCTAATATAATGGTTTGACTTGATGAAAGTTATGACATAATTAATGAAATTGTGGTTTCAAGTCTTTTATTTTATGTATTAAGGGATGATGTTAATTCATGTAACTAGAATATAGCTGGATAATTATTGCAAAAAAAAAAAAACACTTTATGTTCCTTTAGTTGATTCTATACTTGCAGTTATGGGTAGAGATGTAGAGAATGAGAGATTGGGCCAATTCATTTTAACTTAAGTTAACTTAATACAAAATGATTTATTTTTATCTTTACTTTTTTTGCCTGAAACTAATTTTATTTGAAATCCAATATTAATTTTTATGAATTTTTATTTTTAATTCATAAAATAAAAAATCATAAAAAACTTAATAACATCTTAAAAATTTACTTTGAAATATATTGTTACATCTTCATGATTTGACTTTCAAATAAAAGTGAGACAAAAAAGATGTAAAAATAAAAATAAGTCATTTTAAACTAATTTAAATTAAAACACTTTAGCTTGTATTTCTCAAGTGCTGCATTGTGTGCCAGTTATAATGTTCAGTGTTTCTCTTTTCAGTTTTATTTTGGTGTAGGGAAATAGAGATTGGAGACTATCCTCTTTGGTGTAAATACACCAAATAACACTGTTAGTGTTACTAACGATTTTAACCAGTTAACACATTTTCAAATCAGCAAGGTAAACGCGAAGATTAAGGGGTAAACCTCAACAGTTACTCTTTAAGCATTTGTTTACTATACAAAAACCTTCCAAAAGCCCACAACCCTAGGTCTAGATGAAATCGAGTGTTTTTGGTACCTAAACCCCACATTCGCCGTTGGTTTAGTGAGTGGAGAACCTAGAGGTGGAGATTCTTGCTAGAAACACACAAAATTCATCCTGTTTGAAGTCGCGAAGAGTTAAGGGAGGTATTGAAAAGCATGAATAAGAACGCGAAGCACTGTGATGCGTTGAAATAGTGTCATCAGAGGAGGACGGAAGGCGAGACGGTTCACCGAAGAAGAACTAGGTGCGTTCGACTACGAATAAGAATGGGGTTGTTGTTTTCAGCTAGTAATTGTGTTAGTCTGTAGGTATATGCATGAAGAATGAAAGAATAAGTTCTGATGTTGATTGGTTCTATTGATTGATGAAAAAACAAGTGAATAGGGGTCAAACTTTTGGGGGGTTTTTGTGTTTGTTTTGTTAATTGGCGATTGGTTTATTTGTATTTTTTTGTCATTGGATTGTGTGGTTCAGATTGTGTACTTAATCACTGGGTATGGAAGACTAATGTATGTTTCTGTATTACAATTGTATCAATCTGTGATTTTTTCATTTTGTGATTGAGTTGTGCATTTGGTTATGTTAATTACTGAACTGTGTGACTGTGGAGTTCTATTGTGTGACCTTGAGGCAGTGATGTATATTTCCGGAAATATAAAGTAAGTAAAGATTGTAGATGTATTATTCTATTTATTTATTATTGTAATGTGTTTATGTATTATTCTATTTATTTGATATATTATTCTAATGTGTTTATGTATTGTTCTGGATTCTTAATGTACTTTTTTGCACCATTTTAATATGTTTATTTATTATTCTAATGTGTTTATGTATTATTCTATTTGTTTGATGTATTATTCTATTTGTTTGATGTATTATTCTAATGTGTTTATGTTTGTTTTGGATTTTTTTGAGCTATTATGATTTGTTTATGTAGCTCTATAAATTTTAAATGCATTATTATATGCGCTATTTTAAACAGAAGTGTACAGTTTTGTGCGTTTGATGTGTCATTCTAATATGTATGTGTATTTTTTTTAAAATGTTTTGAACAGAAGTGTACAGACTATTCTCTTTGTTTTGAAATATCAAAAATATGAGAGAATATGTAGTTTGCAAAAAATGATGACGTGGTAGAGAAAAAAAAATCAAAGCATGAAACAAATGAAGTCAATCAAGTAAGAACTACAATTACGTGACTCTAATTGGTAATTACCATTATTATATTAAACTAACAAATTCTAATTAATTGCCCAAGATCCTATCACTGACAACCCAACTTGACTTATAAGAATTAAAAACAAATGGACGCTAACACCTGTTAACTGGGTGCAATTGCACCGAGGAGCATGTCAGACTCTCGCTGGAAATATGCTCAAGTAACAAATAATCGAGAGAATAATGATTGCATAAATGCAGCTTTGGTCGGTTGAGAGTTGTAGGGCAAAGGTTTTGATACATAATAAGCTCATTATAGTTGATAAAGACAACATATATATAGGCTCATTACTATCCATATTCATGCATAATGAATATTTATTCATTGCATGACTCTCTTATGATTTACATTACCTACCAAAATGCGCGGACATGTTCTCGTGTAGTACAAGCAGATGCCTGGCTCAATGATGCTTTTGCCTTAATTGAAACGCTAGTAGGAAAATTTTTAGGGAAAAGTATAACAAAACTCACTGTAGTTAGGAATCCAAACTGATTTGATCACTATAGTTTTGAGTGATTTCAATTGCATCACTAAAGTCATAGTTTTGGCCTAAATTAATCACTAATGTTATAATTTGGTACCAAATATGCCACCAGCCATTAAAAATCAAACGGTAAATGTGGGAAGTTGTTAAATTTGAAATCATGGGGTACTAATGTGACTTTTAATAAACTTCAGATTTTTTTGTGTAATTTACCATTTTTATTTATTTTATGTGCAAGTCACTACGTCGATCACCGCTGAATCTACCACTCGTGACGGAGGTCATGTCAGAGGAGGTAACATTAGAAATAATTAGAAATACATAACTATTTGTAAACAAAAAAAATTGTGATACTGAAAAGTAGATAACTAGAAATACATTGATATTGGATGAATGAGTTTCATTTGATCGAGGTTCGGGTTATCTTTATATTAACATGTAATAACTAATTTGAATATCATTTATGGAGGGACCAATGGCAGATCCGTTGAAGGATAGAGGTGGTTGTCGCACAAAAGAAATGAAAATGATAAAGTATGTATAGTTCTTGAAGTTTCTTAAAAGTTTCATAAATATCCCAAAATTTCAAAACCAACAATTTCTCACCTTTCCTGTTAGGTTTTTAATAGCTGGTGACATATTCGGTATTAGGCCCTGTTTGACATTAGCGTCAGCGATTAACGGTAGAGTTTTGAAAAAGCTATCCAATGGTAGCTTTTAGCTTTTAGCTTCAACGTTTTCATCTCAACCATTAAATAATTTATCCAAAACTCTAACACTGATGACAAAAGCTGTTCCCAAACGAGGCATTAAACTGTAATATTAATAATCAATTTGGGTCCAAAGTCCAAACTATAATTTTAATGATATAATTGAAACAACTCAAAGCTATGCTGCTATAGTGACCATATCGGTTTAGACCCATAACAATGGGAGTGATTTTGTACTCTTTCCATATTTTTACTGAACCGGGCTGTGGACCAGACCCGTGGTCCTTTTCAGCGACTTTGGAAGTTGGAGGTATCTACGCGCGTCTCAATGTCGATTATCTAATCCTTCCGCTCAGCTTTCATCTTCCTCTGGTCATCTAAAGAACGACCAGACCAATAACCAATTTCTTCTCCGGCCATTCTCGCTTGATTTTGGCCATTGAATTGTTGTCGATGGCGGCGCCGTTCTAGGGTTTCAGTCCATCATCTACCGTTCGGTTGGACAATCGCCCAGAAAGAAGCTTCCGGAATTTCTGATCCCCTCCTTCCCTCTCAGGTTTGTGAATCCCTTCACTTTCCTGTTTCGTTCTCTTCTCCTTTGGGGCAGGAGTTTCTTCGGCGGTAGTTCTTATCAGCTTCAGGTATCTTAGACGTAATGTGGATGGAAACTTGTGTAATACATGTTCAGTTTTTTCAAGCTGCTGTTGTCTGTTCTTTGCGATATCCATGTACTTGTTTTTCTTCATTGGTTTATGCTGATTTGTTAATCATGAGATGGCTATTGGTTTGCTTCACGTGAAACATTCACATTTACAACTTGAACGTGGTAACATTTTATTGGTCCCAGGTCCTGCTTGCGTTAAAGCAATCTAATGGGAGAGTTAAAGAACTAAGCAAGATGGTGTCCTTACTTTTTCATTTCATACCCGTTTAAACGTGAAGATCGTAGTTCCTTTGGCTTATGTTTTCCCACCTGAACCTCAAGGCTCAGACACATTAATTGGTCATTATTTCCAAGGGGGGACCCCATCAAGAGATTCGATTGATACATAAGATGGCACTGCCATGGATGGTAACTCTGTGGATGGCGAAGATGGTATGGACGGCTTTGAGCGGTTGGGTGTCTTCCTGCTTATCTGTTGCTGATGAAGTTGCCCACTCTCTCAGGACTGGGGAAATTGGTCCGTTCCATGTTGGCTGATCCAGAAGTTGTCAAGGTTCGTTTTCTTATATGTAGTTCTTGTTGTTTGCTGCTGCTTGTTTATTCTAGTTGTTAGTTGTTTTCTGAAGATATTATTAACTTTGAAGTTGGTAGAGTCCTTATTGAACTCTTTTTTTATGTATTTTTTGGTTTATTCTGTTGCAGTTTTTTGCAGATACTTTTGCATTACTTATTCCAAGATTGTGAGAATCCAGGGGAGGGTGTCTTCTCATTTATTCTTTCATTGCATTCATAATTTTGGGTCATTGCTATTAAGTGAAGTCAACAATCAAAGAATGTAGCTCCAGGCTGAAAGTTCTTTAAATAAAGCTACTGCAAACATCCATAAGATTATTCTAGTTGAAGCATTCTACAATAGATAAACATGCATCGCAACATCATAACACTAAGTCGGTGCTTCTCCACTGGCAGAGGCAAAGTGCCTATCCTTTACAAGAGCCCAGAAATCACAGACGACAGCAGTGTGACATTGCAAGTACTTTCATGGGGTAGAGGTGCATCAGGACAGTTAGGTGGTGGCATTGAGGAAACTAGGATATACCCAGAGGCAGTGGTGAATCTCATTCTTCCACCTACCTCGTTCTCACTTTCCCCAATCTCAGGTCGGCTTCTCCTGCCAGACCAAACACACAGTTTACACTCAGTTGGGATATCAAGTGGGCTCTTCCATTCAGGGTTTGTGCTGGATGGAAAGCTGTGGCTTTGGGGCAAGGGGGATGGTGGCCGCCTCGGCTTTGGCCATGAGAATCCAGCATTTCTCCCAACTCTAAACCATTTTCTGGACTCTGTTAGATCTCTTGCCCTTGGTGGTGTCCATTCTGTGGCACTTACTTCAGCTGGCCAAGTCTTCACTTGGGGTTACGGTGGTTTTGGTGCTCTTGGACATTCTGTTTATACAAGAGAACTTGTACCCAGATTAGTAGAGAGCCCTTGGACAGGAAATGTTCACCAAATTTCTACCAGCGGGACACATACAGCTGTCGTTACGGAATCAGGGGAACTATACACTTGGGGTCGAGATGAAGGGGATGGTAGACTGGGGCTAGGTGCAGGTCGTGGTCCTAACGAGGCAGGTGGACTGAGCATACCTTCCAGAGTTAAAGAATTGCCTTGTCCCATTGCTGCGGTATATTGTGGTGGTTTCTTCACAATGGCGCTGACAACAGAAGGGCAACTTTGGAATTGGGGGGCTAATGCCAACTATGAACTGGGAAGAGGTGACAGGGTTGGTGGTTGGAGACCTAAACCAATTCCTAGCCTTGAAGGTGTTCGCATCATTCAGATAGCAAGTGGTGGATATCATTCTCTTGCACTAACTGATGAAGGTAAAGTACTTTCATGGGGTCATGGTGGCCATGGTCAGTTGGGTCATGGCTCCATTGAAAGTCAGAATATACCTGTTGTGATTGATGCTTTAGCTGATGAGCATGTAATTTTTGTTGCTTGTGGAGGTTCGTCTTCTGCAGCTGTAACTGACAAAGGAAAGTTGTATATGTGGGGGAATTCAAGGGATGGGCAACTGGGTGTTCCTGGGCTGCCAGAGGTCCAATCAAGTCCTGTTGAAGTGAAGTTTCTGATGGATGATGATGGTTTGGGGTCACATCAGGTGCTTTCTGTTGCAGTTGGTGCATCTCATGCAATGTGTTTAGTTTCAAGGTCATACTGTTAAAGATGATCTCATGTTTTTGGAGTGTTCCTAAAGATGGTCTTGGGAAACGAGAATGAACCCCTCTCAATTTTGCAGATATTATAGAATGGAGAAAACTTTTCAAAGATTGATTACTGGATATGCATGTCAGATGATTTGGATCCATGTCTTTTATTGAGAAATGAGATGCTTGATTGTCATTGCAAGCTGGGTAGACCATGGGTTCATTCTCCGTTAAGCAATTTTTGGTTCACCATGGAATTACTTGTTGCAACCAAGGCTTAGCGTAACAGTTAAAACTTATGGTTGTTATCACCAGATCCAAGGTTCAAAGTCCTGGTGGCCCCCTCTTCCTTTTGACCTTGCTCATACGTGCCTAGAAACGGGGCAAAATAATGTGAACTAGGATCAGAATAAGAATATGATTTTGGAGGTTTACAATGGAGAGGAAAGAAAAAGAGATGATGAAATAGCCAATTCCATTTTGATTTTTTTATGCTGTTGCAACCATGTAATAGGTATGATCTTTTTTCTGGTACTTTCTTCTCTTGTTTGAGTAACAGCCAGACGTACGCTAAAATTGTGAATTGGGGCTTTTGAATTGTTGTGCTTGACTACAAAAAGTATTGGTAATCACTAAAGTGAAGCTTTCTGAATGATGCTTCCTTTGGTTGCTGAAAACCAGAGCCTCTGTTGTTAGCCTAATGAATGTCATGTTATTAGGTTATTTAGACTTGGATTATGGATGTTATTTTGTTGGAATCTGTCATGTCCAATTTGCTTAGAGAAGCGCTTTTATGGATGATAGTGCAGTAATAATGCAAAATAGAATTTAGAATGCTGGTTAAAAAATCCAATTACAAAAGAAGAGCATGCAAGTTAACTGAGGTGATTTTTGGAATTTGAGTTACCCTTTTGTAGTGTTGACTGCTGACATCTGTTCTGATAGTTCTTAAATACATATGTCTGGCCCCCATTAGTTGTGATATTGCAGCAGACTTCTCTAGAACTTCACATGTTGCTTGGAGATATGCATGCAGGAAATGCAGAAGACCTGCTAAAATCATGGTACATGTGAATGTGCCAGTAAAAGGAATAAAAATAATTCATTCTAGTAGGATAAAATTTGTGCATGGTTCCACTTCACTTATTGAAGTTTTACGATGATAATTCTGCAGGAAATTGATTAGCCAGTAGCTAAGCTATTTTTGACATTGAAATCCCAAATCAATGATGACATGTTCGGTTAATTATTTAAGTTCCTTTAGCCAATGGTTCTTTCTGAGGCAGCTAAGAAAGGTGAAGCGCTAGCTATGGACTTGGTGAACATGAGAGCTGTGCAGGTTTGAAATAAATGAACAGTGGGCTATTTGATGAAAAAACCACAATGGTAATTATAATAATTTCATTTGTCATGCATTTTCCAATGGAAGCTAAAGCCACACCCTTTCTAAGTAGTGCTCTTCATGTTGCAGGAAGATCATCCATCCAAGTAGGCTTCAGGATTAAAAACCTATGAACTTCTCATTGCTTTGGCTACAGCACCTATGAACAGATCAATTATTGCACCAAGAAGCTGACCAGGGGATCCAAAATTGAAGTCTTAGATTTCAATGTACTATAGAAAGTAATGCACCAAAAAGCAATGAGGACTTAAATTAAGCTGCCAAGGATGCATACAGGTTACTGGGTTAGCATAAAAGAGTAGCGGTTGGGGCAGGGGATCAGTAAGATGTGCTCTGAGAAAGTAGATATGGCATCTAGGTGATGTCGAAACTAGGCCTTGGAGCTGGCTCTCTGAAAGATTGCCTATTGAACATACCTTCCCCCGTTTTAGCGCAAATATGGGACAATCTTGTGAACTTCGTTCCTTGTCCTGAATTAATAGGGTTGGTGTTGCGATTTTTTACTGTTCATGTTTCCTACTAAGGGATCCTGTTGCTTCATTATTTCCACATGTATCGGAGCAAAGTTATTGAGTTCTATTTTTGGCTGATAGAAGAAACACGAAAGGGCCGAACCAGATATTTCTCATTGCGAGCTTGCCTGTGACCACGTTCTTGAGGTTTCGAAGTGTCAGAAAGGTCCGAATTTTTCCAACAGAAAGATAAAAATGCTATCGATGGTGCACAAACCTCGCAAGTTGTCTCTGCCAGAGGCCGAGAGAACACGGGCTTCAATTTCAAAGGGACGGGACAGTTTACCTGCTACAAAAGACACTCGGGCACTCAAGCAAGTAGGAGTTAAGAAACGTTTTTTTGTTGTTCAAGGAATATGTGGTGGCATACCATTTTAGTGAAATTAAGTAATGTTATATGGGTCCAGAAGGTGGTGTGTTGCCTTAGTGGGTCGTCCCGTTTCATCAAGGGACGCATGTACAGTTGGGCACAACCTTTAGCATGCATCAGGTCTTCTATGGCCAACTGAGTTATTATTGGGCTTGTTATTAGGTTTTATGGTAACATACTGTTCATCGCTTTGGGTCTTGCATAAAGTTTAAATAGTTAATTTTATATTGATATTATCATTGAAATTGTTGGATACCAAAATAAATAACATCATTTCATATTAAAAGTTTTTTTTAAAGAATTTTTATCTAGCTCATTAATTCATGTACTTATTTACAATGAATTTTTGTTATAATTGTGTAATTTAGTTAAATGTAATAATAATTAACCACACTGTTTATGTGACATGATGTTTAATCGATCAATCAACTAGCCTTAATCTTAGGGCCAGTTTGTTTTGTATGTAGGGGTGTGTGTTAATGCGTTAAAATTGGGTCGGGTTGGGTTGATTCATGGGTCATTGTAAACCCGACATTGCAAAATTTCCAAATTACCCCCATCATCATCACTCGTCTCGTCTTCGCTCGAAACTTACAATGAACTGAAGTTACACTACTCCATCTCGCCGGCCCACTGCTAATCAGATGACATTCGTTTCACTATTTCATTTTTTATCCCTCTCTCGCACTGTCTCGTCAAACCTTGCTCAGTTTCAAAGTTTTGACACAATTCCACGTTTTATCCATAAACTCAAGTCGACGAACTGCGAGGACACCAAATTCCTTACCGTGGTAAAGCACTAATCGATTCCTCATTGAGAGAATGCTCGGATTCCTTGCAATGATAGAGTGCCGGATCTTAAGAATGTCAGATTCTCAGCCAATTGATTCTAGATTTGCATCTTTGTGAATGAATTTGGGTAAGAACCATCAATGTAAGATTTGGACTTCCCAGGCGAATTACGACCATGAGCAGGAGTAGGTGACACATCGGAGTAATGCCATACCTATGACAGTCGCACTGAGGCTTAGGGCAACGGGAGGGGCAGTGACACGAGTTGAGCTTTAGTCGAGCAATCGGCAAACATGAATAGAGGAGGAGTGGCATAAGGTGTAATTTTATGGAAACACAAAGTTATTGTTATTCATTTAGAATTTGATTAAACATTGACCCGTGTCTTTAACTTAAGTACACGTGTTTTTAAAATGCGGAAACATAAAATGAATTGAACTTTAGCTAGTTAGAGTTGGATACATAAATCTTATTTGGAAGTCCTAAACGTAGAAGTTCCTTTTGTGCCCGATATATCCTTGCTATCAACTTTTTAAAAATTTTGGGAAACAAACCGGGTTTGATTGTTACTGTGGGGAGCCGATTCGTCCGAACTCCAAACGATTATATTCCCGCCTCGTTTGTTTCGTAAGCCGGCATTTTGAAATTCGTACTGTGCGCACTTCAGGCTCACGGAAAACTGGTATCAAGAGGCAGAAGCGGAGCGACAGTCTATGCGAAGACGAGGAACTCTGGATCTTAGCCTCCCTCAGAAATGGCTCGTCATTTCGTTTTCCCCCAAAATCTGCGAGCTCTAGAAGAAGAACATGACGACAATCGCCTCTCTGCTCTGAACCCTACCGACGTCACGTCGCTTCGTCCCTCCGAACTCGAAGAATTCGTCAAAGGTTAATTCTCTCTTCCCTTTGCTTCCCATAAAATTCTCTGGCAAATTGCTTCAATAATTCGTCTAATTTGGTGGACGCGATTCGGCTTAATAATGTTGAATCTGAAAATTGGTAGTAACTAGTTCACCCTGTTGGAGAAGACCGGCACCCGTTAACATTATGCACTGATATCACAGTTATATGTATTTTTTGTTTCCGGGTCTTGTTCGAAAATATTAATTTGAGCTCCTAATTGAAACTTTATTGGTTTTCGCTTCCGGGAGCAAATTGGGTTTAACAGTCTGCGTATGAATCCTATATTTGCAGGCGTGTCTTTTGATCTATCAGACAAAGAGCTGTTCTGTATTGAAGAGCAAGAAGTGTTTGATCGAGTGTACTCGTTGGTCCGTGGCTTCTTAGCCCTCGAACCATCTTGCAAAGCTATTCTTGTTGAAAGTCTTCGCTCTAATCTGAGTGTTCTCCTGCCAAATGTTGATTCACTCTCGCGTGTTTCTCAAACCCAAGATGATGAACCTCCAGTCATGGATAAGATCACTTCCTATCGTAATGCCTTCAAAGTTTATACGTTCTTTCTGCTGAATATTGTTTTAGTTGAGGAATCCAACAGAGGTCCCGCTATCAGCACAAAGGTACTGATTAGACTGAGTCTTCTGGTTCAGTACGTCATTGCTGTTTCGATGCTACATTGATGATTTTGGTTCTCTCTTGAGCTCAGGTGACAGCCACTGCTCGTAAGAAAAAGCCCATGAACTCATGGAATTGGGAGCCGCAGAGGGGTCGAATACTTAACCTAATTGCTAATTCCCTGGAAATCAACCTCACTTTACTCTTTGGTTCAGTGGACCCTGACGAAAATTATCTGTCTTTCATTGTAAAGTGAGATCACTAAGTTTTTTCTGATAAGATTATTATTTTTTTTTTTTAAAAACAAACAAACAATGATCTCATTTCTTATCCTGCAATTGCTCTAAGTTCTATTTGATTTCTATTTTGCAGAAATGCACTTGGTTTGTTTGAGAATGCAGCACTTCTAAGGGATTCTGACACAAAAGATGCTCTGTGTCGCGTAATCGGAGCTTCTGCTGTAAAGTATCACTACACAGCACAGTCATGTGCTTCAATCATACATCTAATTCATAAATATGATTTTGTTGTTACACACATGGCTGATGCTGTTGCTGCTGCTGAGAAGAAGTATGCAGATGGAACACTCGCAAGTTCTATTATTAGAGAGGTAGGGAGGACTAACCCTACAGCTTATGTGAAGGACACTGCTGGCGCTGAAAATATTGGTCGTTTCCTGGTTGAGCTTGCTGATCAGTTGCCAAAGTTGACGTCAACCAACATTGGATTGTTGGTCCCACACTTCGGAGGAGAATCCTATAAGATAAGGAATGCTCTTGTTGCGGTTCTGGGTAAGCTAGTTGCGAGAGCATTTAATGATGTTGAAACTGAATTGAGTTCCAAGTCAATTCGTCTTCGGACCAAGCAAGCCATGTTGGAGATTCTACTTGAACGCTGTAGAGATGTTTCAGCGTATACAAGGAGTCGTGTTCTTCAAGTTTGGGCTGAACTTTGTGAAGAGCACTCCATTCCACTTGGTTTGTGGAATGAGGTTGCATCTATTGCTGCAGGGAGGTTAGAAGATAAGAGTGCTGTAGTAAGAAAATCTTCATTGAGTCTATTGATCATGATGTTGCAACACAACCCATTTGGCCCACAGCTGAGAATATCATCATTTGAAGCAACCCTAGAACAGTATAAGAAGAAACTGAATGCACTTGAGCCCGAAAATGCTTCAGAAAGTGTCCTAGATGGTTTACCATCAGATAAAGATTCGTGCCACAGTGACAGTGAGGTTGACAATCAAAACGCTGAATTGAACGAGCACCTGGAGAGTTTTGCTGACAGTTTTGCTGAAACGGAAGGACACCTTAAGAGCCATAGTTCTGTGCCAGATATTGGCAGCTTGGAGCAGACCAGAGCCTTGATTGCATCTCTTGAGGCAGGGTTGATGTTTTCAAAGTGCATATCTTCCACAATGCCAACTCTTGTTCAATTGATGGCTTCTTCTACTGCTACTGATGTTGAAAACACCATTCTTCTGCTGATGAGGTGTAGGCAGTTCCAAATTGATGGAGCAGAAGCCTGTCTTAGAAAAATGTTGCCTCTGGTAATCTTATATCTTTGCTCAACCACCTTCATGACTATGACAGTTTTGCTTTGTTTCGCTTTGTTTTGTTTATTTTATTTTTGTTTCTTTTTTCCTTTTAAGGGCCTTTTCTAAGAAAAGGACCAAGCAATAAATAATCTGAATTAGACATCTTTTGTTCTGGCCTCAGGTATTCTCACAGGACAAATCTATATATGAAGCTGTGGAGGGTGCCTTTCTAACCATATATGTTGGGAAAAACCCAGTTGAAACCGCAAAAAATCTTTTGAATCTTGCCATAGAGTCAAATATAGGAGATCAAGCAGCCCTCGAGTTTGTAGTTGATGCTTTGGTGTCCAAAGGTGATATAACTAGTAGCGCGGTAAGTTCAGTTTTGTGCGTTAGTGAGACTCAGTTGCTGTTCAAATCTGCCAGTTATTACTGTGAACCTACAGATAATCTGGGAAACATCTATACCATGGACTGATGTTAAAATGTTTATAGTGCTTTCCAATGTTGCCAGGTCATGCAAATCGAGATTTAGTACACTAGTGAATTGGATGCTGAGACCGACATTTTTTTCTCTCCGCCTGGTTGCGTTCTTTGTTGTTACCCTTTCAGATGCATAACTTAAGTTTTGAGCTTAAGATCAGATCAAAAGCTTCTATCTCTTTCTAATATTGCTCACACATATGCCTCTTTTGCATCTCTGCTCATAATTTGGCATGCTGGACAGGAATTAAAGGCTACCTTGTGGGTTTTTGGGTTTCCTTTATTGTATGTAGATGCACTTGAATTTTTATAGAAGCAGTGAGACAAGATCAGTTGCTTGCAATCATAAATTCCTGTTTTAGATTACTTGAATATGGGAATTTTGTCAACAAATACATTTGGAGTTCATCACTTTGATCATTATTGAAATTTAAGAATGAAAGAAATTTGCAATAAGTGAATATTGGGTTCAACTGTTTGATGATTACCGAATTATTAGATTTAGAAAATGCCGAGTCTGAATTACACTAGCATGGAGTTTGACTGTTTCATTTGTATTGCAACTTAAGCATCTCTTGATAAAACCATGGTTCCTTTGTCTCCCATAATTTCAAGGACCTATACATCTTATCATGATTGCTTTTCCAGATATCATCTTTATGGGACTTTTTTTGCTTTAATATTAATGGAACGACTGCTGAGCAAAGTCGCGGTGCTTTGTCTATCCTTTGCATGGCGGCAAAATCTTCTACTGGAATTCTTGGGTTACATTTACAAGATATTGTTGATATAGGGTTTGGTCGTTGGGCTAAAGTTGAACCATTGCTTGCCAGGACTGCATGTATAGCTATTCAGAGAATGTCTGAAGAGGAGAGAAAAAGATTGTTGCTTACAAATGGAAACCGGATATTTGGTATTTTAGAAAGTTTAGTAACCGGTTTTGGTCTTCCAGATAACATTTGGTATGCTGCCACTGATAAAGCAATAGATGCGATATACATGATCCACCCGACTCCTGAAACCTTTGCCGCAGATCTTGTTATGAAATCTCTCAATTCTGCATTTGATGGTGCTGGAGGAGATGTGCTGCAGAATGGCATCAGCAATTGTGCTGTCAACATGCTTACCACAGTTCAAGTATCAAAGCTTAGTAGATATTTATTCATTACGAGTCATATTGCCTTGAAACATTTGGTCTACATTGAGACCTGTGTTAAGAAGATCCGGAAACAAAAGGCTTACAAAAGCAAAATGGATGCTAATGTTATGGAAACTGTTGATGTACCGAATGTAAGTTCAAATGTTTTCCTGAGAGGACAGGTTCGCATCTTGGAATTCTTATTGTAGAAGATGAATACACCGTTATTGCTGTTACTTTGCTGATTAGCAATTTGAGGGTTGTGCTAGGTCTCTGTTATTGTAGAAGATGAATACACTGTTATTCTCTGTTCCCTTTTGACTATCTTGCAGGACAATGGTATCAACGCTGAGCTAGGTCTTTCTGGTTCTGAAGATGCTCTGATTGACACGCTTGCTGAAAGAGCTGAGAAAGAAATTGTTTCTGGTCTCTCTAATGATAAAAATTTGATTGGAGAGTCTGCACCTTTCCTTTCCAAGCTTTGTAGAAACTTTTCTTTACTACAGAAGGTATGTGTCTTTTCCCCTCCGTCATAACCTTCCTGTTCCCTCTCTATCTATTGCTTCCTTTGTTTCCTCTTATAAGAGTACACCCCTTCATCCAAAAAAGAGGGAAAAAAAAGAAAGAAGAAGAGTGCCCCTCTGCCTCCACACTGGTAATGGTGTGAGTGCACCTTATATGACTTCTGTATTTAAGTCCTCTGCATCACGGAATTACGTGAGTTAACTGAGAATGTTCCACTTTTTGTACTGGCATCCCACCTATGATGCTACGATTGAACTCCTACCTAGAAATGTAAACCAGAAACTCATTTTGGCTTCAGCGAAGTAATGCATTTTCTTGGCTATAATTCCTCTTCTCTGGTTAACTTTCTGAAATTCACTTGCAGCCTCTCTAATAAACTAAATTTCCATTTTCCAGTATCCAAAGCTACAGGCATCTGCTATGCTTGCCTTATGTCGATTTATGATAATTGATGGACATTATTGGTATTATCTCTTATCTCTCTGGCATGTGTTCATCTCATTCAGTGAAACAGCCTATACAGTCTCTAAGCTTAATCTTTTTATTTGTTTCCCAGTGATGCCAATCTCCAGCTCCTTTTCACTGTTGTGGAGAATGCACCGTCAGAAATTGTTCGCTCAAATTGTACTATTGCCCTTGCTGATCTGGTGGTTCGCTTTCCTAATCTCTTAGAACCGTGGACTGAAAACATGTATGCTCGATTACGGGATCCTTCAAATTCAGTTAGGAAGAATGCTGTATTGGTGCTTTCTCATCTCATTCTAAATGACATGATGAAGGTCAGTGCAAGATGGACCGCTACATGCTCTGTTTGTTCAGTAATCATTTTGGGGGTTCTGATTCTTGGTTGCTTGGTCAGGTAAAAGGCTACATAAACGAAATGGCCATGCGGGTGGAGGACAATGATGACAGGATTGCAAATCTGGCTAAACTCTTCTTTCACGAATTATCGAAGAAAGGTAAACTTCAGATTTTATTGGTGTGATAGAAGTGATCAAAATGTCAAATGTTTTATCATTTTCTTTTCCTTTTATATCTGTAGGAAGCAATCCAATATACAATTTACTCCCAGATATTCTGGGCAGACTGTCGAACCAAGATTTGGGGAGGGAGTCTTTCTGCAACATTATGCAGTTTTTGATTGGTTCGATTAAGAAGGTACAAAACCTTTGTTAGTTAATGCTGTTATTGGTAGTTTATTGAGTCAAAATATATTTGACTTTTCCAGGAAAAACAAATGGAAGGTCTCGTTGAAAAGCTTTGCAATAGGTTCAGTGGAGTCACAGGCATGATTTCTTCTCATTTTTCTTTCTTATCATGCATTTGTTCTTGTTGGAATAAAGAAACCAATCCTTCAATTTAAAGATTTTTTTTTTCGAAATTATTTCTGTAGTCATTTTTGCTAAATCTGATGGTGAACTCTCCAGGAATCATCAGTTATATCATGTTTCACTCAGTTTTGTTGGCCAGTTGAGAATGTTTCATGTCATCATGCAATGAATTTCCAGATAGCTGGACGTCTGGATCTGTTTTTGTGCTCATAAATCAATTCTATCAAATGTTTGAGCTACCAAAATGGGCTTTAAGGAAATTGCAACATATAATTGATCATTGCAGTTTCTTTTATTGACAGCATAATTTTGTCCTAACTTGGGCTACTGTTTTGATGCAGACGTTAGACAATGGGAATATATTTCCTATTGCCTTTCTCAGTTGGCATACACTGAGAAAGGGATGAAAAAGCTTATAGAGTCATTTAAGACTTTTGAGCATGCCCTTTCTGAGGATTCTGTGTTGGAAAGTTTTAGGATCATCGCCAACAAGGTAGGGATATGTTTGTTTCTCTACTTATGATATTCCTGTAATTTTTGCTTACATTGGTAATTGGTTTTAAACAGGCCAAGAAGTTTGCAAAGCCTGAGATTAAAGTTTGCATTGAGGAATTTGAAGAGAAGCTTAATAAAATCCATGTGGAGAAAAAGGAGCAAGATGTGACTGCAAGAAATGCGGAAATTCATCGCCTGAAAGTTAGTAACCTGGATGGAATTTTATCCAAAGGTGGTGGAGAAGTAAACACAGAATCTGATGAGTCTGAAGGTTAAATTTCATGGTTCAAGCTATTATTTAATATCTAATTTGTAGCTTTTGCTTCCAAGTAACAAGCTTCTGATTGCTCTATGGGTTTTGTGACCATGTTATGTTCCAACTCTTGCGCCTAATATTAGTTCATCAGCTGCATATGCCTTGGTCTTGTCCTGATGTGGGTAACACGGAATACATTAACTTTCTTCCCAGAACTGAGAACTCAGATGGCAGTGATACCAAGATTCTTGCCACGTATCTGTTTGATTAACTTGTTGACAGGACAGAACTTAGAAAAGAAAAAATAAAATCCAAAAGCAATGCAGGAGTTGCATTCACCCTTTAGTGCTTTATAAATACAGTTGTTTCCACTGATAAAATTGACTACATATGCTCGTGCTTTAACTTGTATGGAAAATCCTGAAGGCACCTGCAACTTGTGGTTTTTGTCTAACAGCACGACATGCACTCTGTCCTTTCTGTGTGAACTTTTATTTTAGGAATTTATGGTAAGTAACCAAGACACATCATAACTTCATGCTTGGAAGTTGACTAGATATTGGTATGTACCGGTGTGCTCCTGTTTTGATCTCACAGTCTTCTGGACTGTGTGCTTCTTGTTTCCTTTACCATTCAATCAGCCGGTGTTTGATGTCATGGACAAACCATGAAGCAGTTCATTCTTAATGTAGAATATTCTGTGAAAAATTATTGTTTGGTATTTTTGTGTAGGAAACCAAATGGACAAGGAGCTTCGTTATGACTGGTTTAGTGCTTAAACATGCTCACATAGAATATGCCTAAACTATGAAAGCTTTTTGCCTTGGCTTCCAAGGTGCTTTTACGCAATCGTCAAGATTAATATTTTATTTCTGCCTACAGGTGTCATCAGTATTGACGTATGTTGGTATTGTAGTAAGCGTGATGGTGGCTCTATGATGACAAATGTCTATTAAAACCATTTTCTAGGGTTGACTAGGTTGCTTTAGCTTTCATGAAGATTGGTTTATGGTTTACTAACTATTGTTTCCAAATTTAAGCGTTTTATCCATTTTAGCCATGAACTTTGCTGGCTGTTTGGATTCGGGAATGTTTTTTCTATGTTTCTATTTCCAAACTTCAGCCCACACGAATCTGTTTGATAGGGTTTGAGTTTGTGCATGTGTGTGTACTTCTACTTCCTGAAACCAGTCAGTAAATACATATTCTGCTTTTTCCTATCGAATTGGAACAAGCGGTGTTTTGATTAATTCACTGGACCTGGTCTCCTTATGACGTTGTTGCACCAAATCATGCAGAGGGAAAATGTGTTCCCATGTCTAGTGAACCTGGAGTTGAGAATTGATGAGAAGAATGTCTCATCAATGGTTTTAGCCACTTTAATCTTAGTGACAACCATGTCTATGAGGTACCATGATTTCAGTTCCTAATCAGTATGCACAGCATGATTGAGTATAATTTCATAAACAGCCTGACAGATGATTGATTAGTTAGGCGCTCCATTTTGTCTGTTGCAATTCCGTGTCATAGATATTGTTTCAATTATCACCTTTTCCCTAATGATTTTCACCTGGCACCATCTCAGGAATGTTTTTCTTCCTTTCCTTTTAATTCAGAAGTGAATTTTCTGATGGGTAGATCAGCATCTGACCTTGAGGCATGATATTACAGATAGTGAAGAAAGCAATGGGACTGTTGGAGGGATGCACCAGTTTCTAAACAATGATTCAAAAAGAAAATTTGTGGAGTCGGAAGCATCTTCTGCTGCTTATAGTGAAGTAACAGATCCAGAAGGAGGTGATGCCGAAGTCCAATCACCACAAGTCTGTGTCAAAGGTAAATTCAGCATTTCTAGATCCAACACCAGACCCTTTTCTTTGGCTCATTTTCCTCGCGCCTTTGTGCACACTTTTTCAAAACACCCTTTATGCGTACTTGATCATAGGAGACATGTCAATTTGAAAAGGCAATTATCATAATTTCAGTTTATCAAACACAACTCACAAGTATCATAAATTTTGCCGCTACTGCTAGGGGACTCCAAATCTAAAGCCAAGAAAACTGTCATTAAGGATCGCAATGGTAATGTTCCCCATCGGGCTAGAAGAAATGTTAGCAGAAGCAATATTGGTCCGAAACGAAGGTAGGGCTCTTCTCTGTTGTCTGTGCGTCTCTTGCTTGCTTGTTTTTCTAATTACCTTTTTTCTGTCCTTTTCTCCTCTTGTTTGCTGCACTAATTCTTGTATGTTTGCGTCTTTGATTCCTGTATTTATTTCAGCAGCCCTTATTCCCACATTCAAGAATGATCATCCTCACTGATTAAATATATGCAGGTAGAAACATGAGAAATGTTGGATCATAACTCTTGATCTCCCTGAAACGCCAGAAAGTTTGCTTCAGTTTCAGTATGTAAGCTGTATATTACTATAAAATGTGATTGAAGTTCTCAGTTTTATTGTTATTCTCTAACTGTCAAGTATTAGCCCCCGGCAGGGCCTGCCGTGGCATGGTTCTTGTAATTTGTTAACTTCTGCAATCCCAGTGTTTGCAATTAGGGTTTTCGATTTATGATTATCATCACTGTTTTTGGTATTTTTGTTTAATTTATGGATCGGTAGAAGTTATAACTCCGAACCTTTAAGGCATAAACACTAAAGCCCATCTTCTCTTCCTAAACTTTGTCAATTCGGATATTTTGCTTTTTAATTTTGAGTTGTGTAGTGACAGAGGATTATATTTAGTGGGGTGGGCCATGACGCATATTAAAATTTTCACATTTTTCTATTTATATGTATATATGTAGTATTAAACTTTATATGTAGAAAATTAGGCATATTTTTTATGATTCTTGTTAAGTTTTAGTGGTCTATTTATTTTTATATAATTGATTGAAGCTTATTTTATTTATAAATCTTTTTTAGTTTTTAGTGCTTCAACTCATTATACATCAAATCAAAAGTCTCATATTCTGTGTACATATCTTTGTGGGTTTCTCATTTAATACTTCATCAAGGGGTTCTTCATCAAATATCTATTTTCTCTGGTACTCCATTTTTACTCTTATATTAATTTCTTCCTGTATGAAATTGATCCTTCAAATTTTTTCATGAATTATGCCAAGTTCATTTTGGTTGTTGGGAACATGAAAACAAAACTAAGAAATTGTGCCTTACTTTAGTTTCTAGAGAAATAGAATTGCAACTTGCATTAGTTGTATTTGGATTAATTGTATAGTTTTCTTGAAATATATTTTTTTTTGTCAAAATTTGTTGATGCCAAAGTGCATCGTGCACAATTTAAATTATAAACGTTATTTATCTTTTCTATGCTATAAAATATTTTAATATCATATTGTAGTATAAATATTTTCTTTATATTGTTGGTTAACCCTATATAAAATTCCTAGCTTTGCCATTGGACTTGGGTTCACTTGTTCTTCTAATTTTAAAAATTGGTACTTTTTATTTTATCCCACTTAAAATAAATGAAATAGAAATTACTCTTTGATTTATATGAAGACCAAAATGAAAACAAAAGGAAAGATAAAGATGAATTGACTATTTGTCTCGCATAAAGCTATAGTTTGTCGTTTTGAATAGAAAACAAAAGGTCTCATTTTGAACAGAGCAGTTGTAATATTTTAAATATTAGCTATAGTCCTGAAAAGTATCTTTCATGATGAACATTAATTAAATTGGTTTTTTAAGGTTTGATATAACTCAAAGTAGCCTATGAAACAAAGTATTTTATTTAGTGGTAAAATGACTTAATTTTTTTGGGTCATAGATTTGAGGCTAACAAAATTGTTGTAATTGTGGAATGACATTTTATTTTCTATTCAAAATGACAAAACTAAAGCTTTATTTGATACAAATAGTTAATTCGTCCTTTCATCTTTCCTTCTATCTTTGATTTGGTCTAAATATAACCCAAAGCTATTTCTGTCTTATTTAAGTTAGTAAGAGATAAAAGATGCTAATTTGCAAAGTCTGAGGACAAGTGAATCTGAATCAAAGTTCAATGAGTAAAATGTTCGAGTTAGCAAAGTTCAATGGGAAAAGGGGCTTTAGGCCAGCCTTTAATGGTTCTAAAAGCTATTATTAAATTATTTTATTTTATTTTCATCTTCTAAAACTAATTGCTCAAACTCTTGTCACTTAGTCTTGTTACCTAAAATCCTATAATTGACCCTCCCTTTCTTCATGACTATTCATTGTGTGGTGAATTCGACATAGGTGAACGTACAGAATTAATAGTGGTGCAAACGATATTAAGTAGTGATTATGAGCAGGATGTTACAAATTTAAATAAATTTCTGCAGTTATGAAAGAATAAGATTTATGGTGTTAATAGAGATGAAATGTCTCGTTTTCAAAATCATGTCTTTCTAATTTAATTGACTCTCTATTATCCAGAGTTAATAAATACATGCATCATCCCATTCTATCGCCATCTCCTTCTTTACAATTTGTATGTGTTCTATCTTTACCATTTCAAATACCAAAATATGATATAAAGATTTGTATGTACAAAACAATTTGAGGTTTTAACCAAGCAGTAGCAATTAAATCCTACATTCCGGTAAGGCATCAATACAAATGAACTTAGACACCATTAGAAAGACATTATTACAAATGACATTGGACACCACTAAAGATGAAAATAGGTACCATTATAGATCACATTAGTAGTGTCTAATGTGTCATGCCCCGAAACCCACCCTAAGAGTCTCGGGATGTTGACACGCCGCATACTTAAGAAAATAAAATTCTCCTAATCGTGAAAGGCTACATATTCCAAATAATTCCAAACTTATAAAATTCTCTTATGAGAATAAGTGGCAGAGCAACCACAATTCTTGAAACTGGAACATAATCCATAAGATATTAAAGCTCTAAAGAATGAAACAAAATCCAAAGAGTTTTCTAAACATAAATAAGTTTCTAATAGTAGTACTAACGAAATACTTTTAATTGTCTTGAATTGCTACTAGTCTTGTAGTCGCTCCTGCTAGCTAACTTGAATTACTCCTGATCTATGTGAGGGGCTGAAAACGGGGTGAGCACGAATGCCCAGCAAGTGGCGGATTTTAAAAACAGAAATATAATATACAAAATATATAGGGATCAAGCAGAGAGCAATTCTTGTAAAATAATCACATAAACTTTAGCAGAAGATATTTAAATAGTCAGAATATAATCAATGTAATAGAATTTTTGAGAGCTGAGCAAATAATATTTGTAAATAAAATCATTTACAAAAACAGAGCAGTTCAGAGCAGAATAGCAGAACAGAAATTCAGAGTAGAGTGGGTGGGGTGATAACTGTGACTACACTTAAACCGCTGTAGTGCGTCCAAAATCGTCTAAGAATCGTCAACGATCGAGCACCCTGAAGGACATGTCCTAAAAATAGTGCACTACGGAATAGAACGGAACATAATATCCTACGTAGAGGGTTAAAAACTACACTTTCCCAGTAGTACGGGCACAGAACCAACACCTACCAAAACAGAGTCGGAATATAAGTTTAGAGCATTACGATTGTTATAAAATTTCAGTACAAAACATCACAATCAAAACATACCTGATCCCAACTTATTTAATCAAACATAATACGTTGCATAAATAAGATAAAATTCGAATAAGCAGATAAACAAGTAAATTAATAAAACTCTTGAAAAATATTTCAGAATAAAACTTGCAATTGAAAACTCTCATTCTGATTAAAATTTATTTACATGCAAAATAGTTTTAAATTGAAATATTAAAAAATTACTAAATTGGAAAACTTAGCACTTTGAATAAATAATATATATATATATAAACAATTCAATTTTTTGAATAGTAGTAGCCACTTACCTCAAAATGAAACTTTCAAACTCCTGAAATAATTCTTTAGCCGCCTAAAATAATTATGTAAAAGTTTATGTCAAAACATAATCAACTCAAGAAATAACCAAAAATCACTTGCTGACAGTGACCTAAATGGATGTTTCTGGAACCTAAGAATTCAATGAAGTATTGTTAGAAGTATTAGGGACTAATATTGTAATTAACCCGATTACTTTCCCAAACACAAGCTTTGCGGTGACCAAAATGTAACCATTTAAACTATGGGATGTTGATAAAGTCTCCTCAGAACATAAAGGACCTACACTGTTATTAGCCTAATTTGTTTCCAGAAACACGATTCTTTGTCATCTCCGATTCGCATTTCTGCCCTCCAATTTCCACCATGCCCAGCCAAAATCCCCCCAATTTTAATTCTAATTTATTCGAAACAATTCTAATAATTAATTGACCCTTTCAATCATCGAAATAAATTATAAATCAACCATAACCTTAACTTAAATCTCTCTTCAAATTCAAAGAAAAGCTAGATTATATATTGAAAAATAACTAACAATTACTCACCAAAGAAGTGTTGGAGCTTTAAGAAGAGAGAATGAGTGTTTTAGAGTAAGTAAGTGAAATGAGTGAAATGAAGACTAAAATGGAACTTGTATGGCCAGCCATGGGTGTATATATAGAGTGAGATCATGTGATTCACATGAGGATGAGTGGGAGACAAATTGGGATACAAATTGGAAGACTTATGTGTGTGGTGGGTGAGATAGTCAAAAGTAGGTGACAAAGGCTCTGTTTGGTAACGGCGTTTGGAACGCCAAAAGCCGTGTTTAACGCCACCTCTTGTTTGGAGTCCGTAAATAGAGGATTCCGAAACGGCAGAAGCTAAGGCGCGATAATTTCTCAACGCCGATTCTGATAAGCTCCACCCCCCCAGCGTATTGAACGCGATTTAAGCATTCTGGATTCGAAGTTCCAATCGTACCCATGATATTTGATGCGAATTCCTGGCAGGAAGCATAAAGAAATTGGCGCCATATGCTGCTGTTAAATGACGAAAAGGGGGAGCAAATCCTAAAATTATAAGAAAAGGATCAAGAATCCAAGGAACACAGAGAATAGCAAATCCAGGAAAGACGAGAAGAGAAGGAGCAAATCCTAAAATCAGAAGAAAAAATCAATAAATCGGAGAACAACCATGGAAGCATTCGATTTAGCAGTAAGTCATTTTTCTTCAATTGCAATTCTTTTCGATATATCTGAACATTCTTGAAACACACAGAAGTTGGAGACAGAATTTCTTCCTCTGGGCTGTGAAGGATTTTTCTTCCCAAAAGCATATGTCTGTCTGATTTGCTGTGTTATTTGCTTCATACTTGGTTTATTCTATGTTATTGGTTTTCTTGTCTGAATTAATTGACCAAAGTGCTGCTTGAATCATGATGTTTGTCTTCCATGCTGCTACGTTAGGAAAGTTTTGTCCTTAGGAATCATCTGCTAAATGAGGTTACTTCATGGTTGTTTACCTAAGTGACTTGTGGTATTTGTCTGCAACATTTTTTGAAAATCTTATTGTGCTCAAAGCTTTCCATAGAAATGAAAAAAGTTCCCTGCATAGCAACCTGAGTAAGTATTTTCTCAGACAGAGTAAAGTACTTGTTTCTGCTCTGAACTTTCAGTGCTCAAGTTCTGTCACTCCCGTTGCTTGAAATCATAAGCAATTGAGTCGATTTCTCAGAAGCATAACTTGAACTTGGTTTTTCATCTACCTTTGGAGTCCCATTCACTTGGTTATGGGGAGAATCAATCACCGTGGCTTTATCACTTAACCTGCTCTGAGCTTCAAATTGATTATCTAGACTGCTTTGAATCCTGGAACCATTTGTAGACTCACTGCTTAACCCAGTTTCAGAGTGTAATGAACTCTTATTTTCATACCCTTTCCCAGTTTCACCATTGGCCTGTGACATTGATTTGGACGACAATGTCAATGACCCAGGTTTCAGTTGATGACTATCTCCATTTGTTAAAGTATTGGTACCATTGCTATCAATACCAAATGTTTCACTAGACTATCCATTGCCACAGCCTCGTGATTCTGGTGGAGTGGTAGGTAATCCTGAGTCAATTTTATCTTTTTCATGGTCTAGACTTCTCTCTTGTTTGCCTTGTTTTGCAACTGTCAAAAGATCCTCCAACTCCAGCAATTGCCTCAGATCAGTAGCCTATTGATCAAGAACTAGAACATTTTACGTCAACATTCTGGGTTGAGAGGGGTGGATACATTCAAGAAAATTAGGTCTACAGAGAAGCTTATATGCAAAAACTTGACAGAAATAAAACAAAATGTTAACTCCCTTAAAACTTCCCTGAGAACTGCAACCCAATTATAACTGGAAGCTAAAAGCCACGGGAAAATAAAATCTAACTCCAGTGGAAGGCAACTCCAAACTCAGTTTCCAAAAGTGCCCTTAGCTTTCAGTGGACTAAATCACAGCAAAACATGTAATTCCACGAAATAAAAGCAAAAAATATAAGAATAACATGAAGAAGACTCACAGGAGAAAAAAATTTAAACATATTACATGGCTGAAATAACTGATAAAACTAAGTCCCATTTTCATGAAAATGCTAGTTACAAACACTAGAAGAAAAGAATCCTGACTATCATTCAAACAGGAGTAATTAAGGCTTGTCTTCTTTGTTGTTAGCTGTAGTAGTTTGACTAATCATTCACATTTTTTTTTAACTTCTTGGCTGTGGTTTTATTGTTTAATTTAGTAAAACAAACTTGTTGGTACTTGCTAGTTTTACTTCTTGGTACTTGGCTAATTATTTGAGTATGTGAATATAACTAGAATTCTACATTAATAAGTACATGACTTAACTGTTTTGTTGTGATTATGTATCTTTATTTTATATTATAATTCTTTGGGTTTAGATGGAAAATAATAGTTCCCAAAGCACTAACAACCAAAGTCAGAATGATTGGGGAAGGGGTAAGGCATAGTGGGAAAGACGTAATGTGATGGTATTTTGTGAGATATGCAAAAAAGAACTTGATGATGGTAATAGACAAGGTGGAAGCTTGAAGAAGTTTTCATGGAAGACTATAGCAAGAAAGTTCATGAGTCAGACAGGACTAAATTACTCGAGCGATCAATTGAAGAACAAATGGGATGCATTGAAAAAAGATTGGAAGAATTGGAGGACATTAAAAAGGCTTGCTACAGGCTTGGGGTGGAATGCACTTAAAAAGACAATTGATGCATCCGATGATTGGTGGGATAGAAATATAAAGGTTTGTCTAAAATGCTCTTGAAACTTTACAAAGAAATCACTATTATTTTTTTTATTTGAAATTAATTAATAAAATTTTTATAAACAGGTTAATCCTGAGATAGCCAAGTTTAAAAGAATGGGCATTGATCCTGAATTGGAGGATAAGCTAAATGCATTGTTTTCGGGCACAGTTGCAAAAGGTGACGACATGTGGGCTCCATCGGCTGGTCTTCCACCAGCAAACTTTTTTCAAACCTCATTCACTGAAGAACTTAATTCTGGTTATGATGCAAATGTGCCTTCTTAAAATGTTGGAGGCATTGATAGGGATACAAGAGTTTCTCAAGTGGACTGTGACTATGAAACTACTGATCAAGTAGAAGGAGATAATATAGATTCACCATTGGAAGGTACTCACAGCCAGTCAAAGAAACGATCATCCGATGCAATAGCTACAACACAAAGAAAGAAGCAAGTACGTAAGAAGAATGGTGGAGCTTCTATGTTATCCACAAAAATCGACTCCATTGTCGAAGGTATTCAAAGTCATAATAATGCCATAATGGCTAGAGTCAAGAAGTTGCCTCCAACCATCGCTGAAGCTGTTGAAGTTTTGAACACAATGGAAGAAGATGTTCCGAAGGCTGGTGAACTTTACCGTTTTGCTACTAAACTATTGTTGAACCGGGAGAAGCGTGAGATGTTTGTGGCTATGGAAGATTATTCTCTTAGATTGTGGTACCTGCAGTCCGAACAAATAGACGATTCTGAATCTTTTACTAGTCTGTTAGGGCGTCACTAGCTTTGTCTTTATTTCCTAGCTATTTCTGCTCATATTTGTTAGGTTAAAGATATTCTTATTCATAATCTTTGGCGTTTAATTGAAAATAATAGACAATGAGAGTCTTTTTTCATGTTACTTAAATGTTATAAACATTTTTATTGATATTTGAAATGACATGTTTCTTATGTTTCTGTACTTCACAATTTGCAGGATTTTTTCTCATATGATGAAAATAGAGAAGTAGGTGGAGAAAGTGATGATGACAGAACATTGCATGAAATATTGGAGGAGAATTTACACCAAATTCGAATAGCAGGTGTGGCATTACAATTTATTAATGAATACTACCGAAAATATATTATTAAAGAACCATGTATGACTTCTCAGCAAACTGGAGATAAATGGGTTAGAGAATTACTGAGTGGTCATGATGGACGATTTTATAATGCTTTTCGAATGTCAAAAGAGGTGTTCATAAATTTACTTGAAGATTTGGAAACCAAGTATGGCTTAAGCGGTTCATTCCAGTTGTCCACGATAGAAGCACTTGCAATTTTTTTAACTGTCATGGGCCATGGAGATTCTAATCGAGAAGTTCAAGAACGTTTCCAACGGTCTGGAGAGACTATCTCTAGGTACTTTTCTTTGGTATTAGAGTCTGTTGTGCGTATGGCATCTGATATAATTCAACCCCATGATCGAAGTTTTAAAGATGTCTCAGACCATATACGGAAAGATCATAGGTATATGCCACATTTTAAGGTAAACAATTATCATTATTTGTTGTGTATGTATATTATGTTACTTCTACTCATTTCTTTTATAACATCTTATTATATTTGTTCCTTCATGTGAACTATAGGATTGTATTGGTGCCATTGACGGCACCTACATTCAAGCAAGTATTCCTGTTCTAGATCAAATTCCATATATTGGAAGAAAAGGTGTGCCAACACAAAATGTGATGGCAGTTTGTGATTTCGATTTGTGTTTCACGTTTGTTCTTGCTGGTTGGGAAGGATCTGCACATGACACCAATGTATTTTTTCAAGCGATTCGTCAAGAAAAATGGAATTTTCCTCATCCTCCTGCAGGTAACTTAAAATCTGACACATTATTATTACATAGATTGGACTATAAAAATTATAAACTAATCATATAGCCTTGCTTTGTTTGCTTTCATTTAGGCAAATATTATTTGGTGGATGCGGGTTACTCTCAAATTCCAGGTTATCTAGGACCATACAAGGGAGAAAGATATCACCTAACAGATTTTCTACAAGGTAGACCTGTTTCAGGAAAGAAGGAGATATTTAACCAAGCACACTCTTCTTTGCGTAGTATTATTGAACGAGCATTTGGGGTATTGAAGAATAAATAGACCATCTTGCGAAAAATGCCAAATTTTACTTTTCGAAAGTAGGTTATGATTGTGATAGCTGCAATGGCTTTGCACAACTATGTAAGAAGAGATGCAATAAGTGATTTAGATTTTGACTTGGCTGAGAATGGTGATTTTGATTCTGAAGAAGATAGTGAAGATGATGCTGAAGATGAGGATATTGAAGAGCAAAGGAGATATGCTAATGAAATTCAAATGACACAACTCAGGGAGACAATAGCACAAAGTCTAGTTGGAGCAAGAATACATAGAGGATGGACATACTAACTAGAATGAATTGAGTTCTAGACTTGATTTTTCACTTAATGTTTTGAAAGCCTTCTAAAATCATTTTTTTTCTTTTTTCGTTTCCCTTAATTTGTTTTGGATGTCTTACTTTTGCTTATGGACTATGGAGACACTTAGTGTTTTTATCCAATAATAGAAAAGTTGTAGACTTCTAATAATTTTTTTCTTCTTGTTTTTTCTCTTGTTTTGGATGGTCTTATTTTTCCTTCATTATACTGCTTTTGGAGGGAATTCGCATAATCTTTGCTTAAACATGGGAAAAGTTTTCATAACTTTGCTTTCAGTTTGTATAATTGGTCAAACAACAACTTAAAATTAGGGGCATTTAGGTGAATTTACTATGCAACAGCTTTTCTAATTATTTGAATTACCAAACACTCTGGAATTACTAAAAGCTAACCTCTAACTCTAATCGCTGAAGCTAGTTGCTAAAGCTAATCTCTAACTCTAACTGCTGAAGTTGTTACCAAACAAGCCCAAATTGGAAGACTTGTGTGGGTGGTGGGTGAGATAGTCAAAATTAGGTGACAAATTAAAAGACTTGTGTGGGTAGTGGGTGAGATGGTCAAAAGTAGGTGACAAATTGGAAGACTTGTGTAGCTGGTGAGGTAAATTTGGTTGGGTCATTACATAATGTCATATGTAATCATGTTTAATTTCATATTTAGTGATATTTAATTTCATCTTTAGTAGTGTCTAGTGTTGTTTGTCGTAGACTCGGTATAAAATTTTGTATATATTTATGTCTTACTGGAATGTAGGATAAAATTGCTACTAGTTGGTTCAAACTTTCAATTGTTTTGTAGCTATGAATCTTCTACCATCTTTTAATATTTAACATGGTAGAGATAGAACACAAACATTTTAAAGAAGGGAATGGAGACGGAATGCAATGATGCAGGTATTGATTGATTTGATAATTGAGAGTCGTATGATCTTTTGATATTGTTTGCATATTTGAGCCTCTAGATTCAGCAGAAGCTTAAGATCTTTGTTTGGACATCTCTAGACTGTCTAGTCAATGTTTTGCTCATTGTGGAGAATTTAGTAACTCATGGAGGTCTCTCTAGCCTTACATGTTTGCGATGTGGAAATGCTATGGAAACAACAATGTATTTAATTTGGAAATGCCTAGACAATTTGGAAGTTTGCAGTAATTTTGTTCTCCCCTTCTTGGAATGAAAGTTTCATCTTTTGATTATTAGCTTACAATGATTTTAGCCTCTTAGTAAAAAAGACAATTCAAGTGACTTTCATTTTTAATCTCAACTTTTTGGACCATATGACTGGATCAGAATAAATGTGTATTCTGTAATGGCCTCTTTCATACTCAATTCATAATGGCAAGGAGAGATAGATGTTTTCTAGCAACAACTTATCACTGCTAAAGACTAGTTGGTTTTGTCCTCTGATTTCCTTTGTCATTCGTGGGGGACTTAGAACTTAATGAAACTTCCTCAAGATCTAGCCATCTTTATTATTGATGGCATGTGGCGTAAGGCTGCAAGATTAAGAGTAGCTGCCTGGATTTAAATGGGCATCAACGGCATCTCCACAACTTAAACACGGTACGTGATCCCCTATTGTTTTTCCTCACTATAGGCTGAGCTTGGTGCCCTTGCTAGCTATTCAAGTGGCTGATCGTCTGGATCTCTAATTTGTCACCTTTTTTACTGATTATTTGTAAGTTCTTGCTGCAATTTGGGGTGCGTTGACTCTTAGTCACATGAAGGTAAACTTAGCCCAACAATTTGTCTTTCGGCCGGAGAAATTCAATCATTGCTTGATAGAGGCTGTACTTCAGGAACGAGTCTCTCAAGCACATAATTTTGCTGTTTCTCTTTTCCACTGATCTTTCTTCTTTGTATGCTTCTAACTAAAAAAATTCACCTTCTATTGCATCGTCCAACTTGGTGTACCCTGCATGGACCAAGCTAATACTAACACAAAATTCTGGGTAATTGTTTTAATTGCAAAGGCCATTAGAGAGCTAGAATTATTAGATCAAACCCTAATGGTCAAAATACTTGCATTTGGATTTTCACGCTCGAGATTAATGGAATTAGAAGGGGTGGAAGTTTGGACGAAAACATTACAAGGAGGAGTGAACAGAAGTTTGCAAAATTGTTCTCATCCCAAATGAGTAAAGCACTTCGTCGCATCTGGGGCAGAAGCATACAAATGCAAAGCCAAGCTCTTATCACAACATACTTACCTGGACGGGGTCAATGGGTGATCAAGAAGGCCCATGGCCTAGAACAGTGGCCTCCATTGCACTTGGGAGGGGTGCTGTTCTATGGTCTTCCCAAGAGGAAGAGCCAACGTCATAATTTGTGATAGAGGGGGCCTGCGTTCGCGCGGCCCCTGCAAATGTCAGTCGAAGCCTTTTTGGTTGCGAAGGTTGCTGGTTGAGTGATCTTGCAGCAACCAGGCTCGCGAGAATGTAGGCAACCTATAAGTTGAGTATGGTTTTGTTTGGATGTACATATTTCTTATGGTTCAGATTCTAGAGTTCACAATGTTATTCAGAGTTATGTTTTCTTTCGACTTTGTATTAGTAGTCTTTGCTTAAATCGCTCTACTGATTGTCTGTGGACATGGATGTTGCTTATATTTATGATGGTGCTTTTGTTGCAAGCTGTGTTCCTGGATTTCAATAATACGTGGTCTTGCTGCAGAGCACTTCTCTTTTTCCTTTTTAAGGTTGTGTCCAGTTATGTGTCATCGGAAGCAATCTGGTCAATTTTGATCTTTCAAAATAAGATGATAGTGATTATAACAAGTTTGTATATGCTTCAGAACAAAAGCTATTGTTCATTGCAAACACGTTCAGTTATATTTTTCCCAGCTTAGAAGCCGGGTGCTCATGAGTGAATTGTATTAGTTGCCCAGGCAACATGAGAACATCGTGATACAGTTCGAAGTTAAAAGCTGTATTTTATTTGAATTACAAGCTATAATGGTTTATTCACAGCTCATTTTTGCTTTATGCGTATGTAACTTGCCATAGCTTCATGTTTTTCTTGATGGGTTTTACGGAGTAGTCTAACAAGTGAAATCAGTGATAATCAAAACTACTGAAAAAGAGAGAACTTGGGTTAGCCACAATCAGACTGGATACAAGAGGCATCTGGTTCTTGAGTTGAAAACTCGAGAAGTGGTGACAATAAGATGTCTAGCGGGGCTTTCTGAATCCCATTTTTTATTTGTTTAACGTTCCAAATCCCCAAACACTGTTGAATTGTGGACCTGTAATTACTTGTCAACGGCGGTTTCAACCTGTGGCTCTAAGAGGTGTGAACCCGAGGTTTACGGCGTTGGAAATGACAGGGAATTGGCTACTGGAAGCAAGAAAGTCCCACACTGCTTTTCAAGAGTATCCTAAACTACAATCCTCTATAAAAGTAAGGACACGAGGTTGTGCAAGGTACGGAGCTGTGCAGTGAGCACAGTGCGAACTATTCTTTCGCCTTTTACTAAAGAATACCGTGTGCTCGCTGCTTAAAGCGGCATACGCCAATTTTTGGAGGGAGTGATCCTTTGGATCGCCCCATCAATACCCAAGTCGAAGTTTTCATGCTGATGAATTTCCTTGCAGAATGTGGCTGAGGGCTACAAGGACTTGCTAGGTGCTGCATGCGTTCTCATCTCAAGGCGAGGTTGTTTCTCAAATTCACTTGTCTGTCTCCAAGATCTGCCCATAATAGTGTCATTTTTTTTTTCATTCAACCTGCTTTGTCCAGGTCTTCTTGTTTTTCTTTTGTTCTTGTTCCTTCAACCGAGCTCACATTGCTGTATTTAGTTCATGATAGAAATATATATGCGAAACTTGTATGGTTAAAAAAAAAAAGAAGGAAAAAGAACAGACGATTTGTGGTAGAGGGGACCTAGAGCAGTGACCTCCATTGCTCTTGGGAGGGGTGTTGTTTCTATGGTCTTCCCAAAAGGAAGAGCCAAGGTCTTAATTTGTGGTAGAGGGGGCCTGCATTCGCCTGGTTCCTTCCAATTCCGGTTGAAGCTTTTACGTTTATGATGGTTGTTGGGTATTGAGGCACCTCATCAGTCTTGGTTTGAAGAGCCAACAGAATCAAAGGCTTAATTATATACTGAAATATAATAGTTTACCGCAGAAAACATTAGGGTCTGGTATTACTGATAAGCTTCACTAATGTTATTACATCCGTATACCATTTGTTGGTACACAAGAAGATACATATAGACGCTTAGAGCTCACATTAGATCCTACTACCTCAGCAGATTGCTGTAACAATTTCTGCAGGAACACGTTCCAGGTTCCCTTTGAGCTGCCTACTGGTCTCTTCTTTGCTTGCTTCTTGTTTAAGCACCAACAGCAGCTGCAGATTAGCTTACAAATGGTACTGGTACACATTGCTATAATTCAGTTCAGTAGCCACGCACAACATAATATTCCTTGCCACGCCTGCAAACTAGAGCTACAGATTAGCTTACAAATGGTACCGGTACACATTGCTATAATTCAGTTCAGTAGCCACGCACAACATAATATTCCTTGCCACGCCTGCAAACTAGAGCTACAGAAAAAAGGATTCAGCAGCAGCAGCAGCAGCTGGAGAAAAGAAAATAAATAAATAAATAAAGAGAACATGGTGCGATGTATTTATCTCAGTAAGGTCCCAGAACAGAAATCCTTGTTCAATCTGTCTGTCCAAGTCTACCAATTCTGCCTTTCCTTCCCCTACCCAACCCCTCCCCCCCTCCTCTTTTTCTCTTTTCCTGTTCTCATTCCTTTGCCCCTTTGCTCAACGGAGTTGCCTTCTTGTATCCTTTTGGCTCTTTTACAAGTAGGCTTACCATTGATCCCTGATGTTCTGAATCTTAACTGCCTTTTTGCTTTTTGGTGTACAAATGATATCGTCAAAGAAGGTTCTTGTGTGCTAAAAAAAAGTTGGTCCCGTTTTGGTACATATGTTGCTGGCCACTTGAGAGTGGCTAAGTTCACTTGGCCGGTCTCTATGTTGTGTCACTTGTGTGTAGTATTTTAAAAGGCAAGTCCCACATAAATTGGACAAAGGGGGCTTCTAGACTTCATAAGTTACCATGCCCAAATAGGTTAGGTAAGGAAATAAAGAAGTAATGGATTTGTGTGCACAAAATGAGCCAAAACAATTGAGAGAGCCTGATTTGCCTCATTGCACCTGAAATATTGTAGGGTCGGTCAAAGTTAGCTTTGTTAGTGATAGTCAAAGTGCCTATTACCCTTCAAACCCGTAGGCTCGGGTAAGGCACCGCCCTCAGAGACCCACCGAAAGTTTTGCCGAAGTCTGGATTCCTGGACGCCGTCGTAGATGGTTGCCGGAAATCGCTCCGCTGCTTACACTGCCGTGAAAAGGGGAGGAAGAGAAGGAAAAGCTCAGAAACAGATGAGAGCAAAAGAAGAATAGAAGAGAGCAAAGGCTCGGGTAAGGCACCGCCCTCGGAGACCCACCGAAAGTTTTGCCGAAGTCTGGATTCCTGGACGCCGTCATAGATGGTTGCCGGAAATCGCTCCGCTGCTTACACAGCCGTGAAAAGGGGAGGAAGAGAAGGAAAAGCTCAGAAACAGATGAGAGCAAAAGAAGAATAGAAGAGAGCAAATGAGGGAAGAAGGGTTTATATAGGCCGAACAGGGGTAACCGAATCATTGCCATAACTACCCTGCGAAGGCAAATTGTCGCCATAATTGCTCCTCGAAGGTGAAAGGACGCGGCTGGTGTAACCGACGTGACTACCCCCAACCATCGCGTGCCACATGTCATCCGACGTGAGAAACTAGGACACGTTTTTTGACACCGTGAAAACCCAGGCACGCCTATCCATAACTGACATCCATGGTTACGAGACGAGACGGTTCACTAACCTGCAGTAGAAAAAGTAAAAAAGGGGGAGTACACGCCCCTAGATCACCAAAGGACTGGGTGATGACACCTTGACCAGGAAGGAACACCTTCGGATGACGAAACGCCTCCTTGAGCAGTGTCTCGCTCGAAGTCCGGCAAAATGTCCTTCGGGAGACTAGAGCCGAAGTCTCCACTTCGACTTTTCATGGGGGGCATGTGATAGCCAAAGTGCCTATCACCCTTCAAACCCGCAGGCTCGAGTAAGGCACCGCCCTCGGAAAGGAAAGCATCGACTTTGGAAAGGAGGGTGTCCAGCCCCTCTTACATCCGACCTCGGTAATTCTTCATCATCCCTGGAGATGACAGTACCAACCTTGGGAAAATGGTCCATCATCACCCTCGGTAAGACGACCGAACCACCTTCGGCAAGGAAGGACATCCCCGAATGGGACCACCCTCGGCGAGGATATTCCTGGATTACTGAAGTGATCTCGGGAGATAGTTCTCCTGCTCCGAAGAGCTCTCTTTTACCAAAGGGACCTCGGGAGTACGATAGAAGCAATTAAGGAGCCTCTGACATATCCCCGACACGCCGCCCTCACGCGGCCTAGGCTCCTGGTCAGGCGGCCTGTGGCCGGCTAAATGTTCCCCTTCTCCTCGAAGGTACGGATCACATCTGACCGAACACATGTCACAATCTGGGCCGGCCATGTCAAACGAACCTCTACTGTTCACCTCCCTATAAATATTCGGTAAGCATCCTAGGTAAAGGGATTGGACTCCAAGGGGAAATCTCTCTACTTTCTACGTACCCTCCATTCCCAAACATTCCGGGGACCTCTAACCCCTGTTTTTCTGAGTCTTTGCAGCCCTCCTCCCGCAGGAGCTTCCTCACCTAGGCATCCTCTCACTGGCAGTCTTTGCTCCAGGCTCACCATGTCACACACCAACGATGATGCAGCAGGGCATCAGTTAGTTTTTACAACTCTCAAATTGCCCCAAAAAGCTCGCTACGAGCTCTCTCATCCTCCTTTTTTGCTTTAGGCTGATTCCTAGAGTTTACACACCTCGGGTTTCTGCTTGGTTGGTTTGTGATTGTTCGAAGGCTATATTGCTAACACTATATATGTAATCTAGAGTAGCATAGTCATATGTTCCTCCGTGACCTGACATAAGAACCAATCCTAGTTGTGTACACTCGAAAGCAGATATTAATAAAATAAATTCAAAATGATAGAAGAAGGTGCTGGTTGTATTTGATGATTATTAACCGCCATTGAAAATGGAAGCTCCATGAACACTTTCTAAGCTGCCTTCACCAATCTTGTTCGTGATGCTGAATTCATGAGTGGCATTTCTAATTTAGAAAATTAAGGGTAAAGACCCTTAAAATGTGGGCTGGACTTGGCCACCTGGTCGATCAGGCTGGGAGAACATGTTGAAACTTTGGTTTGGTTCAATTGAAGTAGACAAAGCACTTCATTGAAGTGGTTTTTTCTGGCTTGCGACGTACAGAAGAAATGTAGAGGGAAATAGCCCCACGAATAGTGAAGGAATCAGGATTTTTGGTTTGGGGGGTAAGCACGGAGGAAAGTCGACGGAGCCCGTAGGAGAGGAACAATGTAGCAGCGAGGCAAAGTTGGAGATGGACCAAATCTTGCAAATTGGAAAAGCTAGAGGACTAAGGGTGCATTTAAGCCATATTAGAATATTTGCTTAAGGCTAGATGAAATAATTACTAATTTGATCCCTATTTTCTTCAGTGCCTACGTCACTGCTCACTATTTTTATATTCTTCCATTATTTTCAGGGGTAGGACTTGATCATATTTATATTAAGGTAAAAGTATCAAATTTGCCACTAATGTTTAGGTCAGTGCTTGAATCTCGCACTAATGTTTCAAAATTGGCTCAAATATGCCACTTAAGTTTCAGATTGAGGGTGAATATGCCATTGTGATTAAAAAGTTAATAGGAAACATTAAAAATAACAAGTTTTTGAATTTTAGGGTGATAATGCAAGTTTTAACAAACTTCAAATACCTTATATAATTAGTCACACACACACACACACACACACAAAGGCTGTCTATTGCGGCTTCTTTTTGAAACTTCTTCGGTCACCATTTGCTGCGGCTGATGATAAAAAAATTTCTAGTTGTTTCTCCTTCCATTACCACTAGTGAGATTTGAGAAGAAAAGCTGTCTTTTCGTCAACACGAATGCACTATCTCCGTCGTCTTTGATTTTTTTTCTCCTCCCTTTCCTTTTCGCCGCTCGGCCAGAGGTGGAAACCAACCTTTCAAAATCTTTAGCACAAAATATGAAGCTAATGCCCCTAGAAACTTCAATTGTTACACTAGAGACTAAATCGGGAGAAGTGCTCGAGATTTTATCAATTTTAATCCCGAAATCAATCCAATGGAATGGCTGATTGGTTGCTTTGCCTATAGCTCTCCGCTAGTGCTTCTTCCTCGGTCTGATGGAATGTTGCCAGAGGTGAGGCTGGATCAGACGCAATGTTACTAAAGGTGAAGATGGAGAAATCCCTAATATTGGAGGTATGTCTAATTACCTATAATTCTTGTAGTTTTTTTAAAGTTATATTATTATCTTGAAATTTCAAAACTGCTTACTATTTACGTTTTTTGTTAGTTTTTAACGACAGTGGCATATTTGAGCCCATTTTGAAACATTAGTGGGAGATTAGAAAAAAAAAAAACTATTGTGACAGATTTGAGCCCTGACCTAAACATTAGTGGTAATTTTGATACTTTTGCGCCTCCCTGCCAAGGTCGCCTCTCCCTCTGCAGTAGACATTAATATGTATTGAAAAAAAATCTTAACCAAAAGTGAAATTTTAAGATTAGTATAGTTAGAAACCACTTCATCATTTTCCATCCAATTTAACGACCAATTTAACGGAAAGTAGCTGAACAGGATGCGCAAGAAGAGGAAAGGTATTTCGCTAGGACAAAATAAAGGTAAGGTACCCGGATAGGACAAAAAAATAAGCTAGGTGACCCATGATGAATTTTACCCAATAAATTATAAAATAAATAAAATCATAAACTAATTGCTGTAAATGGTAAAATAGTCAGTTTTTGTGAAACAGATGAAGTAAAACATATTGCTAGTTATGAAACTTTTATGAACATTTTTTCTATTTAAACATTTTTTTTTGTCATAGTTTGCGATTTTTTTCTTTTTTTTTTCCTTTTATATTTTTTTCCTAATTCAATAATTAAATGTGACGTGTGGTATCTAGCAAGAAATGCCTATTTTTGGAAATAAAGTGTATGCCATCTTAGTTATGATACTCAATATGTCTCACTTTGTTGGTAATAATATCAATTTAAGGATGCACCGAAATGCGGGTATATTTCTAGAAGTGGAAATATCTTTTCAATTTCATCCTCAGTTTTTCTTCTACTTACCGAAGTTTGCACAAAGCTTTTCAATGATAATTTTGCCCAAGACATTATAAAACAAAGAAGTGTCTTAACTTCGTGCATTTGGAAAAGTTTCAAACAAAATGGAATAGAGGAAGTAATAGATATTATGAATTGATTATGACTGGAAAAATATATTACCATAATGTCATCACTTTACCGAAGTATATATACAAGGTCTTACTCATAACTCTTATGACCAAAATTACATATAGAACTATTGACATTCAATATAAAAATCATCATATCACAGAGTTGTGTATGAGTTTAATGTCTCAGCTTATAATTGAAGAATTCTTTGTTTGAAATAGATATACAAGGTCTTACTCATAACTCTTATTACCAAAATTACATATAGAACTATTGACATTCGATATAAAAATCATCATATCACAGAGTTATGTATGAGTTTAATGTCTCAGCTTATAATTGAAGAATTCTTTGTTTGAAATAGCCTCCTAATAATTTAGATGTATAGAATCTAGGTAGTGTAAAATTTCTTAAAGGGAAAAAAACTCATGTACAGTCTTTTTATTAATATACTATTTATTTTCTTTCATTTATTATTATTATTATTTACTTTTAAAACCTAAGAAGTACTCCAAATTTTAATAAGTGGAGAATTTATATTGGAAATAATGACTACTTTCCCAAGAGGCAAATTATTTTCTATAACAATGTTTCTTATGTGTTCTTTTCCCTTTAACCACATAAGAAAATGTTTTAGCTTGAATCTCCTATATTTTTTTCACAGAAACGTTCATACTTGATTTAAATTGTTGAATATGATCTCAAGATATACAGTAACACGGTTTTATTTTACATGTAAAAGGATTAATCACATTGAATAGCATTCTTACCAAATATTTTTTAATCAATTATTATGTTTTGATTATTCTTAGTTTTTCGATCTCATAACAATGTTTTTTCTTTCTTTTGGTACATAGATGGCCTACTACAAATATGTAAAAATTTGAGAGAAGCTGTAGTATAAGTGAAACGGGAGTCGAACTCCTTTACTTCACCCTCTTTTGAGTATCCCTTTTGTTATTCTACTAGAGAAGACAAAGATGACAATATTAGATATTTAAACTAGTTAAAGTAACTAATGAACACAGATCAGGCTAACTTCTTCTTGAAGAGATTAGCTTTACCATTAATTATCTTGAACTTCTAAATTTCTTAAGAAAAATTACTAAAACCCCCATGAAGTTTTGTCAAACCTACAGTTTTGTCCCATATTTTTAAATACCTACATTTATCCCCTGAGAACTTAACACCGTTAAAGACTGTTATCATTAAAAAAGAAAAACCACCTGACTTAGCCCCTCTGACCTTCTTTCATAAAAACTTTACCCCCAACTTTTACATCTAACAATTTACCTTAACTTTAAGAAAAACCTAAACTCATCCCCTTCCTAAAACCTTACCCCTGACTACTAAAACCCTTTCCAATCAAACCAATTAATCATAAAAAACTTAACAACAAATTTTCAACCCTTCCTCATAGAATCTAGAAACCCTCTGAATTTCAAACTCCAATCACATGTGCTTCCACCTCCTCCATCTCCCAGATCATCCCTTTCTCTGATTTCAAACTCCAATCACCGATCCGCCCAAACCGGCTTCCTCCGCCTTCTCCCAGATCATCTATTTCAATAACTCCCCAGGTACGAATGCGTGGTATGGTAAGCAATTCCGATTCGAAGATGATGAGATGCATATCGTGTAAGGAGGAATACGGCGCCGTCGAGGCTGAAACCTGCAAAGAGTGTTACGAGGAGGCGAGCGAGACGGAGGAGGAGCTCAAGTGAGTAGTCGAAGACCTTAGGGCTATAGTTTCCTTCTCTCCGCTCAATCATGGCCAGCGATTCTTGTCTCCTCGCGATCCCCGATCTGAGGCATTCGGGTCCACCCTTTGCAGCCCCGATTCACAACAATCTTCAATTTCCTGGGCATCTGAGTGATCGGTGGAGGAACAAACTAAGGGATCAATTTGGCCGATGGCGAAACTGCTGGCCTTTCTACGTTCTGTTTGCCTGCTCCGATTCGTCACCCATTTTGTCCAGTTCGCCCGATCATCACCCAATTTGCCCAATTCTCCCGATCGTCGACCACGTCGCCCATTTGTCAACCAGTTTGGTCTATCTACACGACCGTCGACAGTCAGCTTCTCTGGCAAGCGAGGTTCTTGCCAGACCGATAATCAACAAATCAAAGCTTCAGCAGAAGGTTCAGTCGTCGATTTTATGTTCAGTCGTCGATTTTATAATTTTCTTTTTAAATTTGTTGCATAATTTCTGGTTTCTAGATTTTGAATATCGAATTTGAGTTTTAGTTTCGTCGATCCTACTTGATTTTTTTTAGATTAATTACTTCTTCTGATTTCATTGTGTTTCCTGAGTTGATTATGTGCTTGATTTTGTGCCGTCAATCAAATATATTGTTTGGTATCTTTATGATGTGAAATGATGAATGTTCTGCCATTCTTTTTGAGTTTGAAATGGGAGAGCGTATAAAAGTTTGATTTCTAGTTTAAATTCTTTTTATTTTTTCATAAAAAATGCTTTATTCCAATTAAAAGTGAGCCAAACAGTATCTTACAAACTAACAATGACATAAGACTTTATGGAATAACAGGAATATAAAATTGAATATAAAAAATCTATATGTTCCTATGGCACAGAATGAAAAGAAGAGAATCAGATCAAGCATAATCTTTCAGGTAAGCTAGAATAAATATGAAGTACAAAATTCATGAATAAATGAAACAAAACCCAAACCAAATTAATAATAACTAAGCAGTGCAAGAACAAATCAGACATTAAAGGTCTGACCAAAACTATATAAAAAAAATAAAAAGGATTACCAATAAAACCTAAAAAAATAAAGACTGACTTTATTGTTTGTAATTGCCTCCATATCTATTGTCAAGTGTGGGGACACCTTAGTAGAGCTGAGATTTTAGTGAACGTAAGAGAAACCTAGATCCATCATTTCTTGTCTTAAATTGAAGATTTACCCTGTAAGAGCCTTGAATCACTATTAAACACCAAGATTTGAAGGATATTTCATCTATCATGAAATCCAATAGATAATATCAAATAAAGCCAGTTAAGTAATAAAAAATTGAAAGAAAACCAGCTATATCCAAACTTTGGTCCGAATCTGGCTGGAAATGGCAAAGAAAGATGGAGGAGGTGGCTAGGGTTTGGACTAACATTTAATGACAAACTCGATTATTTCTAGTTTAGATTTGTTGCTTGAGCTTTTTTTTTTTTTTTTGAGATTATTGGTTTGATTTGAACGAGTTTTAGTAATTGGGGGTAATGTTTTAAAGGAAGAAGGTTAGGATGGCAAAATATGGCATTTTCTCATTTTTGTGACAAAGGTTATTAACAAAGTTAATTGTTGAGGGGGTAAGTGTAGGTATTTTAAATTGGGAGTACAAAGCTGTAGGTTCAAGCAAACATCAGGGAAGGTTTGAGTAATTTTCTCAATTTCTAAAAGACACTAGCCACTAGGGCAAAAGACCCTTAACCTCGTCTTCTCATCTACCTAGCCACTACGTTCAGCATTGTCCAATGTCCATTTTGACTATTTGTTATTTGAGGCATGTAAGTAATAACTTTTAGGAACATGAGGACTCAACGGTACAAAATAAATAATATGAGGTCTAATTTTCACTCGACAATTCTTTTCTGTAAGTTTATTTTCAAGTTTTGACCTTTTGGGACTCGGCAGTCCTCACTCCTAGGGTGGTTTCGACCGAGGCGATGGAGGCCGACGGCGACGGCAACGGCATTGACACGGACAATGGAAATGGAAGCGCCGCCCCTAACAGGCAGCCAGAAAACGGAGACGCACGAGCACCTCCAGGAAGATGCTTGAGCAGCTTTGTGGACGACGGAAGCACGGAGAGTCACCGTTACTTCCTGTCGCGCAGAACCGTGCTGGAGATGCTGAGGGACAGGGGCTATTCCGTTGCCATCTCCGAAATCAACCTTTCTCTTCAGGAATTTCGGGAGATGTACGGCCAAGAACCTGATGTTGAGCGCCTAAAACTCTCCGTCACTAATAAATTCGACCCCTCTAAGCGGGTATTCTTCTTCTTCCTCCGCCTTTCTTCTTTTCCATTTTTTTTTTCTTAAGTTCAGCTTTACCAGTTTATGGGCCAATGATTTCGATGTGAGATGTGTCTTCCTCGCCCCCTCCCTCCTCCCCTTTTTTTTTTTTTGCATTCGCTCTGCGGTTTTGTTTAACTGACGTGAAAATTTAGGTTTATTGTTTCATTTCTTTGATGAATGCAATGTTGCTTTCTGAGATAAGCTAGCAGAGTTACAGTGACTATTGTGATGAGTCCTTGCTTTTTAAATTTCTTTTCGGTTTAGATTCTTTGAACTGGGTTTGTGCTTCCTTTTTTCCAATCAGGTGGTCGAACAGGACAACTTAAATTAATTTCTAATGGTTTTTACTTCAACCTGGTTCAAAAAGTCCTGTGCTTGTTTTATTTCCATTGTATGTGAATACATGATTGCGGCTGTGATTTTTTGTAACAACATTGGGCTTTGGAGAATTTTGAGGTTTCTAGGGTTTTAGTGTTTTCTATTGTTCTGGAGTTTCTAGTGTTTGTTTATTGCTACAACTATCTGAGGCAGCATCCATTTCCGTTATTAGAAAGAACTGATAAAAGAGCCCTTCAAAAGTTGCTAGACTGTCTTGCCCCTAGAAACATCTGTAGGGGCTGCATAGCCATTGCCCTTGTGCATGTTTCTTCACCAGTTTATTGCTTCTTTTGAACATATTGTATTTATATTTATTCTTAACTCCCAATATGCTTGTAGTGAAAATCCTTATAAATTTTATACCATGTTACTTGTTTCAAAATGTTTACAATTGCTGTTTGTTTGCAATGAAAATCCGTATGACAGATCCTCGTCTTCTTTTTTGGGCCTGGTCCTGTCAAAGTTAATGCAATCAAGGGTATTGCTTATCAAATTGTCAACAAAGACAGTTTGACTGGTCTGATCTTGATTGTGCAAAGCCATATTACAAGCCCAGCTTTGAAAGCTTTGGATCTTTTCTCATTCAAGGTTGAGATATTCCGGGTATAATTCTACTATGAAACTCATCATCTACTTTTCCGTTAACTTGTGAATTAACAATATTTGTTTTATGATTTCTGAGTTGGTATTGCAAAGCTTTTTTTTTTTTTTGTCTAAAGTACAAAAGGTACTTGATATTGCACAGCTTATTTCTTCAGAAGAGTTGGACTATTTTTAGGCTTTTTCATTGTCATTCTTATAAGAAATTAGAGTCATCCACATGTGGATTGTCAACTGGACATATGAGGATGGTGATTTTGTCACTGATTGACTTAATAATTAAAAGAGGCTCTATTCTATCATTTTGTTTTTTTCCTTCCTCTTGTGCCTTCATTTTAATATCTCTTTGTTTTTCACCTTTCATTTATGGGTAAATGCTAGGCATTGTGGCCATTATTCAAGAATTATGGCTTAACATACTTTGCCCTTTGGTAAGTGGAAGTGCATGCTTTCCAGAGAAAAGAAACTCAGGGATGTCATGGAAATTTTAGAATTTTCTTGCTGTATAATAGATAGTGTTGGCAGTTCTTGATGTTTGTTATTCTTCTTATGGACCCATTTTTGTATTTGGTGTTGGTAACTAAGGTTTTCCTAATATCATGGCTTACTAACGTCAGAAAATTGATACTGTATGTGTTGATTTCCATCCTGAACTTTTATTTTTTCCTTTTTTTTTTCAATTAAACAAATAAAGGAAAAGAATTCGTCACTCGATCTGAATGCCATATAATTGGCTTAGGAGGGATAGGTGAGGAGTTGTTTGTTCTATCTGTTCTTTTAACTGTTATTTTTCCCTGTGGTGGATGTAGGGTTTATGATCTTTTTCTGTATCATGGCCTAGTCATATTTTTTTACCTTGATTTATGCCGTTGGTGGCCTTCATTCACCTGTATTGTCTTTGGTGACAGATAACCGACTTGCTTGTCAATATCACAAAGCATGTTTTGAAGCCAAAGCATCGGGTACTGACTGACCAAGAGAAGGAGAGACTACTGAAGAAGTTCAGTTTAGATGAAAAACAGGTTAGACTTCAAACCAAAAGAACAGCAGTTGCGCAAAGCCTTTCTCCTACCCATGTTTGATGCTCTACCTGTTGAGATTGGACATATTCTGCACAATTCTGCTTACCTGTGATAATATTGTTGCCATGTTAAGATCAAAGCATGTATACTCCACTTTGGTTCTTATGTATCATCGTTCTTTTATTTTTCTGTATGATTGGCATCGGTGCATCATGTGTTTGCTAAAGTGGTTGGTAGTCTATGAGTATATTTGGCAGCAATATTAGTGGTTAGCATCAGGTAGTAGGGAAATGGTATCCATTGGTGCATTTTGAGCTTTAGAGGTTCGGATACATGATCTCCATTGTCTATAAGTTATACTTAACTCTGACTCTAATATTAAATGCTAGTGCCAAATGGAGCCTATGGAATTTGACTGTTTTGCGTTGGGAATATTACATAAGAAGGTTGTATTTGTAACATCTCTATTTGCGCAGGTGATTTCACGTATTCATCTGAATGTTTGTGATTTTTTTCAGCTCCCTCGACTGTTGAAGACAGATGCAGTTGCAAGGTACTATGGCCTTGAAAAGGGACAAGTGGTTAAGATTGTCTACAGTGGTGATATTACTGGGTCATACATTACTTATCGCTGTGTCTGGTGACTGGTGAATCAATGGCCTCTTTGTAATTAACTATCTCTGTTTATCCTGTGGAGTTGCTGAACTTTGTTGAATGCCCCCCAGCTGCTTGTGGTGGTGTTTTCTGTTTCATGGGGAAGTTCCCATTGGCTTTGTAAGCAGAAGGGGCTTGGAGCCTCGGACCAACTGCTCCAGTCCGGTTCTATCCCGGAGTTGGTGCTAATTAGCGGATTGAATCTGATTTCGCTAGTTAATAACTATATTCTCAGATGAGTGGGGATTCACTTGCTCCATATCAGTCTTCATGCGAACGTATTTATTTTCATACATAAATTGGTACTCAAGTTTAAAGTTGTTCTATTGGAATCTCGTAGTTCGTGTTCTTAGTTCATATTATGCGTCCCGATTGGGTTCTTTTCTTCAATTTCACTATCAAATTAGATAGAAAATGTTGATATAACATTAATTAACATTAAAATAAGTTTAAATAACAATTTTGGTCCTCAAAACTTTTTCAATCAATAATAATAAACTTTAAACTTCAAAATATAGCATTTACACCCTAATTAAGTTGCTTTTGGTAAGTTGCTTCTTCTCATCTTCTTGGTCACGTTGCAGTAGTGAAGATGAGAACCTAAACTGGATTCATTTTGGACCTAGTGGTCCGTGAGAGGATGATTTTCTCACTTCTGGCTGGCCTCGTAACAAGGCACGAGGGAAGAACGTGTAGCATTTGACATGGGTTCGCCTCCACAAGGCCCACCATGTCGCCAGTTGCCTCACCACCATCAACTATGTATTGGTCAACCTTGGCAATGCTACTAGGGTCTGAGTCGTTATGGGCAAGATGGACACCAACAACAAGGTATTCATCAACAGTGCTATCGTTTAAATTGAAAATGCAATGATAAAAATTTGTCTGATGATGAAATTTTGTTTTAAGGTTGCATAGAGGTGTTTACTTGATTGTCTCTATTTTGACGTGGTTGTGTATTTCAAATGGTGGCATTTGGGAGCTACAAACACGCAGATTCAGTTCAAGGAGATTAAACCTATGGAGGCCAATCTGCTCTCGCCGCTCTTCGGCCAACATGGTTCGGAAAGTCATTGGTGAATGGCTTGGTTCTATAGTAGGGTTGAAAATGGGCCGGGCTTTATTCGGGTTACCCGACTCAAAAATCTCTTACTCGAGCTCGAGTAAGAGATTTTCGAGTCGGGTATTTTTGAGCTCAAGCTCGAGCTTGAGCCGAAAATTGGGCTCAAGTTATTTTTGAGCGGAGCTCGAGCACACACATATTCGGCCCTTTAGGCCCTCGAGCTTATCAGGCTCGTTATTTATATTATTGGGTCTTCCCTTAGTCCCAGCCCAGTGAGCCCATTCCCCTTCGACTTCCGCCTTTCCCTTAGTCCCCAGTTCCCTCCCCCACTCCCTCTCGGCCTCTCGCTCTCGTAGACGCAGACTCCAGTGGCTGGGGCTTCGTTGCTTCCAGTCTTCGACCCAGACAGACACCATCACACCACCCAGTCTCTTGACTCTCGAGTCTCGATTCTCTCTATCGCGGTGTCGTCTGTTGGAATCGGATTCATCAGCGTCACTCTCCCTGTCGGATTCATTCAGATCAGCTTCAGATCGTCAGTCTCCTGTCTCCCTGAAGGATTCATCAACGTCGTCGGATTCCTATCCCTCGCGGCCTCACATTCGCACTTCGCAGTGGATTCCGATTCCCTCTCATCTCTGATGGACCGACGCTTCCACTCTGCGACGCCGACGCTTCAGAATCGGTTGTGGTCGCTCCAGCTCGTCGCACCTGGTATTTAATTTTTGTTTATGATTTTCGTATCTAAATTTTTTATTCTTAATTGTTCAATTTCTGATTTTACAATGTTTCGGTGTCAATGTTTGTTATTAATTTTAGAGCAATGTTCTTTAGGACCTTGGAATGCAATGTTCTTTAGAAGCAATGTAAAGTCGGATACTAGATTATGTTAGGGAAGCCTATTGCAAGAGAACTCGAATTTTAGATTTTTTTTTAATTCATATTTGTACTCGAGCCTCTAGCACCTTTGAGTCGAGTTCGAGCCTGACTCGAGCCGAGCTTGAGCCTAAAAAACACGGGCTCGAGCTCGATTAGTGCAAAATTGTGATAGGGCCGAGCTCGAGCCTGGCGAGCTCGGGCTCAGCCTGACCCATTTTCAGCCCTATTCTATAGGGTACATATTGGAGATCAATAGCCCTGTGGTTTGATGGAGCAATTTCAAATGGTTTGGTCAATTTTGGTTTGAATCAAATTTGATTTTTCAAAATTCTTCAAGAACTCTAACTATAATTTTTGAAATTGGAGATTGTTAACATGAAATTGCTTGGTGGGAGTGGTTTGATGATGATTAGTAGCCTATGAAGAGTAAAATCTCTTAACTTTAATCATCATTTGACAGTAATTGCATCATCAGTGGAGTCACCATGAATCGCAAAGGAGGTGATTTTAAAAAGGCCATTGGTCTAAAGATAGAGTGTGAATAATAGATTTAGAAGTTTAAGGTTTAGAACTGTTATTGAGAAAAGTTAGAAAATACGAAGTGTTTTTTTTTAATATTAATTAATGTCATGTCAACTTTTCTCATCCAATTTAATAGTAAAATTGACAAAAATGATTCAATCAGGACATAGAATATGAATTAAGGGATTTTAATGGGACTACCTGAAGCTTGAGTGCAAATTAAGACATCCTTAATATTATACATTAATTAGGACAACCTAAAATTATATTTATTACACATATCCACCTAAAATTCATAAATTATTCCTTTCAGATAAATTTTTGGTTTTTTGGCATGGTAGAAACATGAATTCATGCCATCTAGCTGCAGCCACTGGCTCACTATTTATTTTGAAAAAGTATACTCAATTGTTGATATGTTTATGTGAACTTATGTAAAAGATCTATAGTCGTGTACTCCTTCCTATTGTTCTATCCATCCATAGCGCACGTGTTACACGTATATATTACTAATATTATACGCCATCCATCTCAGATATCTACCACCCGGTGAAATACAGTTGGAATTCTATGCCGATTTAATTTCCTCGTTGTTTCCAGACATAGCTATGCATTAATTACACCGTTTGTTTCAAATTAAAATATACTATCTATTTACTATTACAATAAAAGGTTTTATTTTTTTGCTCCTATTCATCAATATATTATTATTGCCTTTAATACCCTAAAACGAAAATAAATAATTTTTAATTAGACATAAATACAATAGATAAAAATTTTTAGTATTAATTACTAAATTATTTAGGTCAATTACTAAAGAGGCCTTGTATTCTGCAGTTTTAAGAGGTATTCCGGTCCAGAGTCATCAATTTACATTTGATCATTTAATCCACCTGTCGATCACAAGCCATGCACGATGCCATCTGCTGATCTGAAGGAACACAAAACGCCAATATTGTTCCTCGATATAAACCAGCCCACTCTTGTGCATGCCCGAATGAAGCTGAGAAATATAACGCCTGCGATATGGAGGCTCCACCGGAACCGCGATGGCCATTAGCGCTAGCTCTTGTAGCTAACTACCTTGAGCCCAAAAACATAGCCATAGCCTCCTGCGTCTCCAAGCAGTGGTCCTTCACCCTCTCGTCCGACCTCATTTGGGAGCCTCTCTGCACCACCCAATTCATCGCTGCCTCCGCCCTCAAATCCAGCTTCCCCTCCGCCACCTACCGCCATCTCTACGGCCTTGGCTTCGCCGCCCACAAACGCTACCCTGATAAGCTCCCCGTCCCACCTCGCATTTCCCTCCACAACATCATCATGGCCGTCGACTTGCGCCCCGTGGGCGCCCCCAAGGCCTCTCTCAGCTTCACCAAACGAGCCGACGAGTTCAACCACTTCGGGTTCTTTACCTTTCAGGCGGAAGTGGAGCCGATGGCCGTGCTGACGGATGACATGAGGCTGACGTGGAACATAGTGCTGGACGGGGTGAAGTCGGTTTTCACGATGATGCTGAACCGCGGGGGCCGGATCTTACCAGCCCCGGAGAGCTGGTTGTCATGCAAGCTTCCGGCGCTGGCATGCGGGTGCTACGGGGCTGCGGGGCCCCGGATGGCGGCGGATATGAAGATTTGGGTGGATAGCTATACAACAAAAGTGGTGGAGAGAGTGAGTTTGGGGATGATGAGTGCGAAAGAGGATAATGAGAGGATTACGTTCGGGGTTTTGGGGGAGATGAGTTTCAGATTTGTGCCTATTCCGGATGCCCTTAGGTACCTTCAACATTTCCTTCTGCCCTGTGGTTGTTGTCACTGTCCTTAATTAATAGGGTAATATATGCTACCAGCTTCAGCTTAATAAATTAAATTATGCTATCAATTTCCAGCTGTCAAAAGAAATTTATCTGGAAAGCATTTATTATTCTTTCCTTAAGTGAAGACACAGGTCAAAGAAAGGATAAAATTTTCAGAACTCGTGCCGAATAGATTTGGTTTCCTTTTAAGGGTTTAGAGTCTTTAGACTTTGGCTCTCAGGACTTTGGTAAATAAATTAGCATGCCAAAAATGAAAGAGAATTCGTGTTACAGATAGAATTTTGTATCTGGACGCTTTCATAATCATCAAAGTGAGAGTCTGTCACGCTTCAAAACTGAAAGTGCGAATTAATGCGCTGAATCTCAGAGCTGCAGTGATGTAGACACTTCTTGTGACTTGTGGAGATGCTGGCTGCTGCGTTGGTCATTTAATTTGCGGGTAAAATCATGTTTGTGATTACCTATCTTTAACACTCATCTTAAATTGGTTAATTTCCTCAAATTTATATCGTTATAAAGTTTCCTGCCTCATAATGTGCAGTGCATTCCATCCAAGTTTCTTTTTCTTAAGTTCTATGTATGTTTGACAGAACTTAATTAGTGATCTAACATCTTTGAATACCACATAGCTTTATTTGTCAAAATAATAAATGATTATACTAAAAGAATAAAAAAGATAAAATTGACAGAAGCTGCTAATCTTACAGGCTTAAAACATAAATTAAATTAGCTCCAACTTCATGTTTTTCACCAATTCTTCTATCCTAAAATCGATTCTTGAACCATGACTCGATTCACAGCCTAATTCAAGAACCCGATTTTCAGATTTTCCACTAATAATCAACAATTTACCATCTGAGTCAAGATCCCGATTTCTTAAAAGAAGCAAATCAAAAAGGAAATCTATAAAAAAAAAGCTAATTAACTTTTGAACGAGATAGATCCTTATGGTTGACCAATCAACCAGCGGTTTTTGTAGCCGAAAACACCAGTACAAGAACGTGGCATAAAGTCCCAAAAAGAAAAAGCTAGAGCAGCGCAGAGTAGCAGTTCTTGTAGGGAAGCGGCGCGCAGGGAAGTGCAGGGATGTCCGTGTTGTGGCGAATTAATGAGATTGAGGTGGTGCATGTGTGCGATCACGCCTCGCTTCCACTTCCGTGTTTGGCCAAATGTTCCAACTTATATGAACTCTGCTGATCCCTTCGGGATCCATGGTCACCATCTTCGACATAAGTATCGGGTTTCAATTGTCAATCTATATTTTTTTTTTCAGTTTGTTTTTTTTTTCCCGGCTTCATTTTCGCCCCAGAATGGGTCGAGATAGGAGAATTTGAAGGTTTTTTTTTTTTTTTCTTTTCAGTTCTCCGATTTTTCAATTTTTTTAATAGTATTATTTTTCCATATTATGAATTAGAAGCATTGAATTAAATAACGTGATATATTGTGGTATACAGCTTACTGCATACCCATGATATATAGTACAAATGTTTTCACGTTTTGTCATTTTACCGTCCTGTATACCGCGTTATTTCGTGGTATGCCGCATACTGCACATTTTTTATATGTATTTTGTCAAAAAACCACGGTATATTGCAAATATCGCGTCGTACATATCACGGTATTTAATTTTTCGACCTTTTTTTTTTTATTTTACATCAAAATATCATAAATATATAAAATATTAAAATAAAAATAATACACATATTACTTATAATATACACATAAAGTCATAAATATACACATATCATAAAATAAACATTTACTTTTAATTCGTTTTTGTTACTTTTCTTAATTAATATAAAAAATTAATGAATGGTATTATTTATATTTATAGTATATGCAAAGTATATGGATGGTATTATTTATATTTATAGTATATCAATAAATTAGTTTTTTTAGTATTATTTATTTTTCTCCATATATAACATTTTTTTTATGTTTTTTGTATTAAAAAAATATCTTCTATTATATATATTTTATTTATATTTAACAAATTATGATGAGAAAAATTAGAATACATACAAAATGTGTAAAAATAAATTATTAAACAAATTATGTCATCTTAAAATAATATTCTAATATTTAGTTTTTTGTGAAAATGCTAACGGTATGCAGCGCGGTATACCTTAAAAATTCAGGGTGCGGTATACCTTGCAGTAATGGTACTTAATACCTTGATTAGAAGATGCTTGAGAAATGAGGGAAAAAGTTGGTCGCCGAGTGAAAGTGAGGAGAAGAACAGAGACTTCGAAGAAGGCGAGTTTGAGAATAGACACAAAAGAGGATTTTTAGCAGAAAGGATTTTGGGGAAGAAAAGTGATTTAGGCTAACTTATGTTTTAAGTTCTTATAATTATATGTTTGTGTTAATTGTAACTTGAAGTTTCTTATTCTTCCAGTATAGTCATTTGTTGTTATAAAAGAAGAGACTACGTGATGTTTTAGGCCAGATAATATGTGTGGAGTCATTTGTTATTATAAAAGAGGAGACTACGTGATGTTTTAGGTTAGATAATATGTGTTACACAGCTATATTGACATCCAAGTTACCACGTTATCAAGTTTTGTCCAACGTAATAAAGAAATTGACAGAAGAGATTTGGGTGAGATACGCACTCAGAGATAAGTGATTTTATAATAGTATAAGTTATGGAAAGAAACCACTTTAAAACAAACATTAAAGCTAGAGAACCACAAATAGACTTTAGTAGACTTGGTTTGAGATCCCACTTTTGTTTCTTCTTTTGGTTTTCCAGATTTTTCGTATTTGTTTCGGTTTTTTATTCTTTCCTTTTTTCCTTTTCTTCATTTGTTTTGTTTTTCATTATTTTTTTTTTCATTTTTCTCTTATCTTTTTCATTTTCTGTATTATTCTCATCTCTTCAAAATTTACTTTTATTTAGCTTTTTCCCTCTGTTTCATTTGTTTTCAATTTTCTATTATTCTTCTTCTGTTTATTTTTTTTTCATTATTGCTTTTTTTCATTCATAATACAAGCGCTCTTTCATTAAATTTCAAACAAAACAACATAAAATGTGTAACATAAAAAATATGTATTCGCAATATGGAAAGAATCTGTAGCTTCTTTTTCTTCCAGTTCTTTTTTCATTTTTTTTCTATTTTCTAGTTTTAATCCTTGTTTTCACAAATTCACAACATAAAAATAATAAATATGCTAGATAAAATATATATATTCACAACATATATAAAAAAGAATTCTTCAGAAGAACTGAGTTAGAATGAACTTTTGATATCTAATGCTAAAAAGAACAAGCATGAGAAAGGAAAAAAATAATTCTTCAAAAGAACAAAAAAATATAAAATAACTCAAATTTATCTACTTTTTTTAAAAAAATAATGCTTGTCCTTTTTAAATTTATCTACTTTTTTCTTCATTTTTTATATTTATCAACTAATAAAAGAACAAAGATCTAATTGAGCAAAGAACAAACAATTATTGGTAAAATAATAATTGGTTTCTCTAAAAAATAAATAGATATTAGTAAAATAAAAATGAATTTCTCTAGAAAACTAACAACTCTTAATAAGAAATAGACATTTAATAACAAAAGAACATAAATTGAAATAATTTATCTTTAAAAGCAAGTAAGAACTTATAAAAGAACAATAAATTGAGCCAAATAACTAAATTTAATTATGAATATTTTCTATGTGTATGTTGGTTTGCTTCAATTAAAATTTAATTAACCGAAATAACTAAATTTTTATTCTACTAATATTTATTTTTTAAATTTGGAAAGGATTATGTATTTGATGGATATTTGCTATGTGTATATATGTTACATTTGGATTTGGAATGACTTATAAATATTTACTATGTGATTGGAATGTGTGTTTAAATGAGAATATGTGATGAATACTTGAGGTTTGGAATGTGTATATATACAATTCGGTTATTCCAATTGAAAATCGAATAACGAAAATCTTTTTGGTTATTTCAATTTTCAATTATTTCAATATTCTCTTATAATTCAGTTTATTCAGTTATTAGTATATAAAACAAAAAATTGAATAAATTTAGTTATTCAGTTTTGGTTAAAATATGAAGAAAAAAGTCTATGCAAGACTTACTCTACATATATTATTAGGGTTGGTGACGGCAATACGAAGGTTTTGGGGCGGGTGTAAATGGGTTTAGGTAATACCTACCTCATACGTTGATGGGTACTATCTATGGATCCATTTGGGACAATACGTTCATACATACATACATATATGCATATATACGTACGTACCCTCTCACACACACACACACACACACACACACACACACACACACACACACACGCACATATTGTTATCTTTGTTTTTGTACATATTTTTATGTGTGTTTTTGAAGATATATATATTCATAATTAACTAAAAAATTGTAAAATAAAAAAATATATGAAAATTTCCCTTAAGTTATAACTTTATAGAGTAGTTATACGATGAACCTAATTTATGTGCTACATCTACACTTTCACAGTATTTATAAATTGTCACCACATCTTAAACAATATAATTAGATAAATGAACACCACCCATACAAGAAGGTTAACACGTCTTGAACAACATATCTTACAAAATGAACACCATTATGTCAACCAACATCTTCCTGTAAATAGAATGTCATATTATACTAAGCTAAACACTAATTAGTATCTTAATATTTTCAAACTGCAAACGTACTATTATAAGATAATCACTATGTCTTGAACAACATATCTTACGAAATGAAAACCACTATGTCGAACAACACATTCCCCTAAAAAGAACACTAAATTTTACTAAGCCAAACACTTTTTATTGAAAGGAACAACATTTATTATTAAAAGGGACAACACTTCTTATTGAAATGAATAATGATTATTATTGAATGAAACAATATTTATTACGAACAACACTTCTTATAAAATGAACAGCATATTACAAAATAACATATTTGTATAAACAGAACAACACTTATTACTAAATGGAACAATATTTATTATGAATTGCACATCTTACAAAATGAATAACACATTTGCATGAATGGAACAGCACTTTTTATTGCACTGAACAACATTTATTACGAAATGAACAATATATTATAGAACAACATATTTATATAAATGGAACATCACTTATTATTAAATAGAACAACATTACGGAATAAAACTATTTTTGGCTCCAAATAAAAGCCGAGTCCTTCAGTACTATTATCAATGTACTCATTCAACGAACTCCTACAGGTTGCAACCTCCATTGCTAAGGTTGCCTCCCTTATAGTATCGCATCCTTCAATTTCCTCTTTATCAGACATATTGCTTTGGTGAGTCCGACTCACGCTTACCTCAAACTTGTCATCGACCTCATAACTGAAGAGACCGATGAAGTACAACACCTTCTACCGTTCCATTTTGACAAATCTAGTGTTTTATAAAATATTGTTAATTTCAGAGAAAATACTTTTTGTAAATAACATTCTTTAAATTAGCATATAAAATATTGTTCTATTCAGACAAATATACTGTTCTATAAAGTGTTGTTCTCTTCAAATAAATGTGTTGTTCAAAATATGGTAATAGTTTCGTAAATATCATAAAAGTATGAGTGTAGCGAGTGGGCTAGGTATATTTTAGCATGAGCAAACTTTATTTTGGTGTAAATGTGATATTTTAGATATAAATGTATTAATAGATTAAGACGAGTGCAGGTTGAGTTAGGTAGATTTACTTAAGTACGTAGCCTTCTCAATTTTTTTTTATAAGGGCAAGTTCGAGTTTAGATGACTGGACTTAAGTATCTCAGTAACACATACATAATATGGAAGTCCCACGTTGCCCATCTCAACAAGCATTATAGCCATCGTCATTTGTTACTTAAACCAACGTGAATTCAATTCAAGTATTTATTTATATAACAACCCTTCTCTGCCAAGCAATAATATTAGTTTTAGGCTTGTCCATTCTACCGCACAACCAACCAACAACTCTATAAATCTTATCCCTGAAGATAATCATTCATTACTTGTAAAATAGTCCAAATAATGACAAGGAAAAAAGGCCATCCCTAACTCATTCAACATACAACTGCAGACTATCTTCAATATGTGAAAAAATCTAGTATAAAAGAATATTTATCCTCTGTGGTACAAGCAGAGTGAAAAGGCTATGCAAAAGTAGATGATCTGTTAATTCCAATTCAAAATTGTGAAGTGAACATATAGCTGCTCTTGCCATAAAAAATCTTCTGTTTAAAAAAAAAAAAAGACCTTTGGTGGGTTTTTTTTTTACTATAGAAGCTGCCAACAAAACACCATTAAATCCAGGAGTAACAATTATAGTAAAATATTAAAAATACCAAATAATAGCAATAATAGATGGTTTTATTCACCTTTATCGAATTAGCATAGCCCATTTGCTTGATTTCACAATGGCTACCAGACAATACCAATAACTGTGTTGGCTCAAGGTAAAAGACGGTAGAAATCAATAACTACCAAAAAAAGCAATTTACTCGAGAATTTGAAAACCTTTAGCTAAAAAATTTTAGAATAAGATGAACATTGCTCACGCATGGAGGTTGAGATTTTCTCCACTACTAATCGATTAGCCCTTCCCAATCTACTGCTAGCCATTAAAAAAAATGTAAAATGATCAAATAAGTCTAGCAAATACAGAAAAAAATAAATCAAGCTGATCAGAATAATAACTCACTCTGACTACAATTAGTTGTCCCACAACAACATCCTTTCTACCTTCAGGAGCCAGTATCTTGGCTAGATACCTACACCTAATGATGTAGCCTCATCAGAAAGAATAGACTAAGAAAAGAGATACCTACTTTAGCAAGAAGACATCGCGTTTGGAGGAACGGAGGATGGTGGAGGTAAATTTACTATCGAAGGCTATGAGTGGCAGATATTATTGGCTCTAATGATTATTAGAAATAGCGCAATAAGCAATCGATCAGGAGAAAAAATAGACAGAGATTGCACAAAATTGATCAAATTTAGAATTTAAATCACACCTATTCAGGCCAATATAAACATTAGGCAATTCCAACACCTTCAAAAGCAGGACGAAAACTGTTTCTATTTGAATTCTAAATTTGAGAATGGTGATCGAAGCATCAGTTATCGGGGATCTGCGAGAACAGTGATCACTTTAGTTGAAGGGAATTGATCGGTAGTGAGGGAGGAAGCTAGTTAATTAGTAAAAAGAAAAAGTATACAAATTAAAAAAATAATTCACCATGGACAAACGGTGAAGCAACGATAACTGAATCTACTAAGAAGAAACATAGAGCCTTTAATGGCACTAAGCAAAGAAGCACGAAGGCAAGATACAACTGATTTTATAGACAAAAACAACTCACAAATTCACTTAGATCGCCGAGTAGAACGAAGATCAATCGTGACAACGATAATTGAATTTGATACACTGCCGTCATTGATGATGAAAACCGAATGCAAAATCTCAATCGACCTATTGATAAAATGGAAAGAGAAATTGAGTTCATATGACAGGAGTTCAGGAAAGAGAAGAAAGTGAAAAAAGAAATTGTAGAAATGGAAAGAAGGAATATTTTCTTTCCCTCATTATCTTGTTTGAAAAAAGGAGTAACGTGTCTGGTTATTCTTTCCTAACATATAAAAATTGTCACATATCAAGCTATAGTTTATTTTGTTAACTGAATTAAAATTGATTAAAAAATTTAAAAGGTCAAATTAGTATTGAAAACCTTTCAAATTTGAAAGGATCAAAATTGAGACAATACAATTGAGGGTAGTTCTAGAATTCAAATGTAAATGTTTTCCAAATTTTTATCTAAAATAACAAAATTGTCACATGTCATTTTCGTATAGCGTCTGTTAAGTGAAAAATCATTATTGTCCTGAAGTACATCATGTTTTTATAATATATATTAGATTGGCTACTTTGCGATAATTTAGTGTAGAGTTTAGTTTTAGATAAGATATTTCATTTGTACAAAAAAAAAATTAACTACTAAAATTTTTGGGTTGGCCCATGTATAGGCACTAATATATATATATATATATATATATATTATATATATTTGCCAAATACACTAGTACCATGTTTTTAAATGAGTCAGATTATCCAATTTTCGTTAAATCTAATACTTTTACCTACGTTTTACGAAGACTAGAGTTGCTCGCTAGAGTTGCTACGAGCAACTCTTGTCTTTGACGTGGAGCACGCCTGTGGACCTAGCGCCGGGAGTTGCCTAGCATATGGAGGCTTCCAGGGACCTTAATGAAGTTCATGACATTGTCGCCGTATAGGCGCCTCCAAACAGTGCGCTATTGACCAAGAACCTGCCTGACTTCTGCTGTGTCGAACACATGCCCACAGCAGCTATTTTTGTGCCGAATACAGCAGCTACCTTTAACGCACATTTTCATTTTGAAGAATGCGCTGATTTAAACATGTGATGTTCAAAGACAAGTCATGAATTATGATATTTATCAAAAAACAAAATCATGAATCATTTTATACATATATTAAAAATTGAAAAATTATGTATCAAAAATAACTCTTGAGAAACCATGATAGATCTCGGGTTTGAAAATGTGTGGGTTGAGTTTGGCCAGATGAATTCATACATTTATAAAATGCTACTGACGTCTGTGGTAACAATAAATTGTAAATAGAGACTATGGATACTCATATCCAATTTGGGTTTAAGGACCTATGAGAAGAGAGTTAATGATATGGGTCATAAATCCTAAAACACTCACAAAAGGAATTGTGTAAGTACTTATATATTTTTGGACACCCTTACCTTAAAAAGCTAAATTTTGAGATGAGTTTTACTTAATGATGTATAAGTTGGTTCATATTAAGAGGTTTTTGTTTCAAGGTTCCTCTTCCTCCTTAACTGGAAGAGTGTGATATCCGTCTAAAAAAGAAAAAGAAATCATAAATTTACTTGTTTCACAATTTTTTTTGTTTGTTTGCCGTGTAAAAATAACAATTCTTATACGTTCCTAAGATTTTGAGTGAAGAAACTAAAATAAGTACACAGCCAAAGTGGAGTGAAAATTCTCATACTTGGTTTTCAGAAAAGCTGTTTTCAATTTTCAATTGTATAAACTCTCATTAAGCATAGTAGACAAATAAGAATTATCATAAAAAATTTATGTGTAACTTTGTTTTTGAACAAAACAAATTTGCACAATTAATTATTGCAACATAGTACACTTTTGAGTTGGACCGATATCGTTTTGATGGGAAAGGGACACTTTTCGTTCTAAAAATTTTCATATTTTTGCATCGAAGTTCTAAAACTTTTTATTTTCTTAAATGATTAAAATTGACAACTATGTAAATAATTAGTTATTAAATATTTTTGTTATTTTGATTGATGAGAGGAAAGATAACTCATTATAATTGTCGGAACGTCAACTTTTTGCAAATATTAATTCAAACTGTTTAGCAATTATTTTTTAGAAAATTCTTTCTGTAATAAATTTTTTTGCCACTTAATGAACTATTGAAATTGTGAATTTTTCTCTCTATAAAACATTCTATTGACTAATCATATGCCAGTAATTTAGAGTAATCGTACATCCAAGTAAAATGTCATGAATTATTAGAAAAGTGAAAAGTTAGAGGATTGAATTAGAATCGACTAAAAGTGGCATTCCCTCTAAGAGGTAAAAGAGGTTTTTTCTTTTTTCTTTTGTTTGCGGGTTGTTAAAAAGCTCCAAAAGCCAACACATACAGTATTGGACGAAGAATCGGTTTTCACATGCTTTTGGGCCTCTCATTTCTTTTCTGCTGTCAATAGCCCATACCATGGCCGTGTAGGCCAGGACGGTGAAGCGCCGTTAGGAAAGGGCTTGGAAATTGAGAGAGCTTGTTGATTTTCAAGTTTCCCAAGTACACTTCGATGCATGTGTTTGTGCCAGAGGACACATGAGTTAACAGTTAATAGGTAGCCATAAAACTTAGGAAAATTTTAACGTCACCATCTTACGGGCTACCAGATACATCTATTCCTCCATTAGTGGTGGTGGCAGGTGGGCCGACCCTAGGTCGGAGTTTCCGAACCTAGGCATGGCCCGCGTCAAAGCGGGGTGGGTCTGGGCCGGGCCTGGGCTGGGCCAAGATGGGTCCGAGCTAAGCTAAGTTAATTCAATTTTTTAAAAAATATGTTTTAATATATTTTTAATCATTGTTTGATAATAATTTTATGAAATATATATATTTTTAGAAGAAACATCATCACTGGTGCAAATTTTATTAATAAAAAAGCCAAACGACACTTACATAATTTGAAATGTGCATTACACTTGAAAATGACAAAACGTTCCATGAAAAAAATGAAAAGGTAAAACTTAAGATCTGTGCTCAACAGCATAATCAGATCAATTACATTCTTTAAATTGTAATGAAAACCTACAATCTACTCTTGTTGATCATCATTAGAAGGGATCTCTTCATCGGAGCTTTTAATATCTTATTTCCTTAAAGCAGCAAGCGCCCAATCCCAGTTACAGACGCAAATCTCAACAATTTCAGGTGTGAGTCTTGCTCGTTTCTCCGAGATGACTCTTTTCCCTGCACTAAAGGTGGCCTCGGAGGGAACGGTTGAGACCGGAACTACCAAAATCTCTTACGCCAATATGGATAAGATCGGGAATCTTCCTCTTTTGTTCTTCCACCACTTGAGGGTGTCTTCCTCATTGTTTTCAAATGAAGTGCAAAGGTAATTATCCCATTCTGCCAATCCCGGGTTTGTGGGTCTCAGTTGTTTGAGGATACTCGCCACTAGTTTGAACCTTAATGATGATGAGGAGGTGGAATGTCGGGCGGGTGTTAGATCGGATGACCTAACCTTATCAGAATGCTTAACAGAGTAAAGTTTGTATAACTCTCTCAAATTGTGGTCAACTTCAGCAAAAATAGCAAGTGCAGAATCATGTGCTTGACCTAAATATGTATGATAGTATGCTTCTAACAGTTGCAGACAACTCGTGATTTTGACATTTGGATCTAATGCATATGTAACAAGATAAATTTGTAAAATTTGTTGAAAATAATCAAGTCATTTCTTTTGCATTGCTTCAACAGTTGGTTTCAAAAACTTATCGTCCTTGTATTGGTGGAAAACATAAATGATGTTTACAAAATATAACATTACTTGGTGCACTATTGGATAGTAAACCCCAGAGAAAAAGTTTGTTGCTTCATAAAAATATCTAAGCAACTCAACTAACTTAAAACATTTTTCCCAAACATCGTTCGTTAGCCAATCATCTTGAACTTTTGAGTTTACAAAGCGAGTTAAAAGATTTGCTCATGATTGAGCGTCATTTAACATTTCAAATGTTGAGTTCCATCGAGTGGAGTAATCGATTTTAAACATTTTCCAAGAAAAATTCACCCTATTTTCAATACAAAACATTTTAAATTCATGAGCCAATTTGTTCCTTGTTTTAACAAAAAGTAAATCATTCCGAATTAGCTCAATTTGGTTTCGCAATAGTTGTAAACAATTTTGGACACATAAATTCAAAATGTGACACAAATAACGAACATGAAAAAATTTTCTATCAAACAGTAGTTTTATTTCTTTTATCAATTCTCTTATCGCCGCATCATTGTTTGAAGCGTTGTCAAAAGAAATAGACAAAACGTTATCGGTAACAAAAAATTCACGCAAACTTTTAATAATGCAGTTAAAAATATTTCAACCCATATGATCAGATTCCATACATTTGAAAGCAATTATTCGTTTTTGAATAACCCATTCATCATCTTTCCAATGAGCAGTTACACAATAATAATTTTGTTCTATTGGAGATGTTCACATATCAGATGTAAATGATAGATAATGATCAACAGTAGAAAAATATGGTTGTAAATCACTTCTCCTAGCTTCATACAGTTTAAAGCTTTCTCTTCTAACTGTTTGCCTAGACGTTTTTTTATAAGTATGATTTAGATTTTCTTGGATGAATCTTTCTAAGTGTTCATTCTCAGCTTATCTAAATGGTTTTTCAATAATCATCATCCAATTAATTAAACATTGCCTAACAGTTTTTAGATTAAATCAAAAAATACCTGGACCTCCGGAGTTGCCAACACCCGTCAGTTGTGTTTGTCTACCGGAAATGCTGCCGATGTCTCCATGGACTTTGCTCAAGTGCCTCATGAGGGTACCAGTCCCGAAGTTTAATTTATGTGCAAAATTGTTATTGCAATGTTTGCACTTAGCATACCTCGTTTCATCTTCCCAAACTTGATCAAAATGCTCCTAAATGGAAGCATTCAAATTCCCGCTCTTCACTTGACTCCGCTCGGGTTGCTCGTTTTATGGCGTCGGTTGGGACCCCTCGGCACCAAATTGGGTCGGTGGAATTTTCTCAACATCATCATCAGAGAGTTGATCGTCAAGGCCAAGGTGCTATGCCGCTATGTCGATGTTTAGATCATTGTTGGCAATTTCTTGTGAATGTGAGTCTCAATTTTTGCGGAACAAACGTCCTCGGAAAAATGAACTGACCCCTATGCTGGATGAGGAAGAGGCAACACCTTTGCGCTTGCCGGAGTTCTTCCCTCGTGAAGCCATTAGTGAAAGAAAATAATTGAAGAGATGGAGAGATGATTAAGAGGCAATTAAGAAAATATTAGTGAAAGATTAACAAACTTGGAAAGAGATAGTAGAGAGAATGAGAGAATATTATAGAAGATTGGAGAAGAGAACATTGGTGTGAGGAAGTGTGGGAAGGAGGTTGCTTATTTATAAGAGAAGGAAAAATTCGTTTTACCAAAAAAGCCATAAAAATTAGGTATTAGTGGCTGTTGACTGAGGGTAAAAAAGTCTGGGGGTCAAAAAAAATGTCTGGAGCCATTGAGGGGGGTGTAGTTTTACCATTTTTCAAAAATTAAGAAATATGCCAATGAGAAGCTGGATAGTTGACCTGGCTCGGCTGGGCCGTGGGCCGGTCCGGTCCGGTCAGGGTTTGCGCAGGTTTGTGGGCCAGTCCGTCTGCTTTGGGTTCCTCTCCTCTCCTAGGCCCAAACTCACCCCGCCGTTCTCCGAGTCCAATCCGTACTTGGCCGGGTCCGGGTTTGACCGTATTGAGCCGAGTTTGACCCGAGCCGGGTAGAGGTAGGGCCCGGGTCAACCCGTCCCAGTGCCCACCACTAGGTGGCGCCCATACAATTGAAGCCCTATAACTTAAAGACTTCTCCGCGTACATGTACACGAAGTTTACGTGCACCAAACATTTGGGCTTCCTATAAAAGTCGTTTTCACTTGATCTTTTCTCCCAGGCCTTTGCAAATCAAAACAACGTAAAGCTTACCCTTTTTTAGGTCTTTCACATTCGGCAATTGGGACCACGGAGACCGTAGACTTTAACGGGTCAAGGACTTCGGCATTTTCCAAAGCAAAAAGTAGCCATTAATACATATATTGAAATGTTTATACTCTTTTAATGATTTTATTAAAAAAAATGTGATTTATGTGGCATTTTACCATAAGTTTTGAACTTTAGTTAAAATTTTATCAACTTTTCCTGTTAATAATGGCTGAGTGACACTAGAATAACCCCTGTAAGGTAAATAAGATTCAAAACTATCCGCATTAGGAAATTAAGATTTGTAAGAAGGTTCCTGTAATCTTCATTGCATGTCATTCGCTGATTCTAACGATTCAAACTCGCCTTGGAAATTGCTAGGTGCGTCAGAAAAATGGCTAATTTTCCATCTCTTTCAGCTCCTTTCTCCTTGGCTAATGTTTGAGATGACATCCAATTAAACTATCAATTAAATCCCTAATTTCAATTAGGTCTCTCACGTCTCCTTCATAATCATACAATAGATTAGGCCCAAGAATCGGTTTTCATATATATGCTTTGTGGGCCTGTCATTTACTTTCTCCAGTCAGTAGCGGGCCGTGTACGGTGGTAGGCCAGGCCTGTAAAGCGTGCTCAGGAAATTGAGGAGCATGTTGATTTTCAAGCTCCCCAAGTGCACTTCGATATATGTTATTAACTTAACCGGGGTCGGTTACCGGGTTGGTGCCAGAGAACACACGAAACAGTTAACCAATAGTCCTATATCATATCTTAGAGACTTTTCCGCGTACGAGTACCCAAAAATTTGAGGCTTTTCACATGATCTTTTTTCCAGGCCTTTGCCAATTTAAATAACGTCGTACAGCTACCGTTGTTTTGGTCTTTCACCTTTGGCATTGGGGACCACCAAGACCTTAGACGTAATGGGTCAAGGTCTTTGTCATTTTCCTAAGCAAAAAGTAGCCAGTAATATTTCATAAACTTTTAATGCATTTAGCAAAAATTCAATAATTAGGGCTGGCATGAATTTATAAGTTCTTGCTATATATCTTCATTACAAGCCATTCGCTGATTCTAGCGATTCAAACTCTTTGCTAGGTGTGTCGAATTAACAGAATGGCTGATTTTCCATCTCACCAGGCCCTTCTCCTTCTCCTTCTCCTTGGCTTCCACTTTTCTCTAGCTTTCTCAAGTCGTTCGGTGTTTATTCCAACAGCAGCAGCTGCCAGAGCCACTCACCATGTCGTTGATATGAAATCCCTTATCCCTCCCTCCACCTGCTTAGACTCCCCTTCTGCCAAAGGTTCTTGGCGTGGGCTACGAATAGCTGACAGGTATGGACCTTGCTCCCCGCTATGGGAAGGGCCTTCCTCTTCCAGACGCCGTCGCCGACAAGTCCTCCATTCTGACCAATCCAGAGTCCGACATCTTAACTCCGTAACTGAAAACCTGGGCGAAGGAACCAGGGTAGCGGTCGGGTGGAGCTCCATAGGCGCTGGAAACTACGTAGTAAAGGTAGGACTAGGCACGCCGAAGCAAGACTATTGGCTGATCATGGACACCGGCAGCGACATATCCTGGATCCAGTGCCAGCCCTGCTCCCGCAAGTGCTACCAGCAGCAAGATCCGATCTTCAACCCCTCCAACTCCTCCACCTTCGTTAAAGCCACTTGCTCTTCTCCCACCTGCGACTACCACAGCTACTACCTCGACAAATCTTACTCCAACGGTTACTTCGCTCAGGACACGCTCACACTCTCCGGCTCCGAGCAGTACCCCAATTTCGTCTTCGGCTGCGGCCAAGACAACAGCGACGACTTTGGCACCGCAGCCGGAGTCCTAGGACTTGGTTTAGGAGACAAATCCCTCGTCTCTCAGATCGCGCCGGTGCAAATCTTCTGCTATTGCTTGCCAGGGACGGAAGGCTCCACCGGGTTCTTCGTTTTCGGTTTGCAAGCACTTGAATCCTGCGACACAACTCAGTTGGTACCCTTCACGAAAAACCCTGAGAGGCCGGGCCAGTTCTTCCTTGATTTCGTCGGCATCACAATTGGCCAAAAGAGGCTAGACATCCCGACGGGTTCTCGCACCATCATAGATTCCGGAACAGTCATTTCTCGCCTTCCCCAGTCGGTGTATTCAGCTCTCGTGGCAGAGTTCAGGCAGCTGATGTCGAGTTATAGGTCCGCGGAGCCATCCCCGCCGCTGCTGGACGTGTGCTACGACCTCGGTGGGGAGAAACGTGTGCTGTTGCCGAGCATGAGGCTCCATTTTGGGGGTCCGGTGGATGTGACTTTGGGTGCGTCGAGTGTAGTGAGGCAAGAGGAAGGGTCAAAGATCTGTTTGGCGTTTGCAGCAAATGAGGATCCAAGTGACTTGATCATTATTGGGAATAATCAGCAGCGTGATCTGCGAATGCTTCACAATGTGCAAGATGGCATAATTGGGTTTGGGTACGGAGGCTGCAACATTAATTAGAAGAGTGATCAATTTAAAGTGAAGCCCATAATTTTGACTAAAAGCATCATTTTTTAAAGAAATTTTCTGGTAAATTCTTAATATTTGTGTGTTTGTTATGTGTAATGAGCTGACCTGATTGAACATTGTAATTTTGTTGCAATCAAAGTTGTAATGAGTCCCCTCCTATATTATAAAACCATAGTGAGGATTGTTACACCCTAATTGTTGTTAACTTGTTACCTCGTAATAAAAATTTGTTACAACTTAAATTAGGAAATGCGGCGCATTTAAAATGTACTTTTATAGGTACTTGGTGAAAGTCAATTCGTTGTAACTTAAGTTAACTTAATTTAAAATAACTTGTTTTTATTTTTATATATTTTTTACCAAAAACTAATTTCATTTTAGAACCAATATTATATAGGCATCATAATCAATTGAAAATTTAATTTCTATAATCTTATTCAATTTTTATGATTTTTTAATGCCTAAAAATAGAAAAAAAATATTAAAATTAAATAAAATCATAAAAATTTACTTTTAAACATATTATATCTACATAATATAAATTTTCAAATAAAATTAGTTTACAATAAAAAAAATAAAAATAATCTATTTTAAATTAAGTTGACTAATAATTTTTTTTTTTTTTTGTGAATTGCGTGAGGCTTACTGTTGCAGTGTTAAGTAAATATTTTACAGGTGCACGTGAGAGAACTCGAAGTTCTCTTTACCCCCAGTTTCTTATTTTTAACATAGTTACTTTGGCATCCAGGGGTTTTGTTTTTCAACCCACAACTTCTTTCAATTACTGAAGCCCAATCCGCCTATTTCTTTACCGTTTCTCATAGCCGAATAGTATCATATTTTTTCCTCATGTCCAGTCCAATTCTTTTACGCTTTAATTGAATTTCCCGTCTTCAATTCAAACACTAACCAGACCTTTCTAGAATACCCACCCAGGTGCCTATGCCCCCATCTTAACCGTTGATTTTGGTTTGGGAGAGAAAAGAGAAACGGGCTGATTGGGGTAACATGTGAGGGAGGGAAAAGAAAAAAAAATGATAAAAAATTTTAAAATGTAATAAATATTTCAAAAAGTAAAAAAAAAAAATTAAAAACAATTTTTTTTAAAAAGCAATTAAATGTAAAAAAAAAGTGATAAAATTTTAAAAAGTGATAAATGTTAAAAAATTGGTAAATATTTTTAAAAAGCTATTAAAAACCAAAAAAGTGATAAATAATTCTAAAATGCAATAAATAATTTTTAAAAATGATTAAATAAAAAAAGGGATAAAAATTAAAAAAGTGAAATATTTTTTTAAAAAAGCGATTAAACTAAAAAAAACAAATAAATATAAAAAAAATGATTAAATACAAAAAAAGAAAATAAATTTTCTCAAGCCACATATTAAATACAAAAAAAGCAAATTTCGCTTTGTTTCTAATTTTATTCACTTTTTTAATTTTAATCATTTTTTTAATTTTTAATCACTTTTTTTAATGTTTTATCATTTTTTTTGTTTTCCAAACATTTTTTTTCCCAAACGCTTTTTTTTATAACTTTTTTTTAACTTTTTTATTTTTTTCATATTTAATAACATTTTTTATATTTGATCGCTTTTCAAAATTTTTTTTTTTTCACTTTCCCAATTAGTAATCGCTATGTTTTCTAATCTTAATCACTTTTTTTTAAACCATTTTCTTATTTTTAATCACTTTTTGTTATTTTCAATATTTTTTTTATTATTTTATCACCTTTTTTGGGTTTTTATTTACTCACTTTTTATTTATTTAATTGATTTTCTAAAAAAATGTTTGCTTTTTTTAGTTTTTTATCTCTTTTTTATTTAATCAATTTTTTAAATTATTTATTACATTTTAAAATTATTTATCACTTTTTCAGTTTTTATTTGCCTTTTAAAAATATTTATCAATTTTTTAACATTTATCATATTTTCGTTATTATATCACTTTTTTATACATTTAATCGCCTTTTTATAAAAATTTTATCACTTTTTTTTTTTTTACATTCAATCGGTTTTTCTTACATTTTATCGCTGAAGTTACCTTCGTTGTGACCAGGTCACTTTGAAGGTAACCTAAAAATGTGATCGGGTCACCTCGAAGGTACCTTCGATGTAACCGGGTCACTTTGAAGGTAACCTAAAAATGTGACCGGGTCACCTCGAAGGTACCTTCGATGTGACCAGGTCGCATCGAAGGTACCTTCATTGTCACCGGGTCACTTTGAAGGTAACCTAAAAATGTGACCGGGTCACGTTGAAGGTTACCTTCAAAGTGACCCGGTCACAAACTGAAGGTAACCTAAAAATGTGACCGGGTCACATCGAAGGTACCTTCGTTGTGACCGGGTCACTTTGAAGGTAACCTAAAAATGTGACCGGGTTACGTTGAAGGTTACCTTCAAAGTGACCCGGTGACAATGAAGGTACCTTCGAGGTGACTCGGTCACATTTTTAGGTTACCTTCAAAGTGACCCGGTCACAACGAAGGTACCTTCCAAGTGACCTGGTCACATTTTTAGGTTACCTTAAAAGTGACCCGGTCACAACGAAGGTACCTTCAACGTGACTCGGTTACAACGAAGGTACCTTCAAGGTGACCTGGTCACATATTTAGGTTACCTTAAAAGTGACCCGATCACAACGAAGGTAATTTCAACGTAACCCGGTCACATTTTTAGGTTACCTTCAAGGTGATCCCGTCACAACGAAGGTACCTTCAACGTGACCCGGTCACATTTTTAGGTTACCTTCAATGTGACCTGGTCACAACGAAGGTACCTGGGTAAAATCCATATTTAGTCCCCTAATTTTAAGGGTTGTCCTAATTTGGTCCCTTATCTCTAAAAGTGGCTATTAAAGTCCCCTAACTCAACTAACGTGTCCCATTTTGGCCCCTACTGTCAGTTCTGCCGTTATGTTGGATGGAAATTGCCTACGTCGCACTTACTTTGCCACATGGCATCCTATGTCATAACAATAAGTGGCTAGAATAAAAGAACAATAAATAACAGGCTAAAATTGATGAAACACATAATTCTAAGGACTTTAAGTGACATTAATCTCTAATTTCTATCTTCCCCAAATCTTCTTGGATTCGAACTGTCCGTCACCGACCACCTCCGGCCTACCCGCTGCCAACCGGAGATCTGCCTTGATACCCACTCGGCCACTTTCTTGTCATCCACCATCTCGTCGCCCTCCGTCTCGCCAGTCCTCTCGCCCTTCCATTTTTTTGGAGTCATTGGGATTTACTGACCCGTCCTCGTTACCCGCTGGCCGCGAAGCTGATCCTGGTACAGGCGCAGCCTGAGAATGCGTTCCATCATCCTAAAAAACAAGTGTCCATTCCGATTAACTTCGTCGACCATTCGTTCGCTTCGTCATCCTCCATGTCATCCAAGAGCGAGCTCTGGCCTTCGAAGCGGTGGTGGAAGATAGAATAGCCGCTAGCTCAAGCACATTGCCCTGGACAAGGAATCGGCGGCCCTCAGAAATGTTCTGGCGAACGCCGCAGCCATCCTGGAAACAGTGCAAAGGGGCGGCGAGGATCGAATTAGGGAGGCGTGGCGTCGGGATTGGGGAAGATGGGGGAAGATTGAGTTAACTAGCTTTTAGGTCACTAAAATTCATTTATGTCAATTTTAGCTTTAACTTTATTGTTTTCCCAATCTAGTCACTTCTTATCATAAAAGAAGCTGCCACGTGGCAATCTATGCACCAAGTAGGCAATTTCCATCCAACATAATGGCAGAACTGACAGTAGGGACCAAAATAGGGCACGTTAGTTGAGTTAGGAGATTTTAATAACCATTTTTAGAGATAAGGGACCACATTAGGATAACCCTTAAAGTTAGAGGACTAAATATGGATTTTACCCGAAGGTACCTTCAACGTGACCCGGTCACCTTTTTAGGTTACCTTCAATGTGACCCGGTCACAACGAAGGTACATTCGACGTGACCCGATCACATTTATAGGTTACCTTCAATGTGACCCGGTCACAACGAAGGTACCTTCCACGTGACCCGGTTACATTTTTAGATTATCTTCAATGTGACCTGGTCATAACGAAGGCACCTTCACCGTGACCCGGTCACATTGAAGGTTACCTTCAAAGTGACCCGGTCACACTTTTACTACTATTGCTGCATTACAGTTTTTATTGGATTGCATTAATTTATTGTATTATTGTATTTTAATTTTATAGAAGGTAATTATTCACCCAAATTATAATTTTTTAAAAATTTTCACCTCAAGATGTCTTAAATGTAATTTTACGATATTCTTGTCGGAAGTAGTTTTTTGTAAGGTTTTTTTAACTTAACTAACCCAAAAGGATAAAAATTAGTGAGCAATTTTTTTTGGCCAAAAATTACTATGTATAAAAAGTGTTGATAAATTTGTTTGGACTGTCCCCGTTTTAAGGTTAGGGGTAGCTATAGGGATAAGGTTAAATTTTGGATTTATTAATTCTTCCAAAACAAGTATCCTTCCATATGTAGGAATTTTAATGATTTTGATAGTAAAATGTCAATATTATAACATTGATATAAAAACTTTTATGTGCAGTGCAATAAAATACCTAAATTTTGAAAATTTTAAAATTTTGTACATTTTCACCCAAAATTTTGAAATCATACAGTTTAGTACTATAGACAACAGTTAATTAGACTAATCTAGTCATTTCAGCCTATGTACCAGTAACTCAAGTAAACTTAATCGTCAACTCAAATTTAACTATGATATTATTGCATTAATTGTTCTCAAACTAGCCAACGTTGCATTAATCGTGCTCAAACTATGATCCTACTACTTCATCATCCTGTCATTCATCATAGTTGTTAAGTGTACGTGGAAAAATGATATTGGTAATTGAAATGCGATAATATGTTAATAAAACTATTTTTTTGTATACAAATATATATTAATGGAAACAAGAGGAAAGTAATAATAAATATATCATACTTCAGTCTATATAAACATACAGAGGAATAACATTTTAGCATCCGCGATACATCGATATAACGTAATATAGTAAAAAATGCGTGCATATTTTCTTAAAAGAAAATTCAAAACTATCGTAGTTCCAATGCCATTTACCTTTTCCTTCCCCTCTTAGCTGCAGGCCTATCTTCCATGTGCTCAGTACGGCTCTCGATGCATCCATCAGATGCAGGCTCATCTGACTCTGACCTAGGTTCATAATCCGACTCTGCATCTGAGTCATCTTCCTCGTTTTCCTCATCCTCTTCAATCAAACCATCAGAATCTAAACCTTCGTCACCAACAATGTCTTCATGCTGCACATCATCCTCCGCATCATCTCCTTCTGATTGGGATTCGGCACCAACTTCATCGCTCTTGTTGACACCCAATTTCGTCCGACCATTCAAAAAAAAATAATTAAAAAAATTCTAAAAAAAATTAATTAATTTTTTTTATTATTTAAATTAAATAGTTTAGGGGGCATTTTTTTGTTTTATAGTGTTAGTTAATATATATATATATATATATATATATATATATATATATATATCTGTATGTGTGTATAAAAAAAATTTTAAAAAATATCATTATTAATTAAAAACTAAAAAAATTAAAAAAATTTATTATTAGTTAAAAAAATTAGTTTATAAGGGGGGGTGGGGACAAAAATTTCAAGGGAGGGCTATCTGCTCTCGTTGAATTTTTCTCTCCTCCTTCTCAGACTTCCCCGTGCTCTCCCTCTCACTCTCCTGCTCTCTCTGATTAACGCCCTCTATCTCTCGGTCAGACACAGTTGGCTCCCCACAGCTCGCTCCCCTCAGCTTTCTCCCCTCAGCTCGCCTCCCCTCAATTAGCTCTCTTCTCTCCTTCCACAGACGAGACTTCTCCCTCTCATCTCGTACCTCTTCTCCGGCCGTTCACGTCGTTGTTCATCTATCCGTATCATTCACCTTGCATTTCTCGGCCTTCCCTCGCCGTTCGCATCGTTCATTGGTCGTCGATCCGACTCAGTGTCATCGTCGTTCCCGTGCCTCCCTCTACCACCGCAGACTCAGACCAGGGAACCACCGCAGCCACCACGAGAACCGGAGAAATCCGCCTCGCCGAGGGAAACGATACCGACGACAGCTTCGACGCCGTCGCCGACTGCGCAAGCGAGTGCCTCCTCATTCTCCACCTTCCCCAGCACAGTCCTTCAAGGCTTCCTCTCTGCCCCTTTTAACAGAGATCATACTCGTCGGATCGCTGACTCTTCCACTCGCTCACTCGGTGGACGGACCGATTTGTTCGATTCTCCAGCGCCGTCGCTCACGATGGCGCTAAGCCTAAATTCTGGGTCTGAGATCCGTTTCGGCAGTTCGCCCAGTTCCGGTCCCTTTGCCTCGGATTTTGCATCCCATAAAAGGGGTAGAGAAAATGGCGACCGTTCGGGCGAGAGGCATCAGCGCAGGATGAAGAACAGAGAGTCCGTTGCTCGGTCTCGCGCCAGGAAACAGGAAAACGACTTCTCAAGAGAAGCTCTAGGAGGATATCGTGACGTTGCCTTTTGGTGGAAAATGAAGCAAATGTTGGGTGAGAAGCAAGCAGAGGAGGCGATAGTCCTAAACTCCGGCAAAGCCGATCAAGACCAGTGGCGAACCCAGGATTTTTGGTTCGGGGGTCAAGCCCGGAGGAGAGTCGGCGGAGCCCGGAGAAGAGAGACGACGTCGCGGTTAGGTAAAGCTGTAAATTGGGACTAATTCACACTAATTCAAAGCTCAAGGATCAAATCATACGAGTTGGAAACGTTTGAGGACTAATAGTGCATTTAGGCCAGGTTAGAATATCCCTTTAATGTAGAGGGAATAACTACTCACCGGGTCCCTACTTTCTTCAGCACCTACCTTATTGCCCCCCATCTTTATATTTTTCCATAATATTTGGGGGGACAAAATGCACACACAATCCTTAAATTTTGACAAAATCATCAAATTACTACCCCATATTTACGTTTTTTCAAAATTCCCGGGGGCAACAGCCCCCCAGCATAACGTAGCTTCGCCCCTGATCAAGACAAAGGCAGAGAAACAGAGGAAAAAGGCTCGCCGGAAAATGAACAAGACTCCATTTTCAGCTTGAAGAACATCCTCTGGCACGGGAGGGGTTCTGCCTGGGACTCCTGGTTCAGCTGCGCCTCCAATCAGGCTTCCCAATTAAAGCTTGAGGATATTCACCTGCTCTGGCTCCGCCTCTAGTACAATCTCGTCAGCGTTATCGCTTTCTCGGCCGTCCTCGTTTTTGGGTCAACCATCTATATCATGACCCGACCCAGATTCATTTATTTGGTGGACTACGCCTGTTACCGCCCGCCTTCTCACCTCCAAGTGAAGTTCCATCGTTTCATGGAGCATTCCAGGCTTAATGGGGATTTTGACGAGTCTTCTTTGGAGTTCCAGCGGAAGATTCTGGAAAATCGGGGCTTGGAGAAGAGACGGTGGTGCCTCAGGCGATGCAACTATCTCCCGCCGCTGAATTCGATGGCCGCCGCCAGAGATAAAAAAAAATTAGGCCGCCAGAATTGAAACTTTCTTCTCTTTAGGTAAAACTCTTCTTTAGCCCCTACTTATTTTTATTTCATTCTCCTGAGTCACTAACGTTTTTTTATTTTTACAGATAGGCCATTAACAGCTAATTTTTTGGTGTTTTTTTTATATATTTATTTCTTCTTTTTTCTTGTTATTTATTTTCCATGGAAGGTTATACCTCCTACTTTTTTTAAGTGGATGGCTAAATACCCCACTTTTCTTTATTTATTTACTTTTATGCAATTATTTACTTTACGTACTTTTATTTATTTATTTTTCCATGAAAGATTATACCTCATATTTTTTTTTTATGTGGATGGCTAAACGCCCAACTTTTCTTTATTTATTTACTTTTATGCAATTATTTACTTTACGCCCTTTTATTTATTTATTTTTCCATGGAAGGTTATACGTCATACTTTTTTTATGTGGATGGCTAAACTCCCCACTTTTCTTTATTTATTTACTTTTATGCAATTATTTATTTTACGTATTTTTATTTAATTATTTTTTTATGAAAGGTTATACCTCATACTTTTATGTGGATGGCCAAACGCCCCACTTTTCTTTACTTATTTACTTTTATGCAATTATTTATTTTACGCATTTTTTTTTGAAGGTTATACCTCTTTTTTTTTTTTATGTGGACCATATTTCTTTATTTATTTATTTTTCTGCACTTTATTTATTTCTTTGTTTATTTACTTTCTGCATTTTATTTATTTCTTTGTTTATTTACTTTTCTGCACTTTATTTACTTCTTTATTTATTTTTCTGCACTTTATTTTTACGTGAATGGTTAAGCATCCCATGTTATTTATTTACTTTTTTTTATTATTTAATTTCTGGAATTTATTTTTCTTTATATGGATGACTAACCTTATTTTTATTTTTTTTTATGGCTAGCCAAGAGTCCAATCTTACTTTTCCTTATTTTTTTATCATTACAATAAAAGCCCCCCATCCTTTATTTTTTTTCATCATTTTAAACATTAATTGGAATATTAAGACACTTTTTTATTTATTTCCTTTAAATAACAAAAGTTAACCTTTTTATTCCTTTTATCAAAAAAAAAAAAAAAAGAATCTTAGTTAGACAATTTAACAAAAATCAATGTTTTTTTATAAGTATTTTTTTAGATCTATGAATTAGATAATTACTTTTTTTTTATGAAAAAAATAAAAATAATTAAAAATAATAAAAAGGATGTTAATAATTAAGTTCATTAAAAATTCATATTCGGATAATTCGGCAGAATTGATGATATGGATTAATTAAAATATTTAATGATAAATTTAATAAATTAAAAATTAAAATTTTCATTAAATTCCATATCCAAGTAATTCGATAGGATCCATGGTTTGGAAAATATCAAAATAAAATAAAAAAATGAATAATAATTAAGTTCATTAAAAATCCATATTCAGATAATTCGGTAGAATTTATGATATGGATTAATTAAAATAATCAATAATAAATAAAAATTAAATTTTCAATAAATTATGTACCAAGATTAAAAAATTCATATTCAAATAATTTGGCAGAATTTATGATATGGATGAGTAATTAATTAAAAATTTTAATAATAAATAAAAATCAATTTCATTAAATTCCATATCCAAGTAATTCGATAGAGTCCATGGTTCGGAGTCATTAAATTTATTATAAAATTTATTGTAAAAATCAAATATCAAGATTTAAAAATTCCACATCTGGCTGATCTGATAAGATTCATGATTTGGAATTAAATTAAATTAAATTCATTAAAATTATTCTCAACCAAAGATTAGTTCAAGAAATAAATAGTTAGGAAAAGATAAAAACTGAACCCATGGTACAAATTTCCGAACGCTTTAATAAGGTTATTTTAGCGTAACCAACTCACGATCTTAGAATCTCTCGCAGACCATTACAGGTATCCAATCGACCTAGGTAAACGGATTGGTGGCGACTCCATAAAAATCACGTTGCTACAGCTTTCATCTCCATCACTGATGGAACCTTCATCCTGCACCACTTCTTTCCCACGACAACGATGTTGCTTGTGTTCCAAGCCAGTGTCTCCAGTTGTTCCGCCACATGACACCTCCAATCAAATGAATATATCATTAATATGTCATAATTGACAACAAAATTTTATATAGACTATAGACTTACACACTGTTTGAAAGATAATTTCTTCGCATCCTTCCACAATTTGTCCGTTACAGCATTCTTTAGACCTGCCACCAAGCGCAGTAACTTCTCCACAGTGTCCCTTTTCACCTATACATAACATTTTTAAAACAAAAGATCAGCGTGGAATGGGATTGAGTACAACAACATATAAGATGACAAACTTACAGATTTTATCGAAGGATCAAGTGGTAGGCCCTCGACATCCTCATCCTCAATGCTTGGAATTTTTAGGAGTTTAGCCTCTCCTGTTTCGAGATCTGGGAGCAACATAGATGTACCAGGTAGCTGTATTTCAGAACCTTCAGAACCTTCTACTATAGTGTCTGTTTCTCATGCAACAGTTGACATAGATGTCCCACCAAACTCACTGGTAGATGCACCTGGGTCCCCACCTTTCATGTCTTCGGCAAGCTCCTTCATCATGCCCTCCCACCACAACTGAAATGTACCAAAAAACAAAATTGTTGAATTATTATCCCATAATGATCCTGCAACTGCTGCTGTCAGTTCTGCACCGTGCCACTTTTGGTTGAACATAGATGTTGGCGGTGGGTTCGGGATGGTCTTGTCATGCACTTGCTGATAGCTAATGCGTTGTCTGAACACCCTCTCACCTTAAAACCAGGCTCGACCACATGGGCTTTCTAATAAAATTTGACACCTTGTTGCCCCTAAACTTTCACTAACGTACTGTGGTAGGTCATCCACGTACTTCTCCCATGGCCACATTTTCACCGCCGCCCTGTGTACTATTTTAAATAGCTTTATATACACTTCAGTATCATATGGCATGCCCTCTAAATGTTCCTCAGCATAGTACTTTGCTCTAGGGTATATCCCATCTCCGCTCAAATTTAGGTTAGGCCCAATATCCATGAAATGCTCGCAAGCCCATGTCTGTGATTACAAATAATTCATATTGACCATGATCATTTAATAATCATTTTAAATGTAACTGATGTATATAATGAAATAAAGTAATTCACGTATATAATAGTTACCTGCCATGACTGCCAAAACCCACCACTCCCTTGAGCACCTCTGCTCAGACCATCCATATATAAGTAAAGATTAGCCAATGCGGCACTTCCCCAATTATACTTTGCCAGTCGGGATGTATCTGCTACAGCTGAAATTCACCATGTGTAAAAACTACTCGTACTTGTATCACATAATATAGTTGTCACAAAAAAAGTTGCTAGGAAAACACGAACCAAATGATTCTTTCTCTCCATGGTATTTAATCTGTAACCTCTATACATGTCAAGTACTAACTTAAAAGTCACCTTTCTTTTCTTATGGAATATCTCCCAACCATCACCGACTAATAGTTGCAGGCGGGAGGCATCCGCACATATTTTCATATCAATAGGAATCGGATCGCCACTGCAACGCAAGCCGGTTATTGCCGCAAAATCTACAGGTGTCATGGTCATCTCTCCAATAGATGGGAAATGAAATGTGTATGTAGTATCCCACCAAAAGTGACTAAGTGCACGAATTAAGTGTCTGCCGCAGTATGTGGACTTCAATGCTTTGACTGCATTGAACATACCCGTTGTTCTTATTATATCTTTCACAGTTTTTGGAAACCCATCAAACCACTTCAACAATGGCTTCACACTTCCATGTCCACGGTATGCACTTAGCCTATTTTATAAATATCAAATTACAATTAAGATTATAAAATCTGAATGTAAATTGAAATCTAACATAAAATAGCAATTGTTTCACAGAGATATTCTTAAACACAGTTTTGATAACATTATCTCTTTTAAAATTACATATTAAATTATATAGTCGTTGTATTCTGTTACATATCATATAGTCCCTGCATTAATTTACATATCGCATTATTTGAAGTTTTATCGTATTTTTATAATACAATCGCTTTTCATAGTTACTTCGCTATTTAAACTTATTCTCAAAGTGGTTATATTTTACTGGCTTTTATAACATTCCTGTATTCTTTTCAATTATGTTACCACTTTCATAATGAATATTATAGCATTTTCTTACCTTTTTATTATGTAATTTTTATAATTGTTATCACATTTTTAGATGTTTTATGATATTTTTAAAATCTGTATCATTTTTTAAAATATTATACCCTTTTGTAAATTAATAGTCATGTATTAATAATTATTATTGCCTATTTAAAATTTGTAATTACTTATCATTTTCTCAATTATTTATCACTTTGTATATATAATCAGTTTTTCTAATACTTTTCCCTTTTTTGTAGGTTATTATCACTTTATTTTTTTTAATGATTTTATTAAAATATTTATTACATTTTACGATTATTTAAAACTTTTTCAGTTTTTAATAGCTTTTCACAAATATTTACAATTTTTTTTCCCACTCTTATCGCTTTTCTATATTTAATCGCTTGTTTTGATAATTAATCGGTTTTATATCAATTATGTTGCTATTTTTATTTTTTACTGGCATTTTTAAATATTTATTGCATTTTATAGGTTTTGCATCAATTTTCTGTTATCAATTGCAACAAAAAAATATTTTAAATTTTTTAAAGATTGCTAATTTTTTTTATTATTTTATGGCTTTTTGTATATTTAATCACTGTTTTTTATATTTGCTAAATTTTTTAATAATTATTTCCCCATTTTCCAATTTTACTCACTTTTTTATTTTTAATCACTTTTTCATTATTTTTTTCAATTTTTTAATGTTATTTCGCTCCTTTTTTTTTACTCACGTTTTTTAATATTTATGGCATTTTATACGTTTGGTATCAATTTTATGTGGTTAATCGCAATATAATTTTTTTTTCTATTTTTTACACATTCATCAATTTTTTTATTTATATTTATCGCCTTTTGTATATTTACTCACTTTTTTTTTTATATTTTATTCACTTTTTATTATTTTAATCATTTTATTATTTTTAATCACTTTTTTTAATTTTTAATCACTTTTTTAAATGTTTTATCACTTTTTTTTTGTTTTCCAAACGCCTTTTTTACTTTTTTTCACTTTTTTTTATTTTTTTCATATTTAATAACATTTTTTTTATTTGATCGCTTTTTAAATTTTTTTTTTTTAACTTTCCCAATTAGTAATCACTATGTTTTCTAATCTTAATCACTTTTTTTAAAACTATTTTTTTATTTTTAATCACTTTTTCTTATTTTTAATAGTTTTTTTATTATTTTATCTTTTTTTTTAGGATTTTTGCTTTTTTGTTTTTTAATCACTTTTTTTTTTAATTTTTACAATTTTTTAATGTAAGTGATTTTCTATTTAATCAAATTTGTACTTATTTATTGCAATTCATAATTATTTATCAATTTTTCATCTTTTATTAGCTTCTTAAAAAATTGGACGTATCAGATTTTTAATACTTTATCACTTTTTTAAATATTTATTCACTTCTTTTATAATAGTATCACATTTTTTATTATGTATTCACTTTTTTCCAAAATTTTAACCCTTTTTTTAGTCCTTTATCGCTTTTGTTTAACAATGATTACTTTTTAATTTTTTATCTAATTTTTTATCACGTTGAGAAGTCTAGTAACCGTTTTTTCAAAGTACCCTAACATACTTTGTGTTTCTCTCACTTCATACATATACATTCCTCTGAAATATAAACTATCCAAAATATTTACCAGTAAATTTATCAATTAAAATGTAAACATGACAAAAAATTTAACTAACATAACAGTAAATTTAGCAGGTAAATTCGAAATAATAAAATTACAGTAAAATATAAACTCACTGGATGCTCTGAATGAGAAACGTGAGACTCTGGTTCAAAGTATATACTTGTTGAAGGAAGAAATTTCTTGTGAGGAGTTAGTCTCTTGATCATTGATGTCCTGAAATTGCATGGTAATTGCTTAATATAATCGCCGGTACCACCGTGAGACATTATAGAATTCTGTATGAAAGGTAGAAATAAGGAAATTGAAGATAGAGAAAAGATGTAACTTGCTGTAATTGTAACAAATGAGAAAGATTTTTTCTCATGTAGTTATAGGATAGGTAATAAATGATTCATTTACAGAGTTAGATGGTAAAATTTAAAAGAGTGGTTGGGGAAGTGAAAGTAGATGCTAAAATTTAAAAGGGTGGTTGGAGAAGTGAAAATAATGGTGGTGGTCGAGGGAAGTGAAAATATGGTTGCCGAAAATTTAATATGTGGGACACATATTAATGGGATAATTACAATATCTCTCCAATATTTAATTTAACTGACAACTTTACCTGTATCTTTAAAAACTTATATGTAACTCATGTTTATTCCCTCTGATGTCGAAAATAATATTGTTATTATTCGCTTTAATAACATTTTTTTCAAAAATATTACTTTTTCCAATTATTATCAAATTTATTAATTGTAAATCCTCTTTTCAAAACTATTATCGCTTTTTTCAATTATATCACTGTGTTGCTTGTAATTGCTTTTGTTTAAGATGTATCGCTTTTTTTTTTAAGATGTATCGCTTTTTCTCAATTATTTTCACCTTTTTGTTATTTGTGATCGCATTTTTTAATTTGTAATCGCCTTTATAATTATTACAAGTTTAGGGCGTACTGTTAGAGTTAAGGCAAAGTTTAGGGTTAAGGCTAAGTTTACCTTTTAAGGTTAACTTAGGCTTAGGGGTAATGTTTAAATTTTTTAAATTTAGGGTACTTAAAATTTAAGGTTTATGTTTTGGTTTTAGGGTTTTGTGACATGGGATAAGGGTATGAGATTTAGGGTTATAGAAAGTATTTTTTTGAAAAATTTTAACTTAAATAAATTAAGTTGATAGAAACTAATAAAAAAATGTTTTATTTTTAAAGAAAGTGTATATATATTTTTGGAATTGTTTCAGTTTAAAATCACAGTAAATTGATATTTATTTTTTTGTAAATAATCACTTTGAAGTAAACTGGTGTAACCCCTGCACTAAGGCCAAAGTTCAAGCGTCTCTGAGGCAGAAAAAACCCACTAACTCCTTTTTAGTTAAATAAAATGGATCACTATTTTATGTCCAATATTTGTTTTCATGAACGTTTATTTTGTTTTTTGTAAATATTTCAAATTCTTTCCCAAAAGGAAAAAAATTAGTAAAAATATATTTTATCTCATAAAAATATTCACGAAATTTTTTTTACTTTCCCCATTTTAAGGTTAGAGTTGGGTTTAGGGATAAAGTTAAGTTTTGAGTTTATGGGTTGTTTTCATATTTAGTAAGTTTAATGATATTGGCAGGTTAATGTTAAAATTACAACATTGATACATAAACTTTTAAGTGTAGTACATTAAATTGAGTTATATTAAATTAATTTCAGAAAATGAATTTGGATTTTATTAAAATAAATAAGTATAACTTATTAATTTTTTCATTGGGTAGGCTATAAGCTTTGAAAAGGATAGAATACCATTTCGCAAATAAATGTACTTAATTAATCATATAATGATTAAAATTAATTATTTGGCTAAATACAATATTATTTATATTATGTGTCGTTGATCAATTGTAGAATATTTTGATGTATTTCATATGGTAAAAATTAGTTTTGAAAATAAAAATAAATTAAATAAAATATATTTTCCCTAACAGATAACACTTATGTATTTCAAGTTAGTGAAAACTAATTTCGATATTTTCAAGGTATAACTAATAATAAAAAAATTACGTGGTTATGGGAATATGACGTAACACAATTTCGTAGTTAAGAATTGGAAATTGTTTTCTTTCAACCCCACTTCCAAGGAAATTGCTTGTGACAAAAAACAAAGCACAAAACGTACAAGCACAAAAGCGTAAACGGCTGGGCATTGCGGTGTTCATGAGCGTAAACGGCTGGGCATTGCCGTATTCAGGAAGGTACATTCTTGTTTACTTTTTCCATTTCAGGGCAAGGGTTTTAGTTGGTGGAAATGTCTTTTATTTCTCTCACTACACATCAACTATAGCAATCGTTCTATTAGAAGAAATCAATGTATTGGTCCTCCATTACTGTGTCATCTTTTTCATATGGGTTTCAATGTTTGTCGTATTGTTGTGGCAAATTGTCATTTCCGATCCCTTTGGCGAATTGCGTAGGTTGAAATGGACAGCTAGAACGCAGTCCACATTGGGCTTAGTTCGAATACAGATGCTATTTTGTGTGAGAAAGCAGACAGTACATTAAAAGGTTGTGAGATCGATCTAGAGTATGATTGGTCTGAGATAGTGATGAAGATTAAAAAACCTGTAACTGAGTGGGTGTTCAGCAACTTCAAAACAGTAGAATTTCAGACAATTGATGAGGCGGACAAATTTTATCATAAATATGCATATGTTCTGGGATTTGGTGTGAGAAGAGATGATATAAGGATGAATACAAAGTTAAATGTAATACAACGAAGAAGGTGGATTTGTTCAAAAGAGGGTTATATGAAGCTTCAGCTTACTCCTGAGAAACGGAAAAGGGAGCCTCTACGCATTTCGAGGTGTGGGTGTCGTGCTGCGTTTCAGGTACATATCAAGGCAAAATCGAATATGTACCAAGTGGGTGAATTCCAGCATATTCATAACCACAAGCTAGCTTCCGAAAGTGACGTCCATTTTATACGGTCATATAGATGTGTGGTTGATTATGCAAAAGAGCAAGCTGAAACAATGAGGAGGGCAGGTGTAGGGACTACCCGCATAATGGATTTCATGGTTATTGTAAATGGAGGATACAGTAATGTCGGTTTCCTTCGAAAAGATCTTTACAATTGGGTGGACTCTAATACTAGAGTGGAGGAGCTGGCAACAAATTCGGAGAAAGCTATAGCACATTTGACGAAGACTGCACAGTGTGACCCTGAGTTTTATTGTTGTTACGCCGTAGATAACTCAAATACACTTTGGGGTATGTTCTGGGCCGACGGTGGGATGCGCATGGATTATTCAATCTTCGGTGATGTCATATGTATGGATGCTACATACAACAGTAATGGATATAGGTTCCCATATGTCGTCATATTGGGGGTCAACAACCATTATATGACTTCCATATTTGGTTGTGTACTTGTAACTAGTGAGTCTGAAGAATGCTATAGATGGTTATTAAGCTATTTTGCGGATTGTATGTATGGTAAGTTGCCCAAATCAATCATAACAGATGCAGCCCCAAGCATGAAAAAAGCTATTGAGTCTATCTTCCCAGGTGCCACACATAGAATTTATTCATGGCACCTAATGAGAAATTGCAAGACTAATGTGAAAAAGGCAGAACATTTTGCGGGTGCATTTGCACACATGATGTTACATGTTAAAGACCTTGATGAGTTAGAAGCTAAATAGGAAGAAGCAATGGAAAAGTTTGGACTACAGGACAATCAGTGGGTGCGTGAGACATGGGATAATCGCAAGTCATGGGCCATTGCGCACCTGAAAAGCAATTTCTTCACGGGTATGACAAGGACACAGAGGGCAAAGGGCATGCACTCCTTTCAAAAACGATTCCTGGGTAGCCAAATGAAGTTGTATGACTTTGTGCGCCGAGTGGATGTTGCCAGTGATCGTATACGTGAGGCAGAACTGCATCATACCTTCAACAGTACACACATGGAACCACAAATGCTAACACACGTAAAATTGTTAGAGAAACATGCAGGTGATGTGTACACGCCAAATGTCTTGGTTCATGTCCGGGAACAAATTCATGATGAGCACCTGTACAATGCGGTTCGATCTGATACTCTGACTGATAAAAATCGATATCTAGTCTCCAAATATGCGTCTCCCACAAAAACTTACGTGGTTCATTTTAATGGTGACCACAGTATCATGCATTGCACATGCACGTTACTAACCTACACTGGTAAACTCAACGTAGAAGGCATGGACATTTTTTCAATTTCTTTTTAAGCATTAATTCAGGAAAATATTTCTGGGTACTATGGTTTATGGTGTGTGTACTATTGATTCGATTGAATAGTAAGGTTTAATATTTGCTTTGTGGCTGGTTCAATGCAGGCCTCCCCTGTAGCCATATATTCTCTGTGATGAAGGTTGAGAATATGATGAAAATTCCTGATAAGTTGATACTCAAAAGGTGGACGAAAAGTGCTAAACAGGAGCCATCATACATTGCACGAGTGATTCCCGATCCAATGGAAGCGGCATTTGCTGCGAGGCGTGCACAAATTGGGAACATATGCCAGAAGTTAACATATTTTGCATCTCAGTGTGACGATGAAGGGTACACAGAATTGAAGGGGGAGATTGGGCGGTTAACATTGAGAGCTGCTGAGTTGTTCCAAGCCCGAGAAAAACAAGACAATAATCATAGTGCTGCACACCCAATCCATCCAAATGTTGTACGTGATCCTTTGAGAGTGCGAGGTAAAAACGTTGGAGGTAAGGTCCACTAAGAAAGCACATGGGGCAAGGAAATGTAGGAAGTGCGGGAAGAGTGGCCATACAAGTCGTTCATGTCCATTGAAGCAAGGAACATCCAATGTAAAAGATGAATCTTTAGTTGATAAAGGGCCATATGCAAATTCTATGAGTGGTTTGGGTTATGCATCGGATAAGAAAGTATCTCCCCCCCACCCTTCGCAATGGTATAGCTTTATGTCACCGAAGCCTGAGGTGCCTACAGCCCCGGCCTTTTCATTGTCATCCGCATGGCCATTTAAGGAACCGTTGGAAATACGTGGCCTTTCAATTTCAGTGTGTGCTACAAACACAACCGCTACATATGTTTCATCATGGCCATTTGAATCATACCCTACCTCATTCCAGCCACATTTTTAGTGACAATTAATGGCCATAATTGCCTGTCACCCTGCGTTAGGGGAATGTACTCATCAAGCAAGCTAAAGTACTCTCATAAGTAAGATGTTGGAGACAAGTCACTGGCAAAGCATACAGACTTTTTGTATGATGTTTTTGCATTTGAGGTGGGTACATTGTAACTGTTATGAACTGAAAAATATATGTAGGTCAAATTATGTCATAATTGGTGTAATTTTTTGACATTTTGTATATGTACCAATCTATTAAAGGTACTCGGAAAGGAATCAATGTCTGAATCTGAAATTATGTGTAATATGCTTGTTTGTTTTAAGTTTAAAAGACAACATGACGAGGTTGGAGGCTTATAAAATATGCGGTTGTTCATATACAGCAAATGTGACTGGAACCAAGGCTTATAATATATCATCTCAATGGTTGGTGAGTTTACTTTACCATAGAAGAAAAAAAATTGGAGTTGGAGGCGTGAGCGAGGAGTTAATTTCATTCTTGCTGGGCATCGTTGAATTTAAGGGATTGAACTGAGACAGCAAGTTGAACAATAAACTGTATCAATTCACTGAACCAAAAATTGTGAAAAAAATATATATTATACATTGAGAAGTCTAGTTTAATAACAATTTTACGGATTGCAATTTCAAATTTTCAAAGTTATGGTCATTGGCGTGAGAGTACGCAATGTTGTCAGTTTTATTGGTAGCGGGTTTAAGATGGATGTTATAATTTTCCAGTTGAATCAATCCATTTGGAGGTTAAATTAGGATCAGATAATAGTTCATACTCTTTTCATTACATTCTTGAACCTGAGCGACCAATACATTGATTTTGTTTTAAGTTTAAAAGACAACATGACGAGGTTGGAGGCTTATAAAATATGCGGTTGTTCATATACAGAAAATGTGACTGAAACCAAGGCTTATAATATATCATCTCAATGGTTGGTGAGTTTACTTTACCATAGAAGAGAAAAAATTGGAGTTGGAGGCGTGAGTGAGGAGTTAATTTCATTCTTGCTGGGCATCGTTGAATTTAAGGGATTTAATTGAGACAGTAAGTTGAACAATAAACTGTATCAATTAGCTGAACCAAAAATTGTGAAAAAAATATATATTATACATTGAGAAGTCTAGTTTAATAAGAATTTTACGGATTGCAATTTCAATTTTTCTACAAAAAGTTATGGTCATTGCCGTGAGAGTACGCAATGCTGTCAGTTTTATTGGTAGCCGGTTTAAGATGGATGTTATAATTTTCCAGTTGAATCAATCCATTTGGAGGTTAGATTAGGATCAGATAATAGTTCATACTCTTTTCATTACATTCTTAAACCTGAGCGACCAATACACTGATTTTGTTTTAAGTTTAAAAGACAACATGATGAGGTTGGAGGCTTATAAAATATGTGGTTGTTCATATACAGAAAATGTGACTGAAACCAAGGCTTATAATATATCATCTCAATGGTCGGTGAGTTTACTTTACCATAGAAGAAAAAAAATTGGAGTTGGAGGCGTGAGTGAGGAGTTAATTTCATTCTTGCTGGGCATCGTTGAATTTAAGGGATTGAACTGAGACAGTAAGTTGAACAATAAACTGTATCAATTAGCTGAACCAAAAATTGTGAAAAACATATATATTATACATTGAGAATCCTAGTTTAATAAGAATTTTACGGATTGCAATTTCAATTTTTCTACAAAAAGTTATGGTCATTGGCGTGAGAGTACGCAATGCTGTTAGTTTATTGGTAGCGGGTTTAAGATGGATGTTATAATTTTCCAGTTGAATCAATCCATTTGGAGGTTAAATTAGGATCAGATAATAGTTCATACTCTTTTCATTACATTCTTGAACCTGAGCGACCAATACATTGATTTTGTTTTAAGTTTAAAAGACAATATGACGAGGTTGGAGGCTTATAAAATATGCGGTTGTTCATATACAGAAAATGTGACTGAAACCAAGGCTTATAATATATCATCTCAATGGTCGGTGAGTTTACTTTACCATAGAAGAAAAAAAATTGGAGTTGGAGGCGTGAGTAAGGAGTTAATTTCATTCTTGCTGGGCATCGTTGAATTTAAGAGATTGAACTGAGACAGCAAGTTGAATAATAAACTGTATCAATTAGCATAACCAAAAATTGTGAAAAAAATATATATTATATATTGAGAAGTTTAGTTTAATAAGAATTTTACGGATTGCAATTTCAATTTTTCTACAAAAAGTTATGGTCATTGGCGTGAGAGTACGCAATGCTGTCAGTTTTATTGGTAGCGGGTTTAAGATGGATGTTAAAATTTTTCAGTTGAATCAATCCATTTGGAGGTTAAATTAGGATCAAATAATAGTTCATACTCTTTTCATTACATTCTTGAACCTGAGCGACCAATACATTGATTTTTTTTTAAGTTTAAAAGACAAGATGACGAGGTTGGAGGCTTATAAAATATGCGGTTGTTCATATACAGAAAATGTGACTGAAACCAAGGCTTATAATATATCATCTCAATGGTCGGTGAGTTTACTTTACCATAGAAGAAAAAAAATTGGAGTTGGAGGCGTGAGTGAGGAGTTAATTTCATTCTTGCTGGGCATCGTTGAATTTAAGAGATTGAACTGAGACAGCAAGTTGAATAATAAACTGTATCAATTAGCTAACCAAAAATTGTGAAAAAAATATATATTATATATTGAGAAGTCTAGTTTAATAAGAATTTTACGGATTGCAATTTCAATTTTTCTACAAAAAGTTATGGTCATTGGCATGAGAGTACGCAATGCTGTCAGTTTTATTGGTAGCGGGTTTAAGATGGATGTTATAATTTTCCAGTTGAATCAATCCATTTGGAGGTTAAATTAGGATCAGATAATAGTTCATACTCTTTTCATTACATTCTTGAACCTGAGCGACCAATACATTGATTTTGTTTTAAGTTTAAAAGACAACATGATGAGGTTGGAGGCTTATAAAATATGCGGTTGTTCATATACAGAAAATGTGACTGAAACCAAGGCTTATAATATATCATCTCAATGGTCGGTGAGTTTAATTTACCATAGATGAAAAAAAATTGGAGTTGGAGGCGTGAGTGAGGAGTTAATTTCATTCTTGCTGGGCATCGTTGAATTTAAGGGATTGAACTGAGACAGCAAGTTGAACAATAAACTGTATCAATTAGCTGAACCAAAAATTGTGAAAAAAATATATATTATATATTGAGAAGTCTAGTTTAATAAAAATTTTACGGATTACAATTTCAATTTCAATTTTTCTACAAAAAGTTATGGTCATTGGCGTGAGAGTACGCAATGCTGTCAGTTTTATTGGTAGCGGGTTTAAGATGGATGTTATAATTTTTCAGTTGAATCAATCCATTTGGAGGTTAAATTAGGATCAAATAATAGTTCATACTCTTTTCATTACATTCTTGAACCTGAGCGACCAATACATTGATTTTGTTTTAAGTTTAAAAGACAACATGACGAGGTTGGAGGCTTATAAAATATGCGGTTGTTCATATACAGAAAATGTGACTGAAACCAAGGCTTATAATATATCATCTCAATGGTCGGTGAGTTTAATTTACCATAGATGAAAAAAAATTGGAGTTGGAGGCGTGAGTGAGGAGGTAATTTCATTCTTGCTGGGCATCGTTGAATTTAAGGGATTGAACTGAGACAGCAAGTTGAACAATAAACTGTATCAATTAGCTGAACCAAAAATTGTGAAAAAATATATATTATACATTGAGAAGTCTAGTTTAATAAGAATTTTACGGATTGCAATTTCAATTTTTCTACAAAAAGTTATGGTCATTGCCGTGAGAGTACGCAATGCTGTCAGTTTTTTTGGTAGCGGGTTTAAGATGGATGTTATAATTTTCCAGTTGAATCAATCCATTTGGAGGTTAGATTAGGATCAGATAATAGTTCATACTCTTTTCATTACATTCTTAAACCTGAGCGACCAATACATTGATTTTGTTTTAAGTTTAAAAGACAAGATGACGAGGTTGGAGGCTTATAAAATATGCGGTTGTTCATATACAGAAAATGTGACTGAAACCAAGGCTTATAATATATCATCTCAATGGTCGGTGAGTTTACTTTACCATGGAAGAAAAAAAATTGGAGTTGGAGGCGTGAGTGAGGAGTTAATTTCATTCTTGCTGGGCATCGTTGAATTTAAGAGATTGAACTGAGACAGCAAGTTGAATAATAAACTGTATCAATTAGCTGAACCAAAAATTGTGAAAAAATATATATTATACATTGAGAAGTCTAGTTTAATAAGAATTTTACGGATTGCAATTTCAATTTTTCTACAAAAAGTTATGGTCATTGGCATGAGAGTACGCAATGCTGTCAGTTTTATTGGTAGCGGGTTTAAGATGGATGTTATAATTTTCCAGTTGAATCAATCCATTTGGAGGTTAAATTAGGATCAGATAATAGTTCATACTCTTTTCATTACATTCTTGAACCTGAGCGACCAATACATTGATTTTGTTTTAAGTTTAAAAGACAACATGATGAGGTTGGAGGCTTATAAAATATGCGGTTGTTCATATACAGAAAATGTGACTGAAACCAAGGCTTATAATATATCATCTCAATGGTCGGTGAGTTTAATTTACTATAGAAGAAAAAAAATTGGAGTTGGAGGCGTGAGTGAGGAGTTAATTTCATTCTTGATGGGCATCGTTGAATTTAAGAGATTGAACTGAGACAGCAAGTTGAAAAATAAACTGTATCAATTAGCTGAACCAAAAATTGTGAAAAAAATATATATTATATATTGAGAAGTCTAGTTTAATAAAAATTTTACGGATTACAATTTCAATTTTTCTACAAAAAGTTATGGTCATTGGCGTGAGAGTACGCAATGCTGTTAGTTTTATTGGTAGCGGGTTTAAGATGGATGTTATAATTTTTCAGTTGAATCAATCCATTTGGAGGTTAAATTAGGATCAAATAATAGTTCATACTCTTTTCATTACATTCTTGAACCTGAGCGACCAATACATTGATTTTGTTTTAAGTTTAAAAGACAACATGACGAGGTTGGAGGCTTATAAAATATGCGGTTGTTCATATACAGAAAATTGTGACTTGAAACCAAGGCTTATAATATATCATCTCAATGGTCGGTGAGTTTAATTTACCATAGATGAAAAAAAATTGGAGTTGGAGGCGTGAGTGAGGAGGTAATTTCATTCTTGCTGGGCATCGTTGAATTTAAGGGATTGAACTGAGACTACAAGTTGAACAATAAACTGTATCAATTAGCTAAACCAAAAATTGTGAAAAAAATATATATTATACATTGAGAAGTCTAGTTTAATAAGAATTTTACGGATTGCAATTTCAATGTTTCTACAAAAAGTTATGGTCATTGGCGTGAGAGTACGCAATGCTGTCAGTTGTATTGGTAGCGGGTTTAAGATGGATGTTATAATTTTCCAGTTGAATCAATCCATTTGGAGGTTAGATTAGGATCAGATAATAGTTCATACTCTTTTCATTACATTCTTAAACCTGAGCGACCAATACATTGATTTTGTTTTAAGTTTAAAAGACAAGATGACAAGGTTGGAGGCTTATAAAATATGCGGTTGTTCATATACAGAAAATGTGACTGAAACCAAGGCTTATAATATATCATCTCAATGGTCGGTGAGTTTACTTTACCATAGAAGAAAAAAAATTGGAGTTGGAGGCGTGAGTGAGGAGTTAATTTCATTCTTGCTGGGCATCGTTGAATTTAAGAGATTGAACTGAGACAGCAAGTTGAATAATAAACTGTATCAATTAGCTAACCAAAAATTGTGAAAAAAATATATATTATATATTGAGAAGTCTAGTTTAATAAGAATTTTACGGATTGCAATTTCAATTTTTGTACAAAAAGTTATGGTCATTGGCATGAGAGCACACAATGCTGTCAGTTTTATTGATAGCGGTTTAAGATGGATGTTATAATTTTCCAGTTGAATCAATCTATTTGGAGGTTAAATTAGGATCAGACAATAGTTCATACTCTTTTCATTACATTCTTGAACCTGGGCGATCAATACATCGATTTTGTTTTAAGTTTAAAAGACAAGATGACGAGGTTGGAGGCTTATAAAATATGCGGTTGTTCATATACAGAAAATGTCACTGAAACCAAGGCTTATAATATATCATCTCAATGGTCGGTGAGTTTACTTTACCATAGAAGAAAAAAAATTGGAGTTGGAGGCATGAGTGAGGAGTTAATTTCATTCTTGCTGGGCATCGTTGAATTTAAGGGGTTGAACTGAGACAGCAAGTTGAATAATAAACTGTATCAATTAGCTGAACCAAAAATTGTGAAAAAAATATATATTATACATTGAGAAGTCTAGTTTAATAAGAATTTTACAGATTGCAATTTCAATTTTTGTACAAAAAGTTATGGTCATTGGCATGAGAGTACGCAATGCTGTCAGTTTTTTTGGTAGCGGGTTTAAGATGGATGTTATAATTTTCCAGTTGAATCAATCCATTTGGAGGTTAAATTAGGATCAGATAATAGTTCATACTCTTTTCATTACATTCTTGAACCTGAGCGATCAATACATTGATTCTATAAGCGCGACAATGTGAGTGATATCCTAGATACCATGCTTGTCTCATAGTTACACTTTACTTGAGTTACATTTGATTTTGATTATTGGAATTACATAAGTCCATTGCTATAATTTCTT